>JBBPCY010000142.1:1010154-1026008 GCA_037974405.1 Brachyalestes nurse | reverse complement strand
TTTTTCTAATTTACAGTAAGTCTCTATCTTTAACCCCTTTTAAGCCACAAGCTTTTGAAATATTGATGTCAAAATCCCACATTGTTTTTAAAAACCTGCAGTATTAGGAAAATAACATTTGCAGTAATGTAAAGAATATTGTATTTTGAAAGCACTGGGCATTTCAAGTTGTTGTAAGTAGTTTGTATGTTTCACTTTGAAATTAAACATTTCACTATTAGTAATTCTATGCGACTTTTCATTGATATACAAGCAAGTGCCCGTTATTATATCGCAATCCATATTGCAATATTGATCTCAATAATTGCAATATGTCTTTTTTCCCAAATCGTACATCCCTAATTTTATCTATATCGTGCAGCGCTTATATGTCTTCTCGGATACAGTCCATGTGTCTCTGAAGAGAGTTGCATGTCCTTCACAATGCAAGAGAAACTCTTTCGTGCTGAACATCTTTCGGTCTTTTGTTCAGATGTTGATGGCTAAAACACTCGGGGCTTGTCAGACAGCAGCTCCGCCTCCGAACATCACGAAACCACACTAAATCTGACAGAGCTGAAGCAGTGGAAAATGTGCCTCATTCTTTCCTTGCTGAGAGAAAGGGAAAAGAAATACGGAGAGAGCGGGAAATGAAAGAGAGCAAGAGAAAGTGATAAAGGTCGAGTAAGAGAGGGGGACAGAGAGAGGAGAGGACGCGATGGATAGAAGGATGAAGAGAAATAGAGAAAGAGAGAGAGGAGGGGGAGGGAAAGAAAGAGGATAGAGAGAGGCAGGGAGGAAAAAAGAAACGGAGCAGCAGGGAGAGAGAGAATGAGAAAGACAGCAAAGCTTTTCTCCCAATGACGTGGGAGAAAGAACAGATCCAGAAATGTCTGGTGTCACTTCGTCTCGTCATTCACTCAACACACCATCTCTGCTGCTTCAGCTTTTCCTCTCATCCTGCTCTGCAGTCTGTCGCTGTATAAAGTCTGTGATCTGCGCGCATTGCAGAACGTTTATGATTTCTGCATCTGCTCTGTGACTTCTTGTCCTGACTTATTGGGAAACTCTTGTTGCCTGTTGGAAATAACCAAATGAGGTTTTGACCACTACAGGAAAAGTAATAGCTATTTTCTAGTGCTTTTTTGAATGATTAAAAAAAATCCCCACTCACCAATGAACACCTGTGGAAATGTGGTTTAGGGGACACATACTATTGTAAAAAAGTATGCTGTAATATTCTATTCAGCTGTAATATTCTATTTATTGTTACTGAATAAATTGCCTTTTATTTAGCTGTTTTGTTGGAGAAATTGGTGACTCGCTAGCAGGCAAAATAATGTATATAAACACTGTAAGGTTTGAGATTGTACCATTTACTCCCCAGCCATACAGTCCACATAAACAAATCTTGCTGCAAAACCAGGCATTTACATATAAACTTGCTTAATCAGCAATTTAGCTCCACAGTGATGTTATAAGGAGTGCTTCTCCTGGGCCAGTTTTTTTATGTGGCACAATACATGATGGCTTATCAGACCAGTCAACCAGTCTTGAAGGCACAGTAGCAAAAACAGCTTGTTTTATCCTAAGGTTATTTCTGCTCTTTGTGTGCTGATAATGTCTTCATTGTGTTTTCTGGAGGTGGGGAAGCTACCGGTGTGCTCTGTGGTGAACACTCTGCCCCCCTGAGGCGGTGCCACCAGCCGCCAATCTACCTGAACAACTCCGACTCTGTCCAGCACCCGTCCGACCCTGTGGTGAGTGAACATGTGGGGGTGGGTTGGGTGGGGTTTTGCTGACGAGATTCCACTCCGGCCCAAACTTACCATCGCCCCACCCGGCGCCCGGTATGCCCGATGACCAGTTCAGCACTGTGTGTAGGCTGAACACCTACATTGGGGTGGGGTGGGGGTGAGTTCATCCACACTGTTCCTTACATTTTCCAGTCAAATGATGCACATAGAATAAGGTTAGGTATGTTTAAAATCAATATTGTATTGGAAACTGTTGCATTGTACTGAGCGGCAGGCTTGACAGTGTCAAAAACACTGAAATGTGCAGGACAGGGGTTTGGGAAGCACCAGCACTTCTTGATCAGACTTTCCCTGCAAAGACTGCTCTCCTCTGGACTTCCTCACCAAGGCCTGATCACAAACAACAGAGCATTACTCATGTCGGCATGTTTTGACAAGTGTTTACTCAGTCCCTTTTCATGTTCAGTTTATTTAGCCATTGTAAAACAGGAATTAAGATGCTGTTGATCGAAAGTTGGGAATAAACTTTGATGCTCTTAAGCCTTTTCCACAGTCACACAGACAGCCTGTTGTTTTTTTTTTTTTTTTTTACACACACTGACCTGGTTTCTCACATTTGGTGGACCTGTTCAGTAATCTTTAGTAGACAGGCTTATGTGGTTTCTGACATTGTATGACTCACGGTTCAGGTATCAAGATAGTTTGTAATGGGTTACTCTGTTTAAAGTTGGACAATTTGTGTCCCCAACTTTTTTGTAAAGAACAGCAGGGTCAAGATATTTTTTTATGTACCCGCACGGGTGTGATCCCCACAAAAATGTATATTAATTAACAACCCAACTCGGACTTGAACCATGGTATTATTGTAAGTTCGTTAAACTTAGCCAGGATGCTGCTTTGTCACTTTTTGACACGCGGCCTGCCAACCAAGCCGTGGGAGCAATGGGCTATGCATCACTATGCATCATATAGTTTCAGAAACCACATAAGCAAGTCTATTCGAAATGGCAGGATATACAGTTTGAGCCGAATGTATGATGGTTTTGGCCTGCAGTTAGCACCATGCTAATTGGAAGGTTATAAGAGTCCATTACTTGTTTGCTACAATAACCTTGTAGCTCCTGGGTAAAACTGAAGTAGGAGACTTCACACACCATGTCCTAGCTGATTGACAGTACTGTGCAAATCTCCTGAGCCATGCCTGATTTCTTCATATTTAGCTTCCAAAGATCCAGACTTTTTTGTAGATTAAAATGTAATTAAAGTGTTCTGGGAGCATATTTGGGGACATATTTAGGGTTTACACTTTAAAAATAGGCATTTTTAGGCTTTTTTTTCACCAAAACACAACAGCATGGTTTTTCCACTATACGCAGTTGCTCTTGGAATGTAACCCCCGCGAAAAGCAGGGGATTACTGTACAGTCAGGTTCTGACACTGAGAAATGCTACCGTGAAGCAGGGCACACGCTATTTCAGATCGTACCATGATTCCAGCTTGTGGTGATGTCTGGACAGTGCTGATGTCTCCTAGCTTCAGATAGCATTCTGCAAACTGCAGAAAAAAGGCATTTTAGAATCAGAATCAGAAAACTTTATTAATCCTAGAGGAAATTACTTATGTAATGACTGCAAAGACACAGACCCCAGAGTAGCGACATTCACTGGTCTGCCCTTGAACTGTGTACTAAAGACAGTGTGTAGGAGCAAACAAGTCAAAAGTAACAATTAAAAGAGCTTTTAAGATAATAATCGTAAACCAGTGACCCCACTGAAAGATAGCACAGATAAACCAGCTTCCCTAATGGTAGGTAGCACAGATGAACCAGTGTCCAACGCAAGATAGCAGCTTTCCTAATGCAAGATAGCACAGATAAACCAGCTTCCCTAATGTTAGGTAGCACAGAATCCCAAGACTGTTTTTTTTTTCATGCGTTATTTTTTTCTGTGATTTAATTATTTAGTCCTGAGGAAAAGTTCTCCTTCCTGAAGGACTTTTAAAGCCTCTCATTTTCAGTCCAGTCACTGAACCTGCTCAATTTCAGAGGAATGTTTTTTGTATAAGACACACAGTGACCTACAGTTACCTGATTCAAGCACAACAAAGCAAATCTAACTTAAGGCCCAAACCAGTGAAGAAACAGATGAAGAAACACCTTGTATTTTTGGGCACTTTGCAGCCTTTCACAGTAAAACATTTGTTCCCATTTCTTTCATTTAATCTATTCTAGATGCCAAAGATAAGACAGTTTGACAAGAGTAAATAGTAGTTTTGCACAAAAAAGGTGATTCAAAACAAAATATAAAGAAATGAGGGGGTCTTTTGCACAGTTCTGTTAGGGAAGGAGTGCTGTGTATATGAGACTTTTGTATGTCCCTTAATCATCAGTTAAGTCTCATTTGAGGAGAGTTATGGCCATAAGGACTGACCTGTTAATCCACACTTTTATTTTGTTGCAGGAGGAATACTGCGAGCAAGAAAATGGTGAGAGCAAATTTACTTCTGTCTGTGCATGAACTTGAGTAAATTTGCAGCCACATAAACCTGCTGCACTGACAGCAAGGACAGCTTTTAGTTCCCATCACTCTTAAGTAGCTCGTGACCTCATCTCTCCACTAACGACGCCTCTAAACAGCAGCACATGAGACACATTAGAGTAAACAGTCACTTGGCTGGATGGCTGGTGGAAGTCATGAAGAACATCCACACCCTTCTGTAAAGACACTCTGGAAAGTTTTTTATCTAAAACACAGTCGAGTTGATGTAATATATTTTATTCAGTGCAGAGGAGCTCCCTGCCTCCCCCTCTCTTTATTAATATACCGGTTTATAAGCTTTAAAAAGAGCTTTAGTAGCACCTTTGCTTAGAAGACAAGGAAGATCACAGACTAACGCTAAATATTCAACCCCTTAAACTTTAGGCTTATTTTGAGGTATTAATCAGTGTTTGTACAGTGATTTCTTATTATTTATTTGGTAACTGAAACATTTAGTGATTTAGTGATTAATATTAATTATTCAGCATTTAGTGTAGATTCAGTTGCAAATATTATTTACTTCGTAGCTAATATTAATTATTCACTAACTAGTATGAACTATTCTGTGTGTGTGTGTGTACAATATAGTATCAGGTGTGAAGTATTCAAAAGCTGGTATCTGAAACTAGTATGAATGATTCAGTATCTACTACAAATCATTCAGTATCTAGTGTAGGTTTAGTATCTAATATGAATTATTCAGTAGCTAGTGTGGATTATTCAGAAACTAGTATGAATTGTTCAGTTACTAGTATGAATAATTCAGGATCAAGTAGCTATTGTTCAGTATCTAGTATGAATTATTCATTAGCTGCTATTAATTATTCAGATAGTAGTATGAATCATTAAGTAACTAGTGTAGATTTAGTAGCGACCAATAATTATTCGCTATCAACTATCTATCAATAGCTACTGTGAATGACACTAGAAAATCAAAGAGTCCTGCATGTTCTGTGCCATTGCAGTACAGTTTTGCTACAGCACGGTTCCTGTATTCCTGTAGAAAAGTGCTTTTATGCTCAATCCTGTAGTTTTTAGCATCCTGGGGTCTGGTGGAGTCAAGAACACACCAAACTCTGTAATCTCACAAACTATCAGTGCCAGTTATAAGCGCTTATTAAGGGAGGTGAAATAGGGCTCCAAGCAGCTGTAAAGACATGACCCATTTCCCAGAGCATCCTGTCCATCGTCCCTGACGAGATTGAGGGAGCTCCACCTGTTCCTGGCACAGGAGAGAACATTCATTTTAAATAGTTGCTCACCTCTCACTGGTCTCAACATAGGCTTACATATATGTGGCTACAGAGAGCTATTCTTTGTCTCTAAGCTAGCCATTGAGCCAATGGTGTAGAATTGGGTAGGGACAGTATAGACATACTGAATTGTGCCCAACAATCATTTTAAACAAAAATTAATATAAAACCCCTGTGTTCTGTCTGTGTTTGGAACACAAACGGTTAACAGTTCTGTTTCTCTACTGCAGGTCTCACCTTTCTAACCCAGGATCGTTATAGGATTGACTGTACTGTTTCTTGCTAGCGTGTAATTGGCTAAAGCAAGATTGGGCTTTAGGAAGTGCCAAAGCTCAGTCCAATATTTGTTTATATGTTGAGAGAGGATTATTTGAACAATTCTCTGCCCGTAAATACAGAACATATCCTGTTTGGAGTTGATTCAGACTAGTGATGCACAGTTTACTGATTCTCAAAAAGTATCTTGAAACCTCGTACCTGTTTTTATGATGTGGAGACCGTATTATGTTTAGTTGAAAATACACATTTCCAGATAATTGTTTTGAAAAGGAAACAGAACCTTCCTTAAAATGTGAACTTCAAGGTTCCAGTCACCTGACAAATTTTGTACGTCAGAATCAAACCTACACCCTTGCTCTGACCTCACAGAGATTCAATTTGATTGATTCTTTATGAAGTGATTCAGAGATTTAGTTTTCCCCCATTCATTTCATAAACACCAGTGCCGTACTCAGGGGGGTAGCACCAAATTCTGGGCCCTATGCACAAGCAATGGCCATGGGCCCCCTCAGCTTGAGATTCACAACTACCTTGGACACAATTTAATACATCAATCAACTGATGCATTTACCCAAAGTGTTAGCATTTACATTAGTTAACAACATTCATCGTGATCTTAAAATTATATTTAAAGGAAAATAAAATTTCACTCCTTAGGGGCCCTCCCCCCACTTGGGGCCCTGGTAATTTAGTCCCACTTTTCACCCAACTACGACGCCCCTGGCCGTACTGGACAATGGTGTTAATGGCACTGTGTGTGTGTGTGTGTGTGTGTGTGTGTGTTTGTAGAGCAATCAGAGGCAGTGGATCTCCCTGAGGAGCCACGGCTGAAGGAGGAGGAGACCCAGCCCTCCGGACCCTCGGTGCCCGGTGGTGCCCCTTCTGGCCGCAGAAACCCACCTGGTGGCAAATCCAGCCTCATACTGGGCTGAGAAAGCTCACTGAACTTCTGTCTCTCTCTCTCTCCCTTTCCCTCGCTCCCTCGCCTTTTTTTAAAGAAATCACTCTTTCACTCATGTGAGCCATTGGATTTTTTTGGTCCACTAACACCTGTCTGTATTTTTGTTTTTCTATCGCAAAACAAACAAACAAAAAAAAAAGATTGCCGCCAGAAGCACTTTATGTAAAAGCTCCATTTCAGCCCATAGTGAAGAACGCAAGGCCATGCTGGGGGAAGCAAAGAGTTCCGCTTGCCTTTCGGACAGCCCCGGTGCCGAACCGTTTCAAAAAAAGAAAAAAAAAGATTTGTTGCGCATAATTTCTAAGTACAAATAAAGATTGATATGAATTTCACCGCCTTCGTTAGTCTTTTGTAGACATGAGACAAGTCCATACAGTCCTTTATTTTCATTGTTTGTGTGATGTAAAAAGCACACGTCAGCTTGTTCAGCCCACAGCAGTTTAGCTCTGCCCCGCTGCTTTTCGAATGAGGCACAATACAAAGCAGCCAATCAGAGTAGAACTCATTTACATAGATCAAACTTAATGGCACTTCTGCAATACTAAGGCATAAAGTGAAGGATAAGAGGATAAAGTTTGGATAAAAACAACACAGTTGTTGTAAATTGTAACTGGACTGCAGGGGAAATAATTTAAATGCAAAAAACGGATTATGGGCCCTTTAAATCATGCTCTCAGATACGGGTTGTCTGAACGACCTCCAGGTGGTACTGCTGTTTCTCTTCTAATCCTCAGAAGATGAAACAGTCGGAAAATGTGTTGACATGGCTGTTCTCAGGTAAAGAATTACTTTATCAAACTAGTGAACATGTACAGCTCTAAAACTCAAACATCCAGTATTTAGCTGTACTAAATATCCTCCTTTTATAAGCTTATTTATCCTGTGTATTTCACACAGGATTCAGTCACAGGGTTGAGGTCAGGGCCAGTCAAGTTCTTACACACCAAACTCATCCAACCGTGTCTTTAGGGTCACAATTCTCTAAACTGTGTCCACAAAAGTTGGAAGCAGGGCGTTGTCCAAAATGCCTTGGTTTGCTGAAGCATTAAGATTGCGCTTCACTGAAAGTAAGGGGCCCGTTGTGTACGGGTACTTTTGTCCATATAGTCAGGGATTGACATAAGTGGTACGCATTGACATAAGTGGTACTATCTATGGGCATGCGCGACCGGGGGAATGGGTCATTTGCGCCCATAGTAAGGTTGGGGGCGTACCAATTCATTAATTTAGGTACTCATTACAGTACTACAGCAAAAAAATTATATCAACCCCTGCGTATAGTGTATGTGGTGTTGACTTCCCTACGCAGTCACGGGAGAGGACCTGTAGAGGGGGGGGGGGGATGGGTGTAATGCGCTTCTCGGGTTGACAGCCGTAGTTCAGGTGGGGTTAATATGTTTTATGCGCATCTCGGCCCCACGAATGTTTAGGCAGCCCAAAATCCCGGATGATTCTAAAATTCTGCTCGGACGCCCGACGCAGGTCTCAAAAAGTGGACATATCTGGGAAAAAGAGGACGTCTGGTCACCCTAGGCACTATAAAACAGGATTTTATAATGGGCAAGTATAATCAGCCTTACCAGGGTTTGTCGTTTGACAGATTTTGAGGAAGCTGTCCTGTGATGTGTGGTGTGCTAGTTTGGTAACAGATGCTGTACCAGAATCATATGATTAACACTTCCACTTGCTCACATTAACAAACAATGGAATTTTGATGATTCCTTCTGAGAGTACAGTCAAGGTGGTCAAAGTAGCTTAGCGTGTTATCTGACCGTCATCATCAGGGCAAGCAGTCAGTGTATTTTGTATCAATCAGTTTGTCCAGGCCACAGTTTGGAATTGAAAGCCATCATTTTATGCTCTTGTTAGGGGTCCAAGCATGCAGTGTGAAGGATCCCTATTGTATCTATGCTGAGTTTTAGGGGGCCAAGCACGCAGTGCGGAGGATTCCTATTGTATCTATGCTGATTTTATTAAAAATGTAATTATTTTTCTGCCTCAATACGCGTTGGAGAGCAAAAACCGTAAGGCGCACAGCCTTGCAATTTGGCAGGTACATGCGGTACTCCAACCACTACTCAGGCACCAAGAGCCACGCCATTGCGGCAATAGGTAGCACTATAACAAACACGTTTGCATAGAGCCTCAGCCAATTTGAACCCTATGTCTGATTTTCAAAATTCTTTTTGCGTATTATTCCTTGGCATCAGCCGAATAAAATGAGACCCTGCCCATTGATTTCCACCTGATTAGATTTTTTGCTAATTTGCGTAATATGCAAAACCAACTTTTGCGAACTAGTCAGTGGTTTTTCGACAAACCTGCACAAGTGTGGTCTCGTTGGAATCACAAGATACTCATCAATAATGATCAAAAACATGCAAATTTGCAAACAACATGGCCGCCAAATGCAAATTAAGCTTGTCGGTTTTGCATACAATGACTTAAACTGCAATTACTCATAAACCCTTGGTTCAATGCTTACCGATCTTTGGAAACCCATGCAAGGCATCACTCAACAGCAGTACCCCAATTTGTGTCCATATTTACCACTTGGTGGTGCTATGACAGGTCAAAAAGCACTTATAGTACAAAATTACCTCTATCTCTCCAGCCGTGTGGCCAATGAGCTCACAAATTTGCATTCCACACCAGAACACATTGCTCTAGCACATTCTCAAATGTATGTGACATCATGAAATGGCAAAAAACATGGTTATCCCAGGACGACAATTCTCAAACTTGGTTCATTTGTTGACATACGCAAACCATATTTGTGGCTATTGCCTTAAACTAAGTGTCTTCTTAGAGCTAATTCATAACTAATAGTTTGTGGTACCATCCCTTCAATCAATTTCTGCAAATGCCAAAAACATGAAATATGTGCAGCAATAACTCAGTGTTGCACCACACTTCATTTGAAATGTAATTTGGAGAAAATGCAAAATAATGATATAATTTAATTGTAATAGTAATGAGACATATAATAATTTGGTTATACATAGTCTTTCAGGTATATATGAACTTGTGTATATTTGCACAAAGCCATTACATGCCACGTTATTAGATGTATTGAATGTTTTTGGACTATTTGCGTCATTGACACAAATCGTTTACAACTGTGGCTTTAATAAAGCTTAAATTATGTTTAGGAATAGCAAAATGCAAGGCTCAATGTTAAGCTATACTAGTATACATAAAATAATTATGTAAAATAGTTGTTGGACTATTGCTTCATTCTCAAGTATTTTATCATTGCAGTGTCACTAGATGTCAGCAGAGAGTTACATTATTATGTTGGCTGTAATCACAGGAAACATTTAGAGGTTTCATAACTGAATGGCTCCATAGGTAAATCTGTGGAGGGTGGTGTGGCCAGGACATTTAGTGAATATAGCTGTATGCACTCCTCTGATGCATTACTGCATATATAAATTTAATGTAATTCCATTAACATAGGTTAATTGTATTCTGATATGTAAGTTTCATGAAGACTGTCAATACACAGTAAGATAATCCAGTGTAAACAACACAAATAAAAACTATGATGTGCTGCTACGTGAACAGGACAATCAACAGATGCATAGATGATATCAAGGCACAGCACATACACATTCATTTAAACATCTTGAGTAATTGCAAGAAGGCATTGTACAATGGCAATTACATGTACAATCAGAAAACGTAAGTTTCCACATCTGCCTGTGTGAGTTTACATGGCGCTTTTGCTGCTCGCAGTATGGTGGACACAGACGCGTCATGTCAACTGGGGAACAGCGTGAATGCGCCGTCTATAAAAAATTCTGTCTGTTAATTAAGACCCCCATCAGAAACCCCTGTGTTGAATGTCAAATCCCTGCTTACTGGATGTATACATTTCCAAAATAAAGCATGGAGTGTCAGAACACCTTTTAATATGCAAATCTTTGGCTGAGGTTTAATGAAGTTATGTAGTTCATGAAGGATCTTCTGCATTAAATTCTTGGGTTGGTTCAAAACTCACACCTGTGAGTTTAGTCTTGCATTAGAATATGTAACCGAATTACATAATCATACTGTTATGTGTAACTCAAACATGGACATCTTGTGAAAAATGTCTGTTGTCTGTGATGTACACTAAAGGCCAGAAGTTTGCCCACCCCTCGGATTAAAAAAAAAAAAAAAGCTACGCTGCTTTTTCAGAATGTTACTAAAAACAATTTACTATAGTATTGTTTACTATAAACAATACTTAAAACAAATGTAACTGACTGTTTTTGAAGTGTAATAATGTACACTATAAGTGCAATAGAATGTAATGCATGTTAAAGTTTATGTACCCTTGCCTTTACCCCCTTGCCTTCATCATGATAGCACAGACTCACCACATCCTTAATAACAATTTTTGAAAATAACTTGTGTCTAAACCCTTTTGGCACCTTTTCAAGCAGCAAACAGTTCTGTCTCACTCGATGGAAAATCATTTCGAACTTGTGGGCTCAGCTCACCCCTGAATTTCAATGGGAGAAATATCTGGAAACTGGGGAGGCCAAGACATCACGCTCTAAATTTTGGCCACATTTTGAAGAACACTTGGGATCATTATCCTGTAGAAGAATGAAATTTTGTCCAGTGATACATAAACCAGAAGGAATTGTGTCATGTTGAAGAATTGAGTGATCAACATCAATACAAAGTGCACTATATTCCATTTGAGTTTTTATGGCTAAATATGTCACCATTGTAACTGTAGACTTTTTTGGCATGGTAGTAGCCTAGTGCTTACAACCTGTGAACTCAATGACCACAACATTGCAGGTTCAAACCTAACTAATGATGGTAAATCGCTCTGGATAAGAGTGTTTGCCAAACGTCACTTTTTTATTGTTCAAGTTGCTGATTCCCTTCTTTAATTCACATTTTTAGGGCCTTAACTCATCCATCATCTACCCCTTTGTCCCACACTCGGGTCAGCTGCTATGGGCAAAGGCGGGGTACATCCTGGACAGTCACCAGCACGTCGCAGGGCCACATACAGAGACAGACAACCACACCTAGGGACAATTTAGTGTGCTTAATGGACCTATTCCCAATGCACGCATGTTATTCCCAATTCCCAACGCATCAGAGTCGGCCCACACAGTCACAGGGAGAACATGCAAACTCCACACAGAAAGACCCTGTGCCTAACCCGGGAGTTGAACCCAGGACCTTCTTGCTGTGAGGCAACAGCGCTAACCCCTGCGCCACCGTGCCGACACAAAGCTAGTAATATGTGTGTGTGCTCCTGCTCTGCTCTGGGCTTTTGTCTTGTTTGTTAAATGTATGTTATTTCTTTTTTTCCTTCCTAAGTTCTTTCCCCACAGTAGTGGAATTTAATTGGACCGGCAGACTGTCCACCATGATGTTTCATTTGTTCTGCTCTCAGCTCTCCTAATTTATTATTTCTTCATTTATTAAAGAGTTAAAATGAAGACTTAATTATTTATTTTAAAACAGTAGTTTAACCTCATGTTGACTGAAAACGTTCTGTGCAGTCCTGCAGGGAGTGGCTTCACTTTGCCTCTAGATGTCAGCAAAGCAGCACATTTGAAGCAACTCGAGAGGCTGTATGATTGCGGATCAGGCTGCTGTCCAGTCGTCCCGTCCATTCTGTGCTCTGCGTGTCCTGATGCTGTTCCTGGAATAGCAGGGTCTCAAATTTACGCTTGCCATCCACTTTACTAGAAACACCGGTCTTGTACTTCCACTCACCATCTTTTTTATCTCCATTATAGCTCAGCGGTACATTTACAGCATTTGGCAGATGCTTAACGAGTGCTTTGTAGTCCACAAGAAAACACACCCCTAGGGGCAGTGTCATAGCATCAGTTTTGGTCAGTTGGCCACATAAGTTGAACCAACAAAAGTTGAACCTGTCCAATTGTTGACCTTGACAATTTTCCAGTTAATTGAGAAGCCCCTCAAAATAGTGTTGGACCAAAGCTTAGCCACACCCAGAGTCAGACTGACCATCTGGCGTATTGGGTGTTTTTCCGGTGACCTGACGTGCTATTTGTGCCGACCGTTTATTTGTTTATTTATTTATTGGTCTAACTGACCCATAAGACTTGTAGATTGGCGGCGATACCAACTGATACTGGCCTAGCTCAATCAACTTTTTAAACAACACCCCCTTTCCCTGTGCAAGCGTAATTCGTTTGTCAAAAAAGTCAGCACAGGATGACCACCATGAAACACTCATCTGCGGCCCATTGGTTCTTTTCTTTACTGACACGGGGCTGGCCCAATCATATTACCTCCCCCTTTTGGCTCTGTGCCAGTGTGTTTTATGGGCGCGCTAGTTTGTCTTGTTACATTTGTGATCGACGATGGCTGAAGTTGGCTACTTATTTGCAGCTTCCAATTCGTCTAGCTTTTTATTCAGCAGCGTGTAAATATGAGGCTGAGGTTAGCTCCTTATACACCGCGTCATTTTGGGGAGTGTTCACAATGAAGTAGCCTACTGTGTGAGGTGGTATCTGTTTCTTTCTTATAAGACTTTGTTTATGATTGAACACATTTATTAAATGCATAATTCCAAGCACATAGCAGGTATTCCACTGCATTGTGCACATTCATGTGAATAAAAAGCCAGGTATCCCAGATCATTTTGGAGGTTTAAACTGTTTTGGGCTAGGCAAATATAAACTTTATTTATATATTATCAGACATCCAACTATATAGAAACAAAGTAATTGTCCTGACCCAGATTGAATAAATACATTTTAAAGCCAAACATGCTATGTCGACATTGTGCGAATTCATATCAATTAGCCATGCTTCCAAGACCATTTTAGAGGTCTTAACCACTTTGGGCCAGGCAAATATCACCTTCCCGATACACAATAGATACCCCGCTATATAGAAATAGAGTAATTTTCCTGACCCAGATGGATTTAATACTTGTAATATCAATCGGAAATATGGTGCAAAATCTCTCAATCAGAGGAATAAGAAGCCAGGATTCCAAGTCCATTTTGGAGGTTTAAACCACTTTGGGCCAGGCAAATATCAACAGACACACATCCCACTATGAGGAAAAAGGAGAATTGTTCCAAACCAAACTGATTTAAAACTTGTAATATCAAATGGAAACATGGTGCAATAACTCTTGTTGATGTGAATAAGAAGCCAGGTCTCCAAGTCCATTTTGGAGGTCTAAACCACTTTGTCAATTTCTTGGAGGGGTGCAAGTGCAGGTGTTTAGTGGATAGCCATATCCTGTCACCAACATGGAACAATCGTCTGACAGCAGTGCTGCCTGGTGTACTTGTCGTTGGCCCTCTGGATGGCAGCACGTGCAGATGTCCAAAGCCGCCGGCACCTGCGGACCAACTGTTTTGCCAACAGTCTTTTTCATAGAAAAATACTCCATTTCATGTTGCCTCTGAAGCACCGCTTGGACGTGCTGTATATGGTCTTTGATGGTTTTAGAGTATATCAGTATGCCGTCTAGGTAGACGAAGGCCCACCGGCCTAACATGTCCCTTAGCACATCATTAATCAGCTGCTGGAATACCGCCGGACTATTACACAAGCTGAACGGCATTATTAGGTGAATAATGTAGTGAAAGCCATCTTCACTTCAGAGAGTGCGTCCAGGGTGGTATTAGTGAGTGGAAGCAGGTGCCTGTTCTTCACCGTTATGCGGTTAAGCCCCCGATAGTCAACACATGTACAAGAACCCCGTGGCTGCCGGAGAAGTAGAGGGCCGAATGGTCCCCTGATGAATCCCAACAAAAGAGGAGGAGAAGTGAGAGTAGTGATGAAAAACTGAATCTGTTCGGTGTGGCTGTCTATGGTGAGGGTTAAAGGAAGGGTCTGGTGAGTGATGGGGCTTGTAGAGAGGGTCCAGCCGGTGAAAGAAATCACCAACGGACCAGGTAGGAGACCCCCCCATTTACTTGGTCTGTCTGTTTCCCGGACGGAGAGGACAGACAGCACAATGGTATTTGGGGGAGACGCAGTAGGCACACAGCCCCTCGTGGTAGCGTCTGTCTCTCTCTTCTTGAGACAGAGAGGTGCGCCCTAACTGTATGGGTTCCCCACCAGCTCTGGAGTGGTCCAAGGAGGTGGACAACCGACTGCCACTGACTCCGAGGTGGTAGAAGCAGCCGATGGCAGTGTCCGTGTAGCAGCTACATGTGCAGTACGAGGGGTTGGCCTTGGGCAAGAGCTCATTCTTTGATCTACCTGGAGCCAAAGCTGTATCAGGCCATTGACGGTGACTGGAAGCTCTTGCCCGGCTAGCTCATCCTTCATACAGGGGGCCAACCCCTCATAGAAGACTGTCTGGAGCGCAGCATCCCCCCAGTTGGTTTGGACAGCCAGTGTTCTGAAGTCGGCCGCATACCAGCTCACGGAATGCTCTCCCTGACGAAGGTGGTGTAACTTGGAGTCGGTTTCCACCACACATGCCAGATGTTGAAACGTGGCCTTAAGGTGACGACAGAATTCAGGATAGGAACAAGCTATCTCTGAGTTCTATCTTAAGACCACGGTGGCCCACTCAGCTGCCTGCCTGGAAAGGAGAGAGACGAGAAGTATGATGCGGCTATGGTTGGTGGAAAAATGCTCCTCCTGGAAAGCATATTAATTTTCGTCAGAAAATCACACTTCCCATCCCCTCCGTCCCACTTATCTGGCCGAGAAATTAGATATTAATGCATTTGGAATAAAGTTAGATGCTAATGCATTGTCTTAAACTGCACCTTATAGATGGAGTTAGTTCTATCATTGTTCTTGCGAAAGCATTTTCCCCTCAGCATATTAGGTCACACTTTTTATTTCTGTCACCATTACTGCACATTAACATTACTGCACAAAAACACTGACGTTGAAAGTCTATTTAGAGCATAAAAGTCTTTTACAGCATAAATCTGTACAATTAATTTAGATTCTTTAATCACAGAGCTTGTAATTAATTAGATTCCTTTTTAATCCTGCGACACCCCTAATATGTGTGTACGTATATATATATATGTGTATATATATATATATATGTATATATATATATATATGTATATATATATGTATATATATATGTATATATATATATATGTATATA
>JBBPCY010000142.1:971938-981988 GCA_037974405.1 Brachyalestes nurse | reverse complement strand
TTCACGCGACACGGGCGAACTTTAACTGGCCAGATACGTCCGAGGTAAGTCCCATCTCCTATGTCTCGTGACAGAATCTTTTCATTACATGTTTAGTCCTTCAGTTTTCTGTATTCTCCTTCAGTTATAAGTTCACTTTCATGTACATGTTGTAAACCAAGTTATTCTCTTTCTAACCATGTAATAAGCTCCATTTTTTAACCCTTAATATTTTTTCCATTATGTCCTAAAAAGGAGAGAAATGTAGATACTGACCTTTAGACCAAAAATGTTTTGCTTAAAGTAAATAAAAAGTCAATAAAGTTGTCAAATGTAGGAAACAATGATTTATTAGAATTTCTATAGAAGATGCCAAAACCAGCTGCTCCACAGACCTTTGAGTTGAGAACTGCTGATGGTGGTTCCGTGTCACTGCAGGAATTATTTTTAACTGCTAACTGCTCACTCCCTCCTAACCAAATAAAAAAAGATTATTTGTTGTTCATGATGCTCATTCTGTTCATTCATTGGAGCAGATCCCTGGAGTTTATGTTCTTGTCCATTTGAGATACAAATTTATGAACCATGACCAGAATGAATCTGTGTAAAATATCCAGAAACATTTTTTATTGATTACACTGTAGTCTTCCACATACATGTGTAGGAACATGTATCCCTCACTCTGAACACAAATAATGTGTGTAACATCCTGTTTTTTAATAAAACCTCATCTTATTGTAGTTGTCGTCTGTAGTTTGGGACTGTTCTCCGCTTGAGAAGGAAGGTCTGGAGTTTAATTCACTTTATCTATCACATGCACGGGTCAGGTGACGCGCCAAGGTCACAGGAAATGACCACGTCACCGACTACATAAACAGGAAATGAGATTTTCTAAGGTGCTCAATCACTGAGTTCCTCATCGCCCTGCCACACCATCGCTTTGACTCATGTGAGTACCTCTCTTACTCTGTGCATGAGTGTGAATGAAGATGGGCTCATAGATCAAAGAGCGTGACTAAACCAGCCCTTTCGCTTCTGTCCGCTCCTGTGGCTCTTCCATTACGCTACAAAGGCGAACTGCAGCAGCCAGGTACGTTCTTGTCTCCTCACTCCTCTCGTGACCGAATGACTGAGCCGCTTGTTGTGAGCCCAGCGGACTAGGTCACGCTGATGTCAGTTGTGGATCGTCAGGGTAAGGAGATCGATACTCTGAAGCGGGAGGTGGCTGAATTAAAACATCAAGTCACTTTCCTGCAACAGACTCGTTTCTCCGTCCCTGTCGAGACCCAACAGAACATAGCCGGATCACACTTCTCGTCTCCCTTCTCACCGGGCAGGCAGCTGAGTGGACAGTGGCAGTCAACACCCCGGACTGTCACCACTACCAAAGTTTCACCCAACTCTTCAAGGCTGCCTTTCAACATCCCGACAGCGAGGTGTAGATCTCGTCAAAAAAATTGTACCATCGCCGGCAGGGAGACTCTCCAGTCAGTAAATATACGGCGGAATTTCGCACCCTCGCTGTGCAGACGGCGTGGGGGGATTCAGCACTCCGGACGGCCTTTTACAAGGGGCTGGCCACCCGTATTAAAGATCAACTGGTGGGACGGGAGCTGCCCGAAACCCTGGATCGGCTGATGCAGCTTTGTATGCACATAGACCAGCGCATGAGCTCCAAGTCAGCTTCTCGTACCCTGTTGCCTACACCTATTACAGCGCCCTATTAGATCGTGGCTACCTCTCCGGATCCTCCACCTCTGTCGGATGCCCATTCTGCAGCCGGGGAACCCATGCAGTTAGGGCGCACTTCCCTGAGCCAGACAGACTGAGCCTGATGCTATCGCGAAGGGCTTTGTGCTTACTGTGCCTCCCAAAACCCCAAACCGAGCTATCTGCCCACTCCGTCCGGGAGGGGGTTAAATTCCACCTACTCCTCTGTTCCGACTGTTTCCCGCTCTATGGTTGAGGCCCACATCCAACTTAGCTACAAACAAATCAGTGTCGCTGCTTTTGTAGATTCAGGGGCAGCTGGCAATTTCATTGACCTTTCTTTTGCTGTTATATTGGGTGTGGAAACTGAAACGTTATCCCAGCCGTTAAAAATAACAGCCATTGACTGTCGACCCCTTAATCATAGCCCTATCACTCAACGCACTGTTCCTCTGTTCCTCTCCATCGACCACCACCATGAAAATATATCCTTCCTTGACACCCGACTCACCTCACCTCCTGTCATTTTGGGTTATCCGTGGCTCCTTCATCACGACACCCTCATCTCCTGGAGCCAACAGAAAATCCTTCAGTGGGGTTCGACCTCTCAAGAGCTTTGTCTCGCGGCAGCGGCTGGGAGGTGCTCGGAGGAGACCCCAGACGTCGACGCCGACGGCAACGCCATCCCCGAACCATATCGGGACTTACAGGATGTCTTCAGTAAGCGTAGGGCACTCCAACTGCCTCCTCACCGGCCCTACGACCTGGAGATCCAGCTCCCTCCTGGTACTATCCCTCCCCGTGGCTGCCTATATTCTCAGTCAGCGAGCCATGGAAGAATATGTGGCGGAGGGTCTCCGCCAGGGCACCATTCATCCTTCATCCTCTCCGGCGGCCATGGGTTTTTTCTTCGTGAAGAAGAATCTCGGGCTCCGGCCATGCGTCGACTATCACGGTGAAGAAATCATCCAATCCCACTTACCAACACCGTCCTTGACGCCCTCTCTGGTGTTGCCCTATTCACCAAGCTGGACTTATAACCTTGTCCGCATCAGGGAGGGCAACGAGTGGAAGATGGCCTTCATCACTCCCACCGGTCATTATGAAATGCTGGTAATGCCGCTTGGCTTGTGTAATAGTCCGGCTGCATTTCAACAACCCATAAATGATGTTCTCTGTGGCATGCTGGGTAGGTGGGTGTTCGCTTATTTGGATGATATCCTAATCTATTCCAAGAACAAAGAGGATACCCAGCATACCCAGCATGTCCAAGCAGTGTTAAAGAGGTTGCTGGCCCATCGACTGTACTGTGGATTGGAAAAATGTGCTTTCCACCAGCATTCCACCACATTTTTGGGGTTTGTCATAATGCCTCAGGGTGTGGCCATTGACCCCCAGAAGCTGGATGCTGTGCGA
Source organism: Brachyalestes nurse (assembly GCA_037974405.1). Taxonomy (NCBI): domain Eukaryota; kingdom Metazoa; phylum Chordata; class Actinopteri; order Characiformes; family Alestidae; genus Brachyalestes; species Brachyalestes nurse. The sequence continues at coordinate 978,883 of JBBPCY010000142.1, read as the reverse complement.
AACTGGCCTTTACCCGCTTCGCTTAAACAGCTCCAGCGTTTTCTGGGGTTTGCTAATTTCTATCGACGCTTTATCTGGGGCTTCAGTTCGGTCGCAGCACCTCTCACTGCTCTCACACATCCCACCAAAAATGCCTTCCAGCTCACCCCTGATGTCATCAACGCCTTTTACTGTCTCTGCTCTCTATTCACTTCTGCACCATTCTCATCCACCCGGACATTACCAAGCCATTGGTTGTGGAGGTGGACGCCTCCGATGTGGGCGTAGGAGCCGTTCTCTCCCAGCAAGGTCCAGATCAGAAATTTAATCCCACTCAACAGCGATACGGGGTAGGAGACCATGAGCTGTTGGCCATCAAGTGGGCTCTGGAGGAATGGCATCACTGGCTTCAGGGCGGCCATGACCCATTCATTGTCTGAACCAACCATTAAAATCAAATCGGCATCCAGCAGGCGAAACAACTAAACCCTCGTCAGGCGCGTTGGGCTTTATTCTTTGAGCAGTTTCACTATATGCACCTATAATTCCCTCTGAATTTGTACCCTCTCTGCTGCGCTCCGAGGTCCTTCAATGGGCCCATACCTCTGCTTTGGCTGATCATCCAGGGCTTAACAGGACCCTGACCCTGCTCAGATGCGCCTTCTGGTGGCCAAGGCAGCAGATGTTAAAGAGTTCACCCAGGCATGCGCAATGTGCGCCAGGGCGAAGACCATGAATAATTCAACCTCTGGTAATCTTCAGCCTCTCCCAGCTCCTCGTCGGCCCTGGTTGCACATCGTGCTGGATTTTGTCACTGGTCTACCAGGTTTGCTTCAGTGATGTTTCACTCCAGTCTCATTTTTTAAATCTCCTCTTCCAGACCAGTCCAGCACTGAATATCACAGTAACACCGACTCCCTCCTCTCAGATCATCACTTTCTATCTTTCACACTCTGCCTCTCTGCTCTTCGAGATTCTGTCGTCTTCTCTGAGGAGAACATTCACAGTGTCCTGCATATCATGAGCTCTGGTGTGGCACTTTTAAATGTAATAGCACTTGTGTCTTTGTATTCTTGAGGTGTAGGTATCAGCACTGACTCTAACAGTGTTCTAGCTCTGGGGCTTTAGGAGATCAGGGTTCTCCCTGAGAACCGACCCTGTGGAGCGCTGGTTCCTGACCAGAGCAGTCAGAGTGAGAGGAGCAGAATGAACAGAGAAGGAGAGATGCACTGTAAAGAAAGAAACTGACTCTGGAACAGTTCACTTCTCTTATCCTGCAGGTGAGCGTTTATCAGAAAGTTTTACAAACCAATTGGTGAACTAAACTAGACAAAGGACTCTGTTCAGGTTCTCCTTCAAATCCACGCATGTGGAGGGTCAGAATATTCCTGATGCTTTTTCCACACTATAAAAGAACATTAACACACATCAGAGAGCTGCTTTCTGTTACACACTCTTTCTCCGGCAGCCAGTGTGGAGACTGGGAAACTACAGAAACCAGTCAGACCACATTCCAGTCAACCTGCACTGTGTTAAAAGTTAATGACGTTTACATGAAGTCTAAAACTCCTCCTGAGAAAACTGAAACCAGACTGCTTTCCTAGACCCACATTAAATCTGGACTAAAATGGACTGCACCAGTGTTTCTGTGTTTCACTGTTATCACAAAGTCAGGTTTATTCCACATTTAGAAATTATTGGACAAAGCAGCTGTGCTTTTTGTAATAGCAGAGGAAATCACTGTAAATGTTGTGTTTTCGGTTCTGTCAGTGAAAGAGAAATCAGGTTCAGAGAATAATTTTTTCAGTGTCTTTAAAATCCACAGGACACTGGAGAGACATCTTAAAGATTTAATTCTGGTTAAAACAGGCTCCTTTTTAAAAGAGTCCTGTTTTTATTTCTGCCTTCCACCTTCCCTTTTTAAAGCAGCTTCTTTTTTTTTACTATTTATAATTTGAATTTCTATTTTTAATCAGTCCTTTGTTCATTTATTTAAAAAAAAAGATTTTCTATTAATTTTACAAACTGATTTTCGCTAGTAAACAAGTTTTATAACAATGTACATACTGCTGTCAGCGCACACACACACACACACACACACACAGCCTGAACACCAACTAGTATTTCCACTCTGAGCCAGAACTCTACTGCCTGAAGAATAATAATAAAATGATTTTATACCTGAGAGCACAGTCACCGTTTCTGGAAGTCCAAATTCTTCTTCAGGAGGACAGCATTAAGATTACCACACTATAAAAGAACATTAACACACATCAGAGAGCTGCTTTCTGTTACACACTCTTTCTCCGGCAGCCAGTGTGGAGACTGGTGGTGTTCTATAAAGAGAAACTGCAAAATCTAGTCAGACTACATTCCAGTCAACCTGAACTCAAAATCTCAACTGGCCCTCTTTTGACTAGACAGAGATTATTGTAGTTTCATCTTAATACACAGTATGCAGTGAAGCCAAACAATGTTCTTCCAGGACCACGACCTTACTCCAGAACCACAACCTTACTCCAGATCCAAAACCTTTCTCCATGTTAAGATATTGTGCATGTGTTTGAATAGGAGCCATAAGTAAATAAAAGAAAATAAAGTTAGACGCAAGTGTTTAACAATGGATTAATAAAACTATTTACTTTTTAAGTGTTTTTTGAGTCCACATTAAATTGCTGTATAGTAACAGTGAGCCGCCAGACGCTATCCAGAAAACACACGTGATATCATACTGGTGGTCCGCCATGCACACACACACACACACACACACATATTTCCATGAGACAATAAAAGTATTAAATTAATCTGGGTCAGGAAAATTTCTCTTTATTTTCTCTTTTCCCTTGTAGTGGAATGTCTACCGATTTGTTTGTTGACAAAGTGGTTCAAACCTCCACAGTGATCTTGAAAAAAGTTTCTTATTCACATCAGTGAGAAGAATTGCCCCTTCTGATAGGTTTCCATTTAAGGTATTAAAGGTATTAACTCAGTTTGGGCCAGAACAATTCCAATTTTTCTCCATAGTGGGATGTCAATTTTGTCCCGGAAGCTGATATTTGCCTGGCACTAAGTGGTTTCAACCTCCAACTTGGAAACCTGGCTTCTTATTCCTCTAATTGTGGTATTTTGCACCATGTTTCCATTCCATATTATAAATATTAAATCAGTTTGGGCCAAAATAACTCCACTTTTCCCTCAGAGTGGGATGTCTGCTTTATACTGGGAAGTTGATATTTGCCTGGCCCAAAGTGAATTAGACCTTCAAAATGGACTTGGAAACCTGGCTTCTCATTCGCATCAATAAGAGTTATTGCACCTTGTTTCCAATTGATATTAGATGTATTAAATCAGTTTGGCCCAGAATAATTCCACTTTTTCCTCATAGTGGGATGTCTGCTGTATACTGGGAAGTTTATATTTGCCTGGCTCAAACCACCAAAATGGTCTTGGAAACATGGCTAATTGATATTTGCACAATGTCAACATAGCATATTTCTATAGGATTTAAAATGCATTTAATCAATCGTGATATTTGGCTTCTTATTCAAATGAATGCGCACTAATGCAGTGGAATACCTGCTGTGCGCTGCCAATGAAACATTTCATAAATGTGTTCAACCTCAACTACAATTTTATAAGAATGAGTTGAACAAAGAAACAGACCACCACACGCGGTACTTCATGGTTAAAACGTTTTATTACATTTACAAGACCTGAGGAATATATTTTGCGCAGCTGTAGTGGACAGTTGCCTATCTCTGTCAAAACAAATAATTAAAAATACATATAATTTCACATGTTTTAAGTCTTATTTGTGGGTAAAATCCACCTCAGTGATTTAATAATTCATGCATGAAAGGGTAAAAAAAGATTTGGTCGGATGTTAAAGTCGACGAGAAAAGGCGAGTAGCGGATCACCGTAAACTGTGGTGCAGTCATTAAATGCAATAAGCCTAGTCCATGCTGTAAGAGATATTGGCAATTAATTAAAAATATAGATACTAGGCTATGAGAGGTTAAACACACATTAAAATAATTAGTTTAATATTTGCTGCATTTGATTACCTGTTTTTACATTCTTTCTATTACATTCAAACGAAGTTGTAGCAGTGTCCAATTCACAGGGCAGTACAGACAAGCCACAATTTTGTGCAACATTATGCAGCACTTTCTGTTGAGTTTAGAGCAGCACTACACACTATGAAATCACCCCCCTTAATTTTACCACATTAAAATTACTTTAACTGTGATCTTAATTTCCAGAAAATTAAGGAAAATTGAGATGAAAAGTGCGCAGATTAAGGCTGATTAAGGGGTAAAACTACTGAATTTCCCCCTTTTCAAATTGGCCCTTTACACTCAAAAAAAAAAAATTGGCAGATTGAATTAGTTTTTTATGGCACCTATTTCCATCTAATGTAATTAAGGAGTTCTTGTTACGTCAACCAGGTCTCGGCCACGCAGCTCCTCGACAGAATTCTAGGCGACACTTAACTCTGGACCAGGTATGAGTGTGTGGGACTGTATGGTTGTTGGGGGCGTAGCAGCTCTGGGTGAGTGAGCTGTGAGCTGTCAAGGGAAAGTGTCTTTGTTGTGTGATTGGCTGTGTGGATGTCTGTGTGTGTGTATTTAGCTCCAGCCGATCCAGTCATTCTTTGTGTGGACACCGTCTAGAGTTCTTTGCAAGATCCCTGAGACTAACACGCTCTGTGTGTTTGCAGACTAAAGAGTGTGGTTCAAAGGAACGTGGGACCAAACAGGAGAAAACCTATCAAGCTGGAGTGAAGTTCGGGTGGAGCTTTCTGTGAAAGACTGGACTGTGGACTTTGTGTTTCTAAAAGAAAGAATAGTAAAGACGCACCTTTTGAGTTTGAAATTAAAGAGAACTTCTGTTAACTCCTGTTTGCTTTGCGTCCTTTCCCTGCACCCGTCAGACGTGACAGGTTCATTGTTTTAATCGTTTGACAGGCCTGGTTAATGTACCAAACTTCTCTCTCTCACTTTCACTTCCTTGCTCATGCACAAACGTCTCTCTCTCTCTCTCTCTCTCTCTCTCTCTCTCTCTCTCTCTCTTCTTCTCTCTTCTCTTCTCTTCCCTTCTTCATTTCCTCATCCACTCTCACTTGTCCACTCTCCTTTCCCCCGGACGACAAATAACCCGTGAAAAAGTGCCCTGGCGTCAGATTGTGTATCCGACTTTATTGCCGCCGTTGCATCATGGTTTCTGCAAACTTGGCTGCTTTTCTGAATTTGCTTCTATTTACTGATCCTGGACCTGCTCAGTCAAGTCTGGAGCACAGCATTGTGGGTTATGATACCCTGCTAACGCTGGACCCAGGCCAGCCCGGAGAAGCATTAGGCCCTGAGGAACGCTAACGCAGCCGGAGGAAACCCAAACACACACCAGAGTGCTACAGCAGAGCCAAAACGCCACACACAGATGCTCACATTACCACTGTTAGTGCAGGCAAGGTCATTTGGGGAGACACTAATACAATCCCCCCAACCACTCCAACCACCCTACACACACACACACTCACACACACAGTGATGACTGTTGCACCATAAGTATGATATTGCACTAAATGTAACTAGCAGAACTGAACAAAGTGCAAGTTACTACAGAGACAGTACAATAAATATAAAATACAACAATCTAACAGCATAGTTTGAACGGGATGTAAATTTTTCAGTTAGTACTACTGCACCAATATGATATTGCATAAAAGGCTGTTAGCAGGATTGAACCACACTGAGTGAGTGTTAAATTAAGGTTATAAAGTCAAATAACATGACATGAGTGTGCCTGTAAATAGTAAACAGAATTTAAAATACAGGTTCTGTTGAAAGTCCAGGGTGTAATATGAGAAGTTTATAAAGTATAAAGTGAGGTAGTACACTGGAATGATACTTGGAGTCCTCATGGCCTGCAGTATGACAAAGTCTTGCAGGACCAGAGGCATCACACACCCCTGATTTGGATAGGAACGGCTTGGTTTAGGGATCAAATATTACTTCGCTCTAAATGGAAATGATGCACTTCACTGTGAAGTTGCATCGAAAAGATGAGATGTTCTCAAACTTTTGATCAGACATACACACACACACACTTGATCTCATTTACTCCACTCCTACCCTGTGCAATTTAATACATATCCTTTCTGCTCTTCCAGACCCTTCTCTCAATACCTGAGAGTATGTTTCAGTTACTCACGCTCGCCTCGCGCAACCAGAGAAAACACATGAAACCACTCAGCCAGTGTAAAAAGACCAGAGGTGCCCGATCCATTATTCTCAACCACTCTCAATTTTTAGGCAACGTTATTGGACAAAAAGCTGAAGAACATCCATATGAATCCCTCTGGAGTGGCTTCTGGTACAGGCGTTAAGAAATAATCCCTGTTGGTTGTGCTTCCAGAGGTATTTTTAATGTAGTCTTGAGGAACAGTTCTCTAGACTTCTGGAAGGTATTTTGAAGACTTTCATTATTAGAGTAGTCCATGAAACTTACCAGTTGTTTTTGTTTGCTAAGCCACACAATGTACCAGTATACTGATGGTGCTGAATGCTGAGTGGTTGGAACATCTTCATCTAGGCACCTTGCATCTTTAGGCACTTTGCAGCCTGTTGCAATAAAAAATTCGTTCCTATAAGTTACATTTAATTTACTCAGTTTTTCAATTTAATTTATTCAGTTCATTTATTGTCTTTTCAAAAATAAATACAATAAAACACAAAAAATAACCATGTTGTATATACAATGTTTTATATATTTTTATTTTTGTCTAATTATTCCCTTAATATAAAAATGTGCATGTCATTTTCTCTGCAACACATTCTCAGGTTTTGTTGAGTTGTTCTTTGACCCTGTGGAGTGGCTCCGTAGTTTATAATACACTCAACAAAAATATAAACGCAACACCTTTGTTTCTGCTCCGATTTTTCATGAGATGGACTTAAAGATCT
>JBBPCY010000142.1:930408-944046 GCA_037974405.1 Brachyalestes nurse | reverse complement strand
GTCGGCGGAATAACGTAACGGAGCGGGGTCACGTGACTCCACACGCGGTAGTGTTTTTAAAGGGAAAGTAATTGAAAGAATTGACCTGGAAAAATTTGATAGATTATAGAATGTCGATTTCGATTACTTTTCGATTAATCGCCCAGCCTAACAGCATCGCTTGTTCTCTTTTGAAGTTTTTTCAAACCCCGAAACATCCTGCTGATAAACTGAGCATCCTGCTGATAAACCAGCTAAAGGATGAGCAACACAATATGTACATGGTAAAAAACCCTATAGTCTAATTGTAAACAATCACTACGGCAAGGTATATGTGTCTAAATGTATATTAAACTGAAAGGCAGTTGAGTGAAAGGAGAAAGATACCTTGATAAGGCCGCATGTCTATCCATCCTGGCTTTTAGGTCCTCATTTTCTTGCTGGACTTTCTTAAGACATTCATCAAGCTTCACATTTTTCTCCGTCTAGAACGATGCATTCAAACAAAACCCACGTCAAGGCCTGGATCCAAGCCCTTTGCTTCATATGTTTGACAGTCAGAACATAGTATAATACAGAACAGCTATTTCATTTATTTCCCTCTGTCTTCTTTAAATTTACGAAGCAATAAAAGAAGGCTGAGGAAAACTGAGAACTGGGCTCACCATTTTGTCCATTTGCATTAGTTTTTTGTCCTGTTGGTGTATCTGCTTGTTCTTAATGTCCAGTACCACTTTCAGACTTTCTAGTTCTTGCTCCAGGTAGAGTGTGTGGGAGTCCTTCTAGAACAAACAGTTAGCGAGCAAGATCAGAACATTTGCCCACTACAGTATCTATAAACACTGTAGAGTACTGCTGTTACTCACTAAATATAGCATGGCTAATAGCTCAGTGAAGGGTCCTTATCTAAATCTTCTTGTCTGCAGATTGCCAAGAGTGTCAGAATCCCCTTTATATTGTTCATTGAGTCTGTCTAATATTAACCTGCCACTCCCTGAAAATCACAAGGCCTTAAATGGACAGAAAGTTGTTTAAACAGTACTATCAGGGGGCACTATTCCTGTCGACCTGATAACACAGATAAACAGTGTGGAATAATTCCAGAGCTGAGTGGTGGTGTACAAGGTACCTGACATTTATCTGCCAATTCTTTCCGTCTGTCCTCCTCTGCTTTCAGCCTTTCACTCAGTGAGCCATTCTCAAGTGTGAGGTCCTCAATTTGATTCTGAGATAGAAAAAATGTTTCAGTGTCTGATATAAGGTACTACTTTGTGATTACATTATGAGGAGAGGAAATAATGAAAGATATTTTACCAAAATTATTATTGACTTACAGATAATGTTTCTTCTGCATCTTTTAATGTTTTTTCTACAGCTTTCATGTCTTGTTCGTGAGATTTTCTGACTTCTGAAGGACAGAGTAAACAAAACAGAAAAAGGTGAAATCAGCAAAATGCCTGATGTTGCTGCAAGGCAGAAGGTGTAAGGACTGTACATGGAACAATTAGTTAAAGGATTAGATTGGAGAGAGAAAGCATTTGAGTTACCTTCAAAAGATACTTCATAGTGTTGTTTAAGGCTCTCCACCTCTTCTCTGTGGCTTACTTCCAGTTCTTTCTTCAGTCTCTCATGCTTGGCTCTCAACTCCTCCAGCTACACAAGCAGAAAAACAGTCTCAGTACCTAAAGCACTCTGGCAAGCGTTTGAATGTTTGAGAAACAGAGTGGGCACACAAGCTTGCTAGCTTGTGAGTGCAGATATAAATCATTTAAATAATAATGTCTGACAGAAAATGGAAACTTAGTCACTAAAGATCAAGTAGGAGTTAAGAGTATAAATTATATGAGAAATATGTACCATGAAATTAAAATAGTTCTCTGGATAAGTTTTAGAGTAAATCACCAAGACATCCAAAACCGCATTGTGAAAGAATTCCCATAATCATGATGAATAGAAACCATGCTTCTTGCTCACCTGCTGCTCCATCTGGGCTTTGCACTTGTCCGCCTCCTCTTGATATGTCTGGTGTACCTTCTCCCACTCAGATGAATAGAATGTCTTCAGACGCTCCTCCAGGTCAGCCAGGTCGGACCGGTGTTGCTCCTGCATTTTTTGCAGGACTCCCTCGAAGGCTGCCTGCAGGTCCTCTTTCTCCTGCTCCAGACGTTCGCATGATTGCACTGAGCTCACTGTGGGAAAATAACAAATCTTTAATTCTATGACAAAACATATCTGAAGTATGAACTGCCCCTAATACATCACACTTAGAGATGACATCGCCAAAAAAAAAAAGATCCTTGAACATACACGACTGCGACATACTCAGAAAAAGTATATTTTGATGTAATATATCACGGTAAAGCCAACATATATTCATACAACCCAACCCTTATCCCTTAATGAAAAGCATTTATTTTATTGAGCCTTCTTAATAGGATTTTCAGTTTTTTAAATAATAAATACTGTATGTGTTAGTCAACATTTGGTTAACTATTTAAAAGCAGTGCTAGCTTCAAAGACAAGCTATTTTATAAAAACACATTTGTTGCCTTGACATAAGGTCTTGCCAGCACTCCACAGTGTGATTCATAAGAAAAGCATTCTGCTTGGATACACAGTTGTCACCACAGTTATGGAATAACCAGCGGCACTACAAGTAAAGCTACAACTGTTACATGAGACTACATGTCGAGCTGCAACTAAGAAAAGAGTTTTGACAGTTGAGAACTTGATAGTTCACAGACAAGAACAGGCCATAGGTTGATCGTATGTCAAAACTAACACTTCCTCAATCAGCATAAGGTTGGAGATATTCCCCGTTTCTAAATAGCTTCACTTATTGTTGGCAACAGCTGCCCCTCAACTGACCCCCAGGAGAGATGCAGTTGCAGTTTGCACACAGCCCACCGATGGCTGGAACCACAGCTGCAGCTGCTACTCTTTGTGTTCTACACTGTGTGTAAGGCTATCAAGTCCAACCAATTTCAAGTAGCAGGCTAATCTTGTGGGGCCAGAAGGAACTCTCATTTCTGGATCTAAATGTGTGCCCTATGTCCTTTAGCAGTTCAGCTGGCGGTCCAGAGTGGCTGCTCCAGGCCAAATATGCAACTGTGAGCTACACAACTCAATCACTGCATCATTTGAAGTACGTGACAACACTTCACTATAGATCACACTAGGGCTGCCACGATTGGTCGACTATCAAAATCGACGGCGACTAATTTAATAGTCGAAGCGTCGTTTATATTTTGAAGCTTTGTAAGACCGTCTCTGGTATCATGGCTACCCGGCAACCCGATTTAGCAGCCCTGCGGACAGTCCGAGGCGGACAGTCCAAGTTACGAGATGACCAACAAGTATTATGTCCATTTTAGCAGCAAGAACTGTATAAAAAATAAAGTACAAAGCTAATACCTTTAAAATAACATGAATTTGGATACAGGACACGGGCAGAGTGTAGTTTAGATTACATTCTGCCTGTGTCCTGTCTCCAAATTCACGTTATTTTAAATATACTATTTTTTTGCACTTTATTTTCTACACTTTTATTTTTAGTTGGCACTTTAAACACTTCAAGCTGTAAGCTAATGATGGTTATATAAGAGACGCAGCAAGTTGGTGCTATAAGCGGTACGTTTTACGTCCAATATACGCATGATCTGATTATTCGACTAATTGCAAAAATAATTGCCGACTAGTCGACTATCAAAACAATCGTTTGTGGCAGCCCCAGACTGTAATATATGACAAAGTACATAAACATGATAAATATATTTTTTTGACAAACCTAACATGTTTTCACGTCGTCTAGTGAGGAGGAAATACCTAATGTAGAAGATGGTGATTCCTCATGAACATGCAACGTAATACTGGTTAGCTCAAGTGTTCGCTCATCTGTATTGACAGTTTTTGAATAATAAAGTAATAAAATATTTTCGTGTAGCACCAGTATGGTCATTGAAGCAGTGGTCCCCAACTTTTTATGGACTACGGACCGGTATCATGTAAAACAGTATTTTCACGGACAGGTATATATACAGCTAAAAACAATGTGCAGAAAAATTCAACTCACCATTCCGCTGAATTATTGGGAGCCCTGCCCTTGTTTCCCCTCCTATGAGCCAGTGACCGAGACGAGAGTTTTTTCAAAATGTAATCTTTCTTTCTGTGCGGCCCAGTACCAAATGACACTCAGAACAATACCGGTCTGCAGCCCGGCGGTTTAGGACCTCTGATCTAAAGTACTGTAGGGCTAAAGCCAAAGTCTGTTTTATTAATTTATATTTGTTGCTTTTTCCTTCCCTGTGTTTAGCTGGACTTGGTGTATTGTGATATTTAGGTTGGTGTATTATGGGTAATAGCGCTGCCCTCTGTGTGACAGACTGGGGTTTGATTCCCTGTCTGGGTTCTACATCAATATAGAGTCCTTGGGCAAGACTCATAACACCAGGAATAAATGCAATAATCTGTTAACTCTTGGTAAAGCTCGCCTATGCTTTAGTCTGAATACACATCTGTGAGGAGAGTCCCATGTTTTTCCCATCCGTCAATGTTTTGGATTCTGAACCACTGAAGTTTCTTCTCTCTCCTATGATGTTTTTTCTCCCCTCACCTGACCGCTAACGCCCCCATGACCCTGTTTGATGCTGGACCACGGTGAGACCCTACACAGTTATCCCCACTGCATACATCCCCTGTGCGCACTCACAAACATCATCTGCACTGTTTGACCCACCGCTGTCTTATTCCAACACTTTCTGTCTCCTTGCTTTGCTTTTGTTTCTTTATATCGTTTTTCACCAGTCCAGTCCAGTCCAGTGGGTTGCAGTCTGGTTAATGTGTTCTTGTTCTACCTGCATGTAAATGCATTTTGCTGCTAGCAGATGCATTTTTCTCATTGAAGCATTTGTCTGCTAGCAGATTCATTTCTCTGTCTGTTTTTGTGTGGGTTTTTTTGTCTCCAATCAGGGTAAGCGAGTGTGACATTCTCTCTATATTGTCTTGAATAGAAGAGTGTGAACCAGATTGGAACATTTTGAGGGGATGTTGTGGACAGTAGAACTTTACAGTATTATAATTATGTGGTTAAAGGACATGGAGGTGGTTTCAACTTTCCATCCACACCAGCAGGTACCACTCATCTGGATCGTTTGCGACAAACTCCACAATATTATTCAAATATGTCACAGTAGCATGGTATCGTCTGATATCTAGGTTTGCATTAATAAAGACCCCATCATTCCTGAGCACCATACACTAAAAGGACAAAGATTCCTTAGTTTTGTTGTTTTGCTTTTTCTCTCTGAGGGTATTGGACAAGTGCCTCATGTCTGTTTTTCATACAACCCAGAAAATATGATATATTGATTATATTTTATATTTTTTGGACACAGTCGATCCAACGCAAATAAAATCAGAAAATCTGAAAAAATGATTTTTTTGCTGTAAAATCCAAAAATGTACATTTTGGAAATCATCAGCTTACACTCACATTAGTGTTATAATTAGAGAAATATATAATTTATTTCCTCTCTTTCTGCACTGCCTTCAAAACACCCACCCCACACACACACACACACACACACACACAGACACCCTTTCCTCCCACCTCTCATACTCACACACACCCATTCCGCCCACCCCCACACTCTCACACATGATCACAAACCAAAGCTTCCTGTGACACCTGAAGCTCTGTTGACAGACTCCAAGTAAGGAAGTACTTTTGTACTGATGCCTCGTTTGGGTGTAGAAGGTCAAAGGGCTGAAAGGGCTTTGTTTGTTTAACTTAATTTTGTCGCCAGTATTAGTCATGGCCAGTTACACTCGCTTCTTCCAAGTAACGTAAAGCACTGCTGCTAATGCAGCGCCATGGGCTAGAGTGTGTGTGTGTTTGGTGAGTGATAGTGCTCTCTTGGACACCCAGCCTCAGACAGCTGTGGCATCGTCTGGATCAAACTTAGGATCTGATAGTCCTGTAGTTCTTACTTACATAATATTTTATGTAAAACTCCGTACATATGCTGTAACTGCATTCAGATCTGCATAAGTGCATTCTCTATAGGAAAATTAACAAAGCGCCATTGGACTGGGGGGGCCCAACTTTAGCACTCTACTGTAATATATCGTAATCACAGTACTTGGCCGTCCACCGCACAGCTTTTCTTCATGTCGCATAAATCAGTGTGTGCTGTTCTTCTTGTCTCCAGGATTTCACATTAACCTCTCAGGAGCTCCCCAAAGTAAGCACCTTTTCTACCTCTGTGTTGGTGTCTGATGCTCTTCACTAATCAGTACCAGGAGTTGGGCTGTGGTGGGCTTGTGCCGGTTAAAGGATTTATATGGTTGCGGCTCTGGTTTTGGTGTTGAGAAGCTTCCAGTCATCCCCACAAAGAAGTGAAGCAAGTTCTGAGGTTCTAAACATAGCTGGTAGACCAGAAATTTCACAGCAGTACTGTATGCAGCCGCTACATCCAATCTACTCTAATGCCACAATTGTTCTCATTTCAGTAAATTCAAATAGCATCGTAATAATTCTCCAGCTTGAATGAACGATAAAAGGTAATTATGATTTTGATTCTCCATAAGGCACTCAACTCATTGAAAGGGAGGAAAACCCAACAGGCTTTCACATACACTGTACAGTGTACTCTCCGTCATTTGTGGATTTTTTTTTCTTAGAACCTAACTAATAAATGTTTGCGGAAACCCCTGCAAATGTGTGAAAACGTAAATATAATCCGCATTTGTTTTGTCCTATATTAATTAATTACAATATATAATTTTGCATGCATTGGAGAAGTAAATTATTAAGAAATATATAATTTACTAAATTTGTAACATAAATATTAACATGTATTCAGCAAAAATTTCCATATGAAATATAACTGCATAAATGTTGTACTGTCGAGAGAACACAAAGCAACCAAATACAAAAAAACATCTTGGGATGGTGAAAAATCCCTGAACTCAGAGGCAGGAGGTTTGACAGTAGCCAATACGAGAATGTTATTCATTTAATGTATTAAGCTGAGTTTAAAATAAAATTAAAGTGTTTTAGGAGCATATTTGGGGACGTTTAGGATTTAGACTATAAAAATAGGCATTTATTAACTCACGGGTGCTCTTGGAACGTAACCCCCGCCAATTTCGGGGATTGACTGTACTGTGCATTGAGACTGTATTGAGCCGCCCCTCATTTCTCATTTTGCATTGAGTCACCTTATTTGTGCAAAACTACTATTTTATGCCTGACAAACTGCCTTATTTTTGGCATATTGAGTAGATTAAATGAAAGAAATTGGGACACATTTTTTACTTTGACAGGCTGCAAAGTGCCTAAAGATGCCAAAATGAAGGAGTTCCAACCACTCAGCATTCAGGACCACCAGTATACTGATCACTGGCCTGATCATCTGGAACCATCGCACCCGTTTCTTCACTGGTTCAGGCCTTACGGTAGAATAATTCATACATATGTCACTATGTGCCTTAAACAAAAACATTCCTCTGAAACTGGTCAGGTTCAGGGACTGGACAGAAAATGAGTCTTTCAAAGTCCTACAGGAAGCCTTGGTAAGTGTTCCTTAAGACTACATTATACAAGATAGTTTGAATCTTTGGAAGCAAAATATGAAGAAATGAAGGCTGGCTTTAGAGTTTTGAGAGTACTGTACATGTAGTTTTATAGTTACAAAATACATCTGAATGAGGAATTTGAGGGTTTGTTCAACTACGTCCAAGCCAAAAAGCTCAACAGTCGACTGAAAAAAGCAACAAGAAATCGGCACAAGCCTAGACCTGAGAGCTTCCATTGGCCTTGGGCCAGATTCATTTTATTCAAGTTGTTCTCCATGTAAAGAAGTTGATTCCTTATTTATATTACACATATGTGGCTAGTAATGAATAATCTATGTCTAAAACATGATAAGGACTTATTAAATCAGGTCATGGAAGCTCTGGTGGCTTCTGCTGGGTGTGGTTTCCAGGCAGCTTGTTACTAACCATTGGTCTGAGCATTGCTTAGGGGGTCTCTGGTTCTCTCTCTCTGTCTCTCTCTCTTTCTGTCTCTGGGATTGCGTTGCGTCTTGTTTTGGAGCACGGTGAGGATGTCTTTGGCATGAGCAGCACTGGAACAATCAGGAGCCTGTTGAGACAGGGAAACTCACGCTGGGAGATTGGAGGATTGAATGGTTTTCCACCGGAATCTGAACCCCTGCATTCTTGTGGTGTCTTAGCATGGATAGAGACAAACAAAACCACCTTCTTTTGGCTGAAGGTGGAACGTTTCAGAACAGGCAGTTCCTGTACCGTGGGAACCGCGAATATTCACTTCAGACTGCTTGTCCTTAACCTTTGGACCAGGGTGGATTTCTACAAGAATTCTATTTTGTTTACTACAGCACATTTTATGTCTGATGTTGTCACAAAGCAGCTTTACAGAATTAGGTCTGAGCCCCTAGAGGTGAGAACAAGCTCCCTAAAGCTGGAGGGAAAAACCTGTGGAGAAACCAAGAAGCTCTTCTAGACATTTTTCAGAGCTGATTTGAATTTAACCTGTTGGCGTTTACTCAAAGAACATGATTGTCAGAATCAGAAAACTAATTGATCCTGATCCTGAAGAAAACTGCCTATGCAACGACACACAAAGACAAGAACAATGTAAAATATTGTAAAAACATGGTCCCTGATTGGAGAACATTAAAAAGAACTCAGAAATGACCTCTCATGAGTCACAGAGCTGTCGTTTTTATGACATACTGTGCTTCACCAGTTTCACCAAAAACAGCAATATTAGCAGAGCTGGCATGTCTGAAGTTCTTCTACTGAGATTTTCAGTATTTCTGCCAGTAGTTTGGCAGAAACAAAGGGAGCAGAAATAAAATGGGATCAACTGAACATATTTAAAAAGTAGTTTGGTGTTTTGGTGAATTACCAGCTGCACAGGTTTATTTGGTTATATTTGATTTGTGGACTCTTGTGGGTGTTTTCATTTTGTCAATGGGGTTTAGGTTCATTTTGTTGATTGGACATTGGGGGTTTGTTTTGTCGATTTATTGATTGGTTGATTGGTACCAAATATCAGTTTGAACATCTTCATCCTAAAAAAAAAATCAAAGCATGGAAATGAGACTCCAAAAGCTTTTCTGGATCTATCTTTGAGGACGCTGCAGGCAGCGTTCGCCATGTCCCTCTTTTGGTTTTGTTTTTGGTTTGGTTTGGTTTTGATGGTTTAGCACTGGCCACTGCAGGTAAGTTTGAATTTTTCTGCTGGGGGTGGAAGGGGCTCTGAATGGGTAATGAGGGCAGACAGGGCTGGTACCAGCATGTTGGACTTGGGTCGTCATCTTTAACCAGATTTATTAAAGCTGCCGTTCAGTTTGGACTGTTTAAAGCTGCTTGAACGACTCACAAGTGCAAATGTTAAAAATGTCTCAATATAATTGGAGAACAAGGGAATAATTTGTAATTTGGCAAATAAGTTTAACACAGGGTTTTACATGGTATTCCATTTGAAAAAGAGCTACTCGGTATGGACAGTTTTGCAACTTTACTGCTACGTATTGCGACTGCAAGTCCTTTTCAATATATTAAAGTTCCCAAATTATTGCTTTTCTGGAATAAAAAGTCTGTAAATATTCTTTCAAATGCCCCCCCGCCCCCATAATGTCCGTATACGGAAAATGGGCTACAAATCATTTTAGCCCCACCCATTCATACATCAATTATTCGACACCTTTAACAGTAAAAATGAGACTTGTTGGATTACAAGAAAACCTCAATCTTTTAGAACACCCAGAAACTCACCTGGAGCCTTCGCCCTGTCAGAAACACTTAATGTCCAAGTTAATTTAATTTCCATATTGCAACCTTTTGCGACGTCAGTACTATAGAGACTGATACTGTGATAACAATTAACGAGACAATAAATATATTGTGCAGCACTAATTCAAACCCAGATCCAGTTGGTCAGTGAGGACATGTTGGTTTGTAAGAAACACAAAAACTAATTTATTTAGTGAAATGTTGGGTGAAGCAGCTTTAAAAAATCTGGTGTTTTTGTTTTTCTTTTGCTGGTCAGGTGTGCATGGCTTCCCTGAGCATCCCTAGATCCACTGGAATGTTCTACATTTCTCATGATTTTTATGGAAAACTCTTGTCTGAAAATAGTGTCCATACTGTCCATACTGTCTTCTCCATTCTCCATCCCTGATTGTGTGTGTTTGTGGGCGAGAGAGTGTGCGAGAGTGAGTGTATGAGACAGAGCGTGTGCGTGAGGGAGTGTGTGTGTGCGCGTGCGTATAACCTGTATGCATCTGCCTCCTCTCTCTGTCAGGTAAACGTAAAGCACTGAAGTTAAATTTTGCCAATCCACCAATAAAACCGGCCACGAGGTTCACCCTCAACACGGCGGGACCACCCTTCCAGAACCCCCACATGTGAGTAGATACATTTGTGTGACCATTAGGCATTCCTAAAGCATCAGTGTAAGTATACACAACTCTACAGGTTCCATAAACCACTAACTGCCAAAAAATTCCAGCGTCCTGCACTGGAAAGCTGGAAACTGAAAGTAGGCTCCAAATTAGAACTGATATGAAAATACCCACTACCGGATAAGTAAACACTGTATACAGAAACACTACATTGCACACACTGAGATTTTCTACATTTACATATTTCACTTATCGTTTACTAAAAATACACTCAGTATTCTTTGCTAACAAATATGTTCACCTTTAGCCAGAAAATGTTTTTTTTATTCATCACTACTGACCTACATAAAGCCACCTAATATAATTAAAATTAGAATTATAATGTGGATCACAGGACAGGTGTTAGATATTTAACGAGATTCTAAGTGATTAAACGCTTTAAAGTTAAAAGATAGTCTAGAATTTGACTCTGCAATAAGGCCTATTGTACTAAAAAGACAAACTAGGAACATTACTCACATTTCTGGTCATGAGTGCTTTCTGTTATCAAAAGCATGAACCCATTTCTTAAAAATGTAGTAGTAATTTTTAGGTTAAGCTTGACCCCATTAGCAGCCAAGATATGCAGTTACTATATGAATATTTCCTGATAAAACCAATAGGAATGCACCAACAAATATTTCCATTTTCAAAAAGTTATATTAAAGGTGAATTCCACCGGGTTTTCAAAAATAGTTTATTAGTTTGTTATGCAGAGTGGGTTTGGTGTAAAACAGTTCATTTGTAGAGACCCAGATTTCTTTACAGTGGAGGTGAATGGAACCAGACACAAATACAGCCGTTGTATTCACTATCGACCCCCATTGAAGCTACGAGTGTGTATATGGATGATGATGGTGAAATATTGGGGAATCTGAACTACTTGCTTCCTGACATATCCCTCCACCGGGAATGGGTTCAGGTGGCGCAACCATAACTATTTCATGGAATAAGTTTCTGTGAGGAGATTTTAGAGGCAGACATCTGATTCAGTTCTTCTCCACTGTGAACAACTGTTACTTGGTATAAAAAGTATGAAGACATACAGCTGAAATGGTTGTCTGTTTAGAGAGCGGCTGCGGACGCACAGTATCGAGTCGTCTGGGAAGTTGAAGATTTCTCCAGAGCAGCACTGTGATTTCACAGCGGAGGATCTAAAGGACCTGGGAGAGATCGGGAGGGGTGCCTATGGCTCCGTCAACAAAATGGCCCACAAACCCAGCGGACAGATTATGGCAGTAAAGGTAAGACTCTCTCCAGGCTACTACGTTCTTCCTTGTTAGTATATAGAGTCATTCTAAATGCAAAGGATTTAGGGCCATTTCAAATCAGGTGCATCTTTAGTTGTGTATCTGGTTGGATACATACCCTTCTAGTGTAATATTTTTAATGTATTAACTTTTCACGGTAGGAGTGTCTGTTTTTTACAGTTCCATTCACTAGCTAGGTCTCCCCCAGTGGGAGGATGATGGCTAACATGTGGTTCAGCCTTCCCATCCAGAGGGAGTAAGCACTTACGCTTTGATGGCTGTGGCATCAGGGATGGAACTTTTGATCTCCTGAAATTGGGAACAACATTTAGTTTTTTTTTTTTTTTTTTTTTAGTACTAATCCAAGTACCATTTTAATATGTATTTGTTGTTGATTCTGACCGAGAACTTGAACCTGTACTTGGTTTAGCTTAAAATTTTAGTTATATCCTTTAGGTGGCGCGGTGTGATTTGCACGCCATATGTTGCTGTAGAAGCTGTGATCGAAGCCTTTTAAATCACTTTTAAGGAAGATGTTCGGCATCTTAAACAGACCACACTGGACAGCGCTGGTGGGAGAACTGTGGTAAAACCAGTGAGCAGAAAACAAATAGTCAGAAATAGCAAAGTGAAAATCTCCTGCTCCCCTTAAGAACCTTTGTTGTAACCGGAAAACATGAGCTGTATGAGAGCGAGGCTCTTCAATTAGCCACACACACACATATTACATATACAGTATTTATGTTGAAAGTTTATGTCTTGTCCTGCTGGTGTATGTGACAGAGGATCAGGTCCACAGTGGATGAGAAGGAGCAGAAGCAGCTGCTGATGGACCTGGATGTGGTGATGAGGAGCAGCGACTGTCCCTACATCGTCCAGTTCTATGGAGCACTCTTTAGAGAGGTGTGTTATACTGCCATTACAGATACACGTTATCTTACTTTAAATCTACACATATTAGATCTCTACACTTTCAATCTGTCTTTTGTTTACCTCTCTTTCAGGGAGACTGTTGGATATGTATGGAACTCATGTCTACCTCGTTAGACAAATTCTATAAATATGTGTATTCCACGTTGGAGGACGTGATTCCCGAGGAGATTTTAGGAAAAATTACGTTAGCTGTGAGTCCTACTTCCTAACTGTCCTTGACTCATCTTTCTGATAGTGTGTGTGTGTGTGTGTGTGTGTGTTGCAGGTTGGGGGATAAACACATTGTTTTCCCTTTTTTTTTTTACAGACTGTGAAAGCACTTAACCATTTAAAAGAAAACTTGAAGATAATTCACAGAGGTAAAGATAAAAAATAAATAAACCTGTTTCAAAATCCTCAAATCCTCAAACCACAGTCCACACATGAACAAATTAGCAGAGTTACAAGGAGAGGAATACATCCCATGATGATCTAATCAAATCTGTCTGTCTGTCTGTGTCTGTCTCTCTCTCTCTCTCCCCCTCTCTCCCTCCCCCTCTCTCCCTCCCTGTTTGTAGATATTAAGCCCTCTAACATCCTCTTGGACAGGAATGGTAATATAAAGCTGTGTGATTTTGGGATCAGTGGGCAGCTGGTTGACTCCATAGCGAAGACCAGAGATGCCGGCTGCAGACCTTACATGGCAGTAAGTCTCGCTTCTGAAGTGTCCGACCTGGACAGCAGCTCATTCACTCTCAGCAGGTTATGTTTTTGATTTTGTTTGTTTATTTGTCCATTAGTTTGTTCATTTTTATTAATTCTTTTTGTAAATTTTATTTTTTTTTCCATTTATTTGTTCCTTCTTCATTCACTGATGGCAAGTTGTACTGCAATACCAAAACCAAGTCACTCAGCCACTTATTTATATATGACATACAATCCCTCCTGCAAAGCCCCTCAATTAAGAAAAGACATACACACACACACACACACACACACACACACACACACACACACACACA
>JBBPCY010000142.1:896216-908778 GCA_037974405.1 Brachyalestes nurse | reverse complement strand
ATGTGTGTGTGTGTGTGTGTGTGTGTGTGTGTGTGTGAGTGACTCTAAGTTGAGCTCATTTGTAAGTTTTCCCCCCGGGAGTGCCTGGTTTGTGTGCATTCTTAATGGTAATGAGATATAGGTTGGTGCTTTAGGCAGAGATGCACTTGCCTCTGAGAGAGAAATGCATTAGGAAGATCAATCAAAGCAACTGCTGGGCTGTACCCCAACGCCAGCCCTTTTTTTTTTACAACCCTTGGAGATCTACCCCTGCAGATTCTGATGTTTCACCATTTGATTAGAGCTCCTTTTCAGAAATATGAGAAGGTTTGGCTGCTTGTTGTTTTTTGTTGAAAATTTGGACCAATCCATTGTATGACTTTACACTTAGATCAAGAACAGATGGATGTTATTGCTTCATTAAAAGTTCAGTTGGAAGTAATTTACATGTCTAGTCAGTGACCTTGGCTAATTCTTCTCTATTAGCCAACAGTTGTCCAGGGCAGAAGTTCACAAACCTTTCCACGATAAGGACCTTTGTAATTGTAAAGTACAGGAAATATCATATATGCTGTTGCAGCTCCATTTGGTTATATTTTGCTTATAAAGAGCCAGACATTCTTGTATTTTTTTATATAGTTTTACTCCAGCTTTTATGCAAATTACACAGGTCAACAAAATATATTTTTTGTAATCATCAGAAACCACAATACACTTTTCTAAGTAATATTAGATTTGCAATAGACTTGTATGCGGTTTTTATTAAAGTATATATATATATATAAGTAACTGTTTCAATATTTTCAGTGCGAAGTCACTGTGGCATAGATATGATTAGAGTCAGTCAGCTACCACTGTTTCTTCAAAAATGCTTAGCATATGATTAGCTAATTATACCAGCTATCATGCAATATATCAGTAGCTTCATCACAAAACTGTACATGGGGGAAAAACTAAACACAGATTTGAAATCAGCATGAAAAACACTACAAACCCACATAAACTTATCTCTTATGATTTTGACTTGATCTGTGTTATTTCTCACTCGTGTTAATTAAAACGAGCAGAGATGTTGTGTTGAAAGTACACATTCTGTGCTTTTAATCCATTCCAGATGCATGTGTGCAAAAGTCTTGAAGCCCTTAATTTCTTCATATTTTGCTTCCAAACTTTTTAGGCTTCCTGACAGACTTTCAAAGACTCTCATTTTTAGTCCAGTCCCTGAACCTGACCAGTTTCAGAGGAACATTTTTTGTTTGTGAAGCTACACAGTGACCTATGTATGAATCAATTATATAGATGCAGATGATTCCAGATGATATTTTATAATAATTTATGAAAACGCTAGTCTTATTTTGCGATTCTTCACAATTGTGGATCATAATTCGGACTGTAAATTTAATTGACAATCATTATGTTACTAACCATGTAATTACATATGTAGATACTTACATTGCAATAGTGTAGCAAAACAGCAATAATAGCTCTTGATATCTAAGGGGTAAAGAATAATGCTTTTGCAGGAACTTTTACCACAAAATGAGCCCCAATTAGCAAAGAGAAGATTAATTTTCACAAAGCAGAAAAGCTATTTTTGTATTTGTTCACATGTTGCCATATTAAGATCAGAAGTCCTACATTTCAACTCACCATATTCCACTGGCCCAGTAAGCTTCTGTGTCATTGATGCCAGTTCCATTCACTGACATCTTCATTGAAAACTATTTTGACAAACTTTAACTTTGTGTTTCCACTCTCTGACCACTTTATTGGAAACTATTTTGACAAACATTAATTTTCCACACAATCTTACTGCATGTTTCACTGAGCTTTAGAATAAATGTAAAATAAAAAAATCCTGGGTAGCCTAAGAAGGTGAAAGCAGCTCTTCTGTGCTTTAAAAGCTATTTATTTTGCATCTGTTGACCAGAGGCACTAATTTCCCTCCAAACACACTTACAATAGAATCCACTGGGCAGGCGCTGATGATCTTTGATCACTGTGGCAGAAAGACGCTGTAACGAACACCAGGATGTGTTTTCTGGCTGATTAACGTCGCCAAGGCTTCAGTTTAACGACCCTGGAGGAGCATGGAAGGCTCCTTGTGGAAGTACCAATCATCAAGACCTAAAGCCGGGCTTCACTCCAAACCTCTACTCTCAAATCAGCCTGGGCTCCTCTTTCATCACACAAGAGGCTTTTTCTGCTCTGAATTAATGAATGCAGTCATTAGTAGATGATGCTAGAGTAATGAAGGAGGCATTTCTCAACACACCTCCCGTAAATCTTTACTTTGTGGGCTTTTACACAACTGTTAAACCTGAAATCCTGTTCCATTAGAGGAGCTGCTGTGGTGTTTTTAGTCCTGGCATTAAGTGGGTCCGAGAGGTTTATAATCATAATTCTGTAATGTCCTGTACACCACCAGAAACATAAGCAAATGCTATATTTTAAAGATTATTTTTATCAGTTTCCCAATAACCAACTCCTTCTGGTTTAAAGGGCCTAATAGAAAGCCTCTCACTTTTATTAAATAAATGATTCTTCTAAATGTGCAAAAGCTTTTTGTGAGGTCACTTTCTGTCTTTGGTGTCTTTCTCAGCCACCTGCACATCTTTCTCACCCCATCCATTAACTTGGATTTCCTCTTTTTGTCCTGGCAGCTCTATCCTTAGCATATTTCTCCTAGTGTTCCCAGTATCTCTCCTTCACACACCACCAAGCTCAGTCTCCCAACCCTCCAGCCTGAGCTGTCTTTCTAATATATATTTCTTTGTAATTCTATTCATCCAATGCAAATCTTCCATCTTCATCTCCATCTGTTCATCAACACTATTTTCAAGCTGTCTGTCAATCTGTCTTGTCTTTGGTATGTTAAATTAAATGAAAGAAATTGGAACAAATGTTTTACTGTGACAGTCTGCAATGTGCTAAAAAGATACAAGGTGCCTAGATAAAGGAGTTCCAAACACTCAGCATTCAGCACCACCAGTATACTGATCACTGGCCTGATCATCTGGAATCATCTGCAGGTGTTTCTTCACTGGTTCAGGCCTTAAGTTAGATATGCTTTGTTCTGCTTGAATTATTTATATGAAGGTCACTGTGTGGCTTAACAAACATAAAACATTAATCTGAAACTGATTAGGTTCAGGGACTGGACTGAAAATAAGAGTCTTTTAAAGTCAGCCCGGAAGCCTGGAGAACTGTACTTCAAGAAAGCATTAAAAAAATTGACTCTTCAGAAGCAACATATGAAGAAATGAGGGGGCTCAAGACATTTACACATTACTGTATATGTGAAAGGTGCTACATTATGCCAGTGCCTCAGTATTAGTGCAGTCTGGATGGAAAGGGCTGAAACAGAAAGGCATTCTTGTAGTTGTCGTTGCTGTTAGTCAGATGGCTGCAGTGGAGACAGAAACCCTGACAGCCAGGGACTGAGTGGAGCGAGGGATTAATGTCAGGCCTGAGAATTAAAATGGTAAAGCACTGCTAAAAGTCCATGAGTAAGTGGCATTTTACTGCACTGACAACTGGCTGAGCTCCAGCTGCCTCAGTTCTCTTTTAACCTTGAAAAAGGGGGTCATTTAGGAAAAGTTTATTGATCACACGCACATACATGTTCTCACACTACTGTGACTCAAAGGGAAAAGATGGGGGGGGGGGGGGGGGGGGTTAAAAGAAAAGGGGAAAGAGAGAGGGAGAGAGGGAAAAAAGCAGAAAACAATTTGAGAGAGAGAGCGAGAGAATACCAGTAACAATGTTCTTCATCCACTCTCACCTCATTCTTTAGGTGCACTCTTTTTGTAAATTATATGCAGGAGTATGAAGAACCTTTTAAGGGTGTAAAGAACCTTCACGTGAAAGCTCTGTTGCAATTTAAGAGCTTTTCCAATAATTCTTTTGGCTCTTGGTTCTTCTCAGTGCTTCTTCCTCACTACCTTTGCAAGTTCTTCCATTTGAGTCTTGGTTCTTCTCAGTGGATCTTCCCTGTGTTCTTAAGGAATTCCACATGTTATTTTCATGGTTTCTCTCAAGGATTTGAGTCTTGGATCCTCACGATAGTGATGAGTTCTTCTGTTTGAGCCTTGGTTCTTTTCAGCAGACTGAGCCTCAAAGTTTATTGTCGTCACGTTCAGCAAACACAAACCAACAAACTTTTTACAACTAATTGTAAAAATATCAGCACCAAGCAGGGACATAGTTCTGGTTTCTTTTTTATTAAGTGAAGATGGTGTGTGACATTAATTTGTTACAATATTACTATCAAAGACACAAAAATAAAAAGTTGTAGTGGGTGTTTCTATCTGGTACATATTTAAAACAAAGGATAGTTTAAAATGAGTTTTGTTTCCAAGAAGGTGATGAATGGATAAAGTAATTTGTGAAGTAATGTGTTAATTACTAGATAAAGTAATGTCATGTAAGGCCTGATTGGGCAGGAACCAAGATCGTATGTTTTTTTGTTGCAGTAAAATCACAGATTAAGAGTGAGGGATAACTGTGAATCATCATTAAGAAGGCAAGGAGGTGGATTAGGTTGTATTTTTCGGTCCAAGCAGTGTGAATATTGTAGTAAATACATAATTTCAGCAGTGTCTGATTGGTACATTCTCCCAGAACATATGTAGTTTTGGTTCTTAACATTGGTATGTGTGGTAATGGTGGAGGAGAACTCCCATTTTAATAGTGCAGCTCCCCCAATATTCCCATTCTACATTGGGCTGTCTTTAGTCTCAGATTCCTGCATGTATCTTGCTACCTTTAGCTCTAGGTTCAAATCAGAATCAGAATCAGAAAACCTAATTGACTGATAGGACTGCATAGACACACAAAGACCCAAAGACAAGAAAAATACTGATGTTATCCCTATATAGACTGTGCTGTAATTCATGCACACCCCCTTTCTTTGGTATGCATAGTCATTCTCTTTGGTCTAAAAAGCAGCGAGGAGAAATAAATAACACTCTCTGATTAGCTACTTTCAAACCTCCTGTCTCTGAGAGACTGGAGCTGCGACTGCTGAACCACGATTAAGCGGAGGTTTACTGTATACACAAACACTGGGGTAGATAGTAACTTATGTGAATTACTAGTAACACAAATGGTGGTTCGGAGTATGTTATTGCACGTAATGGAGATCAGTAATAGATCAGCAATACTGACATAAGTACTGAAATTTCACATGATTAGACACATGCACATGATAATAAGGTATTGCACATAATGATCATGATTTAAATATGGATCTAAATGATGAATAAAAGAATGATATGTAGCTAAGGTTAATGTGTTACATTAGGCTTAAAACTAAACCTTGCAAGGTATCAAGTCTCCCTTCATTTTTGTACAGTTTTGCTTTTGATATCATTTTATAGGAGAGACTCCTATGGTTTGACTGCATTTGCATTTCTAGAGCAAACTGTGTTGCATAGGATGACCTTGACCCTGAGCTTGAAGTGTATAAACTTCTGTTAGTTTTGAAGCAAAATTTTTTTTTCTTCTATAATGCGTTCGCATTTATGCAACCTGGCAGTCAACGTCTTAAAGTGATTGTCTGAGTCCCACAGAGTGTGTCACAGTGTGAAGCTAAAGGCAGAACAGTGGAATCTCTCTCTCTCACGCTCTCTTTCTCGGCCAACTGGGCCACAGAAACCAGGTCGCTTACATGGGAGCAGAACTTCTGTTAAAAAAGGCCTCCTCCTGGAAGGGAAAAACTATTTATATATTGTCCCAAAGTCACTGTCTCTCTCTCTCTCTCTCTCTCTCTCTCTAAAAGAGTTGGGGAGCACATGGCAGGCAGCCTGCTCTGACTTTGACACAGTTAAGACACCATTTCAAGCTCCATTTGTGTGGCCAAAATGGTCCCTCCTTGGGCGATGTACTCGGTTCTGGAGCATTGGGCTTCAAGGGCCCAACCGGTGGTACAGTAAGATCGCATGACTGCAAATTTGCTCACAAATCTGCTCACACTGAAAGTTATAAAGGCCTTTTTGGGTCTCTAATCATTTCTCTGTACTTAAAGGCATACCGGCCTTATACCCAATTCTTTTATTATTATCTGCGAGCAGACAGATGCATGATTAAATGAATTTCAATGAATATAGAAATGCAGGCAGATGAAGGAGGAATGAAGCAGAGGAGGAGAAGCAAATTCTCCTTAATAAGCACTCTGATATGTGTCACGCCCCTAGTCCGTAGGACCGTAGGGACTCTTATTTTGACTGGGGGCGTGGCAGCGGACTAGGCCAAACTGGCCGTTTGTTTGGGGACACTCATTGTTTACACCTGTTTTGATTTTCGGAGGACAATTTGTGTTTCACCTGTTTTGTGTTATCACTGGGGTTATAAGTCATGTCTGTTCACGTTTTCTTGGTCCGGTTTTCAGTTTCACTGAGTAGGTTTAGTTCGTGTGCGGGTTCAGTCTGTTTAGGTTCTTAGAAAGAGTATCGGCCATCGTGCCTTTTCGTTTATCTGTTTTGCTTTGTTTGTATTGAGAATAAAGCACTCCTTCGGAAATGGATCAAGCCTGTCTCTGTGCCTCTTGTGCGAACACGCCACAGCTAAACGTGACAATATGTTTAAACAATATTTTGACATATGATATTAAAACCATTTTTAAAGATTATGTAGCAACAGAAGACCACTGAGGGTTGGGTTGAAAAATAATCAGATGCTAGGACTTCTACAGTCTTGTGCTTTTTTCTTTCTTTATAATTTGCCTTTGAATCACCTTGTTGGTAGAAAAATAGTATGTCATGCCTGTCAAATGGTCTTATCTTTAGCATGTTGACTAGATTAAATGAAAGAAATGGGAACAAATATTTTACTGTGACAGGCTGCAAAGTACCTAAAGATACAAGGAACCTAGATAAGGGTGTTCCAATCACTCAGCTTTCAGCTTCCAATTACCAGTATATTCAACCCGATCTCACGACTTTTCATGTAGCTATCATGAAATACAATTTAATTAAAATACGTGCTGTGATCACGATTTAGGGCTTTTTTCGTGCTAGGACAACGCTTCACTACCTTATGTATTTTAATGCGCAATGCATAACACCGCCAGTATCTGTGCTAACTGGTGATTGTTAGGGTAAGGTTTAAGGTTAGGTTTAGGTTTAGGGTTAACTGCTTTGCAAACAAATACGATAAGGAATCAATTCATTATTTCTCTCCCACTGTCCCTCAGTCACCAGTTACCGCTGATAATGGCAAAAATACAGAGTAGTCAAGCGTTGTCCTAGCACGAATAAGTGAAGCGTCGCCCTAACACGAAAAAAAAAGCCCAAAATCGTGATTGCAGCTCATATTTGTTTGTCTTTTTTTCATTATTTATTGTGTTGGTGACTACACGTTTTAAAAGCAGCTTCCATTACTCTGTGAAAGTGCTGAAGGTCACAGAGAAGCTCTTCAGACCAGCTTGTTGCTCATTTAGGTTGCTGTGGGTTCGGTGTTGATAATAAAAGCAGGCTAAACCGGAGTGCTGGTGAATGACCACAGTGTTACCTGCAGGTGGCGCCCCAATCAGAATCAAATTTCAATATGTTTTAAGGATAAACAATACATATATACATATTTTAAATATACCTTAAATATAGGCGCCTTAATTTAGATTTCAAATGAAGCATAGTGTGGCAGTGGAGAGGCAGAGCTGCTGTCTTTCTCACCAGTGTGTGATGGGTGCTACTTCCCTGATCAGGGACAGTTAGAGCATAGTGGAGAGGAGCACCAGCAGCAATGAAAATGTCTTGTTGAGGTGGAGAATGACACTGGCCACAGAACCTCATAAACCTATAGAGTGTTACATTGGAGCTGAAGGACTAAAGGACTAAAGAGTGTTGGGTGGGCTAAACCGTAAGCATTTGGTTTTAGTTTTCTTCACTGTACTATGTATAAACAAAACACTGTATTCACTTGCTTTGGTGTTCCTGACCTATGTTGAAGTTTCCCAGTCAGTGTGGCCACTCCTCTCCAAAAGAAAGCCACTCCATAGCCTCCAATACTAAAGACTGAGATTTTTCTAAACAACGTTTGTTATGAAAGAATGCTCTTGTGGGTGAAACATAAAAATTTCAATTGGAAATCAAAAGTGATGGCTACTGTAACCTTCATATCATAGCTCCAAGCCTTCTTGGTGTCTTTTCTAAGCTTGTTAAAATTCAAAAGCATGTTTTTTAGAAATGTTATTTTTTGTCTTTAAGTTTTATGCAGAGTCACTTTCTGGTTTCTGTCTGGAAATTCTTCTAAAATTACATTCTTTTCTCTTTTTATCTCTCCCAACCTTGAGTTTGAGAAAGCATATAATTATTCATTATTAAAAATATTATTTTTATTATTAATTTTCTCAGTTGAGATGGAGGCTTTATTTGGATCACCCCTTGGATGATTTGTAAATGCTTACAGTGCCTTTAACTTGCTGGTAAAGAAGGTGTATCTAATTCCAAACAGTCCAACCACTCACTCTTATTTTTAACCTAAAGTCTGATTATAAATTTAACCCTAGTCCTGAACCTAAACCCCATGCTATACCTACCCTTACCATCATATGTATATACTGTATGTATGAATAATTTGATTATCAGGGAGTCTAAGAATAAAAGAATGTGTTATTCAACAAAGTTCATTCTCAAAGGAAAAAAGGATATGTAAATTTCCTAGTGCAGCATTTTTCCTTTTTGTGTACTTATGTGAACTGTAGAACCCTCTACCATTGTGTCCCTGAGCAGGACACTTAACCCTCAGTTGCTCCAGGGGGACTGTTCATGTAACTAATGATTGTAAGTCGCACTGAATAAGGCCGTCAGCCAAATGCCTTTACTTTTTGAAGTGTCTCGTTCAAGCCCAAATGGTTTTGTTTTGGTGTTTTTTGAACTGGTATGGTGTTTTCTTTCCCTGAGGCCATGCTCAGTATATACAGTTCTGGTGAGAAGTTTACATACACTCATCATGGGAATGAATGTCATATTCATTGTGGGCTTTTAATGATTTATTTGAACTGTTTTTTTTCCAGGGCAGAGTGATTACATGACATACAACTTATAGGATTTTTTAAAACAAGAATTGAGTGCACAAGATTGAATTTATTTAGGATTGTCTCTAATCAACACAGGGTCAAAATTATACATACAGGCCCAAATATATACATGCATCCCAGCAAAATTCTTTATTAAGTAATGCTGGAGATTCTAGAATGTCTTAACTTGATCATGAAGTCTTAATCGTGATCACTAACTTCTTGAAACCTGGACACAGTTGGGTGTTCCAACAAGATAATAATCACAAACCTACATCAAAACTGGTTTTGGAATGGATAAAGCAGGCTAACATTAAATTTGGAATGGCCTTCCCAAAGCCCTGACCTCAACCCTATTTAAAATTTGTGAACTATGCTTAAAAGCAAGGTCCGTGCTAGGAAAGCAACCAATTTAAATGAACCAAGAGGAGTGGTCAAATCTCCTGCCAGAATTAGGCCAGAAGCTTCTTGATGGCTACAAAAAGCTAAGCACAGTGAAACTTGTTAAGCCATTAGTTGGGATGTATGTATATATTTGAGCCTGTATGTATAATTTTGACTCTGTGTGATTTGAGAAAATCTTACATAAATTCAATCTTGTGCAACCAATTCTTGTTTTAAAAAATCGTTGAAGTTGTATGTTGTATAATCATTCTGCCCTGGAAAAAGAATGGTTCAAATAAATCATTAAAAGCCCAAAATGACGATGACATTCATACCCATGATGAGTGTATGCAAACTTCTGACCACAACTGTATACATATATATATTATAGCAGCTGCAAAGATGACTAACTACATATGCAAGTCTCTGTATCTGAATGCAGTGTCATTAAAGTCCCTGTTGGTGTAAAGATCAGGCATCCCATTACGTTTGTTCATGCAGTGCTCTAGATCTCGGTTGGTTTTCGCAGGAGTCAGACGTCCCATTACTTTTGTCCATTTAATACAGACAAAAGTAAAGGGACACCTGACCCCCACAAAAACCAGCTGAGACCTTGAGTGCAGGAAAAACAAACTTTGAAAATAAAAGGATTTTAAAAAACCCATACGTTAAATAATTGTCAGCCTTAAGTAAATAATGCCCAATGCCCAGCCCTAATATTTATCTATATAAGCTCTAGGACATTATATGAGCAGGGTGTAAAAATTACTCCAATGCCTCACTAACTCTGCTGTTTGTTCTGTTTAGGGCTCTGGCTGATATCCTGAGACAGCAGGGTCCCATCCCCATTTCCCAATACGAACAGGAGAACATGGCCACCATTGAGGGATCACCTAAAGAGAGCAGCATCAAGAACCACTATACACCCATCCACAACAAGACTAATCATGGTATGGCATACACATCCATCCACAACAAGACTAATCACTGTACAGCATACACACCCATCCACAACAGGACTAATCACTGTACAACATACACACCCATCCACAACCAGACTAATCACTGTACAGCATACACACCCATCCACAACAAGACTAATCACTGTACAACATACACACTCATCAACAAGAAGACTAATCACTGTACAGCATACACACCCATTCACAACAAGACTAATCACTGTACAACATACACACCCATCCACAGCAAGACTAATCACTGTACAGCATACACACCCATCCACAACAAGACTAATCACTGTACAACATACACACTCATCAACAGGATTAATCACTGTACAGCATACACATCCATCCACAACAAAACTAATTACTGTACAACCTACACATCCATCCACAACAAGACTAATCACTGTACAACATACACACCCATCCACAACAGGACTGATGCGGAATCCCATCAGCAAACCATGCCCCCCCCCCCACCGCCCCAACCTGAAAGCACGATATCAAGAAGGATAGCGTAAATTTGGCCCGGCGGGGAATCCCGTCAGCACCCCCCTCACCCGAAAGCACCCAGTCCAGCCCTGCACACATACCCTTCCAAAATGAGACTAATCACAATACAGCATACACACCATTCAACATCAAGAATAATCAGAGTACAGCATTCATCCATCTCAAGCAAAATAATTGTGTATTCAAGTCAAGCTCAGTCTAGTTTATTTATACAGCTCATTATCATAAACATAGGTCATTCAATGTGCTTCACAAATAGAATAAAATATTAATAAATCAGGAACCATACAATGCTTTGAAATCAACTCTGTTCAAGAACCTGAGGATGGGGTGTGATGTGATCTCTTTTCTTGGTTAAAACTTTGGCAGTATTTAAATGTGCTGGAGCTGTTGAGACTTCTTGGGAATCCCAAAGGAGAGCATTGTAAAAGGAGCCCTGCAGAGCTCTCAGTTTCTGCACATAACATCATGTTCATCTGTCTCCATTTTGTATAGAACAGCCTTAGTGTTTGGAATCGGTGTATCTGATACATTCCAGGTGCTTTTCAGTGAATCTGTGCTTGACACATAGAACTCAGAGTGTATTAGTAAAATCTGATTTCAACAAATAAAAATGCAGTAAAACAGCCCAAAAATAATGTTTGCTCTGGTACGCACAGCCACCGCTCAGCTGCCTTTGCCACTAGCACCCCACACACACTTTTGGGCGGTTCAAAGATCTTGTATTTTTTCCGTTTGTTTCTAACACCTAAAATAAAAAAATCTGGATTTTTTTTTTCTGTATGGGCATTTGTGTGTGATGCTGTTTTTAAAACTCCGGTAGTGGTTATTATTATTACATGTTTTTTAAGTCACAGTGGCTTTGGTTCTACGTCATACAGGAACACCAAATAAAGCTCGGTATGACGTCCTCTGATACCATGAGCATCAACACAAACTGTATAACTTCCGTATAAGAGCTGTCTTGCTTCTGGATCTGTGCTGCTCGTGTTCTGAGGGTTAATGTCTAAATATGGAATTAGCAAAACACACATTATCAGGACTTGGAAGTGTGTGGTGGAGAAATGGCAAACCTCTTCACCACCACCCTCCAGATCAAAACGGCCACAAGGGAGAGTGTGATGCAGTGTGATGACTTCTTTCTGTGTGTGTGTGTATGTGTGACATCCACCTCAGCTGTGTAACTCACACTGGCATCGCAGGAAAGCTGTGTTTGTCTGAGCGCTCTGTGTGTGTGCTGGAGGGCTGCTGAGTGTCCTTTTGCAACGCCCCTGTTTTTGCACACACACAAAAACAAACACGGATTGGTTTTACTCAGAGGTGTGACCAGAACATCATGTGTGGGTGGGCAGTTGGCTTAGCTGAGGGGGGGCAAAAAATATTTATCCATCCATCCATCTGCTTTTTTTTGGCAGGGGTGAGGTGGTGTCAAATAATAATAGTAACAATATAGTTTTATATAACTTATAAAAGCAAAAATTGTGGCAGAAATCATAAGCCAATGGAACTTTTATTATTTTTTGTGAACAAATATAGAACAACATTTACGTAAATATCAATAAAGTAAATACATGGTTTTTTTTTTAATACATTTTCTTTTACCTTATATCCCAAAGATAAGAAATAATTTAAAGATATAAATAAGAAAGAAGGTGATTCTAAGCAAAATAACGAAAAATTAGGGGTGACTTTTGCACAG
>JBBPCY010000142.1:880987-892412 GCA_037974405.1 Brachyalestes nurse | reverse complement strand
TGCATGAAAAAATGGTTAGCCTGATGCGTTCTGGTGTTGTTTGCCATTTCCTACCAATCAGGTGGCTGTATTAGCTCCAACAGATCCCACCTAAAATTCCAGAACTGTCTATCAGTACAAAATATACATTGAATGTAAAGCTTTATGTGCTTGTAGTTGACAGATGCAGCAATAGAAGAATAAAAACATAACACAGAGTACATAAGCAAAGAGTGACTACAGTTACTCAAATATACTTTCAAGAAAGATTAGAAAACAAACAATAGGACAGTGTTTTCCAAAGTGTGGGCCAAAGAGGTCATTTACAAGAAATAAATTATTTGTTAATTTTTCACTTTGTTTTCATATGTATATGTTTAAAATCACCATAATATATTTGTTAATATGTTTACATTCAAAAAATAAATTAGTTATGGGACTGAAATGATCAAACTTGTGACTTGACTGTATCCACTATTCTGGCCATTAAAATCACTATTTGTGTTAACTAGTAAATTAGCAATAGTTTGTACTATTTATATCCACTTCAGCATTTTGTGTTTATAGTACAAGGTATTTCTGCAAAGTTTTAACTGACTATCGCATGGTCTCTGTGTCTCTGCGTTCTCTGAGCAGTCATAACATAAGCAGTTTCCTCCAGGATCAGTAAAACTTCCTGATTCTGAATTATGTAGTAATGTTGAAATTAAATTGCAAATTATTATGACAATAACTAAAGATCTCTATGGGTTAAAGGTGTCTCTGAACTCAACCAGTATAGGAGAAATGGCCTCAACCCATTACTAATTAAAACAGAGTGAGAGAGAATTAAAGAAAGACACAGATGTAGTTCCATTCTAAATGAAAGCAGGTTCTTGCTCTCTCACTATCCTCTAACTCCCAGCACAAGAATAAACAAGCTCCTGAATGTACCGGTGTGTTGCCATCCTTTTTTTTCAAGAGTTACTGCTGAAGATTTATGACTTGATATTCGCTGAGATTTGAAAGGCATTATCTGGAAACAGGAGAAGCTACATTATTGCCATGAGGCAAAAGTATGCTTCTCCTGCAAAAGTATGCTTCTCCAGTTCTCCTATGAGATAGGCATGTGAGAGGCATGTGAGTTCATTTCTAAGTATTTCCCTGTAGTCTAAGAGAACTCATCCAGTAAATACAATCTCATTAGTTTGAAGATTTACCTTTCTAGTGTGAAATGAACACCTAAAATGTTGCCCGGAGACCATTCTGTGCCCGAGAGACTTGTTATTGATGTGTTTTGTACCCAGATCTGCTTGAAAGCAAGCTATTTGTCCACCTTGTGGAATAAAAAAATGCAGACCTTTTAGCAAAGCTCAAAGCTCTCCATGGTCTAAGTTTTGCTGTACCAGATGAATCCCTTGACTGCTCTCCATGTTTCATGGCACTGGAGTTTCTTCAGAACTGAATGGGAAAATGGCTTTCTTGAAGCATTCAGTTAACTTTCTTGAAAACCATATTAGCATTTAAATTTCTTAAAGATGATATGGACAGTTGAGTGTTTTGAAGATCGAATGAGCAATTGAGTTTCTTGAATATTGAATTGCTTAACTGAGCTTAATGAGGCCTGGGTAATTGAGATTCTCGAAGTGTGTATGGACAGTAACATTTCTTAAAGACTTGTGGCCAATTTAACTTCTTGTAAAAATTAACAGTTGACTTTCTTGATGATGATTTGGTTTTCTCAAAAATTGCACGGGCAATTATTGTTTGAAGTCTGAATGGGCAGTTGAGTTTCTTGAAGACTGTGTGGTCAATTGTGTTTCTCAAAGTCTGCATAGGCAGCTATGTTTCCTGAAAACTTGCGGGCAATTTTTTTCTATTAATTTATTCATTCATTAATTTCATTTGGATAATTAAGCCAGATCAGACAGGGGGAGAGAAGACAGAGAAAGAAAGAGATAAAAGAAAATGAAGAGAAAAAGAAAGGAGCCAACAGAGAGAGAGAGAGAAAGGGATATAAAAAGAAAAAGGAAAGATCCAAAGTACAATTGCTGCACCTGTATCATTGCTCCAACTGGTGCTTCTGAAAAACAAAATCCAACCACACATACAAAAATAAACAATGGCAACACTGTAACAACATGACAGAAGTCTGCCTGTGGTCCTGGGTGGTTCTCTGTGTATGTACAAGCATGTGCATGTGTGTGTGCGCGTGAGTGTGGGTGAATGCATGTGTATGCGTGAGTGTATGTGTGTCCATGTGTATGGATATGTGCATCTGTGTGTGTATATGCAGTGTTGGGGAAGTTACTTCAAAACTGCAATGCATTAATTATTACTTGTAACTGTCATTTCACTGTTACATTACAATATTACTGTATTTAAAATGTAAGGCATTATACTACTGTTGCATTACTTTTAAGTTACTCTCACCAAAATAACTGGAAATATGGATTTGGCAATCTAAATATAGCTCATGACACTCAATTAGTTCATTACACAGGCAGTGGAAGGTGATGTGGTATCTGACTGAGCTAGGCTTATGGTTAAAAACAGTGTTATTCGACATTAGATCAGTTGCAGTTTCACTCATCTCTCTGTTCTGTCTGACTACAAGAAGCGAAACATTTTGCGTGGACGTTTCTCCTCTGCTGATTTCGCGGTGATTTTGGTGAATTTGTATGAAGAAAAAAAAATCACATAATTCCGGGTTAAAAATCCCACTGGGGACGGCTTTTAGGGTATTATTGCAGTAACCATTTCAAACCCACGTAGCAATATTTTGTTTACTTTCAAAGGTGCATGTCTCATTGCATTAATTCCTGCTTAGTTCCAATAATGCGTCGTGTGATTTCAGACATTTCAGGGTGAATGAATATGGAGCTATATAATCATTCTTCGCATGCATGTTTATATTCTCTCCCCACAGTTTATGGCTGGTCATCCTCCCAAATGCAACTGTTGGGAACGGATGGGATTACTGGTGGAGATTGCTGGCCCATCTATTCATTTCTGTGGTATCACTGGATTACAGAACATGAGCACATGGTTAAATGTCAGCAGGACTTTTCAGAAATGTGGAAACTATTCTCTATGTATAAAAGCAGTTTTGTGAAGAGCAGGAGTGAGAGTGTTTTTATCTTGTTCTCTGAAAGACTTCTGAGGAGCATGGTGCAGAAATATCAACAGCGTCAGAGGTTTGGATTAGCTGCTTTTCCTGCAGCGAGAGCTGATCCTTCTGCAGCCGTTCCCTCGCCCCTCACTGACCCGCTCACCTAGAACGGCTGGGGCTGAGAGCTTATGAGAGCCAATAATACAATATTACACACTCCACTCCAGCCTGCTGCCTTATCTACTGATACTGTGCACAGAGAGCTCACACTTTATCTCTCTCTGTCTCTCTCTCTCTCTCTCTGTATCTTGTGTTTCTAGAGAGAAAGAGAGAGAGAGAGAGAGAGAACAGGAACACAGCAGAGGAAGTCTCCTTTATTAGTCTCCCTCACAGTCATAACTTTATATCCCTGAAACTGTAATGTTTCATTGGATTTGCGGTCTGTTTCAACAGGTCTGTTTCATTTTTTATGTCCGCACAAAAAGAAGTCATGAAATTCAAAACCTAATGAATCTGAGGAAATGGGAGAAAGTGAATTTCTCCAATATTTTGAATGAGCAAAGAGTAAGTAATATTAAGTAATTAATATTATTTCATAGTAATATATAATTTATTTAAATGTTATTAATAACATCCGATTTCTGAGAGTTTCTGTAAAATGAATGCCAAGAAAAGGGATTTAGGAAGTGCATCTTAAAAAAAAGATATGCAATGGAAGCATGCACATTGGCATGGTAACATGGTGACAAATGGGTGATTAGCTTTGGCACTTATTAGCTTTTGGGAGCTTTGGCACCAGTGCTGGGGGAGAGGGAGAACCACCCTATCCACCCAGAGAGAGAGGACAGTTATACTGAGTGATGGGAGGAAAGTGAGGACCATTCTAACCAGTGCAATATGCTGTCATCATATTAGCATTGTTGTTTTGTTCCAGCCTCTCTTACCATTCCTCTGGTGTCAGCTTTAGAGAGAAATAAGATATTGAGAGATATTGTGAGATATTGTCCTCTGTCACGTCGGAGTGTGTGGACATGAAGCAGAAGGCATGGATACTGCTTTCTATCTTTCTGTCAGGCTTAATTCAACAAAAACACAAACTAAAGACTGGCACGAGGGCCGATATGTTTTCTTTGCAAAACGAAACAAAAGGCAGAAGCATCCACACAAACCACTAAATGTGTTCGTGAACCCAATCCCAAACTAAACCAAAACCCCTTAAATACAAAACACAAAAACCAAAGGAACCAATAACCAAACACAAGCACTTAACTATAACCAAAAACACCTGAACACACTTACAAAATAAAAGACCCACACCTAAACGTGAAAAACACCACTTCACTCACAGCAGCCCCTGGTGGCGGCTAGGGGACGTAACATCCTCACAGCATGTGGAAGACCTGCTGTGGATTTTCAATTCACTCGTTTTCTTTATAGGGGTGGGTGTTATAGGCTGGTCTATGGAGAAGGGATTTTTTTGTCGACTGTAGGATTTACTGCAGAGAGACTTTCAGCAGTTCATATTGGGAGAAGACCTAATGTTCTGTGGACACTGGGGAGCTTGAGCGTCCTTGTAAATTTGGTAATTTCTGTAAGGTCAATATTCCTCATTGTGTTTTTAATAGACCATCTGAATCTCTCTCTCTCTTTCTCTCTCTCTCTCTCTCCCCTTTATTTGTCTTTCCCTTCACCCCATTGCTCTGTGTGGTACTGATGCATACATTTGGACTGAGATGGGTTTTTTTTTAATTAACACTGTCTGTATTGCATTTTCATTCACAGTAAACATATTTCATTGTGTAATAATGAAGATCACATGGAAATATACATGACATTAACTTACTTTAACAAGGAAAGGTCCTACAGAGCTGTGTGTGTGAGAGAGAGCTTGGCACTGTTGGTGGTTCGCAATTAGCTCTCAGAGTTAATAGGAGCCTCAAAAATAGGGCAAAGGCTGGGAAACATTGCCTTTCTCTCTCTCTCTCTCTCCCACCAAATCACTACTGTTTGTTACTGTTAGTGTCATTAGCACGCAGTTATCACCTTGATGTATGCCCGCTGTTCTCTCTGTGTTTCATTAAGCACTGGGTGTTAACCAGGCAGGGAGGTGGTGATAAAATCAGGCTGTTCACTGCAGGCCAAAGCTCAGCATGCTCACTCGTCCCCTCTGGGTGAACACCCGCTGTGCTGCACCTCCCTGAATCTGCTGCAGACTCTCCTGAATACTACTTTCTGAACTAAAACAGGAACATGAACAACTTAAAGCACCGGGAAACTGCACAAAGCACATGAGACCCTTTATGACATCTTACTGACATCATCACAACTTTTCAGTGGATTTGTTTTTGTAAGAATTCTTTCAGATTTTTGTAAGATTTTTTAAGTGAAAATAATATCATCAAAGAACAAGTTTAAATATGGCATTTTCTTGCACATATTCTTCACTTTTCTGGTTTTATGTGCTGATAAAATAGGGCTAAAATATAAAATGTGAATGTTTTTTGGTCATTAAGCCACAAGGTGACCTACAAGTGAATCATTTGCAGATGTGCAGATGATTCTAGATCATCAGACTGGTGATTAGTATACTGATGGTGCTGAATGCTGAGTGGTTGGAACACCACTGTGTCTAGGCACTTTTTATCCTTAGGCACTTTGCAACCTGCAGCAGTAAAACATTTCTTCCCGTTTCTTTCATTTAATCGATTCAATATCCCAAAGATAAGACAGTTTCACAGGCAGAAAATAGTTTTCTTTTGCACCAACAAGGTAATTCAAAGCAAAATATAAAGAAATGACAGAGCTCAAGACTTCAAGACTGAACACCAAGGCTTCGTAATCCTGACTTCATAGTGGTAAGCAGGGTCATCCAGTGTGCAGCTAGCATAAGCCACAGCCACCAGTGTGTAATTAATGCTCTCTATTACCTGAGCAGGAGTGCCTGTGCTCATTCGAGGTCCATCTTTATGGGCGTACGCGCCACCTCAGGCAGCTAATCAATGGCTCTCACGGCTCTTCCACCACCGGGGCCACTCCATCACTCTGCTCCCACCCAGGCTTAGCCTGGCCTCACGGCCCCGAATAAATCAGCCCGGCTCATAATAAATGCCAGGAGACGGCTCTCAGATGCTAGCGTCAGTCATGCTTTGTACACAAGCTGGAGTTAATTGGCTCTTTTTCTTGGAGCCACCGTGGCAGGACAAGAAGTTCTGATTAGGTTGCACTGAATCAATCGTGAAAAAAAAATCCAGTTTGGGGTCTGTGATCAACAGAAACGCTGGAAGTCAAAGATGCAGAGAAAGATCAGCTGGCAATGAGAAGGAAGTTTCTGGAAGTTTTATTTGCCTTTCATTTAACGCTTTTACACCTGTTCTCCTCTCTGGTGCCCCCAATGCTCCAATAACCACAGTTCTGTCAATCTGAGAACCATCAGTGCAGGTATTGGCCACCAGTAAACACTGAATGTGGCCCAGGCTTTGGACAATATCAACCTCGATGTCTTTCTCTGAAGTTAATTCTGTGGAGGACCCAAAAACCTTTGAGATCCACCAGCTTTTATCACATATCTCCCCTTCTCTGTTTCAGCTGATGGACAGAATGATTATGTAGGATGATGGTTGCATGCAAATTGATTTCCATTAGCTTATCTTTTATTAGCGGCAGAGGCAGTGCTGAGAGGTGACTAATTCACTTTTTGACACTCTGCTCACTCAAGTGGGCCACTTAGTAATTGGTTAAGGCCAACATTTCTGCTTTCCAATCTACTCTCCTCCTTGAAAAATGTGATATTGGATTTAATTTTGTGTGGTCTAACAGATTCTGAACATTTTTATTAAATGCCAAAGTAATGTTCAAACTGGGACACACCATACACTTTGGTGGCATTTTTGTGTTATTCTGATTGATTCAAGAATCAGCATTTCCATGGTGGTGTGAATTATGCTCTGAATGGGACAGCTGGTCACAATCAAAACTGTGTAAGCACATCCAAAAAGGCAACATTCTATCTTTTATGTAGTGATAGAAAATGTAGCTCACACACACACACCCTGATCCACTTCACTATGGATCTAGGTGGAATTATTAATGAGATAAAGGAGGAAAAGACAAACATTTTGAATAGATCCCTGATAAAGTTAATGCACCACTTACACCAGTGAACAGGTGAACATTGAGCAGGTGCTAACAAGCATTCAGAAGTTTTAACATTGCTTCTCCATATCTCTCCAAGCTCCATCCATTATCTGATAGGTCCCACTAATTCTGCAAATTAATTGTGAATGATGTATTAAGAAAAAATATATTCTAAACAATATTTTAAAACTTTGAAAAGTGTCTGATAACCAGTAAATACATTATTGTAAACTGGTGATTAGATTATATGTACTATCAATTAATTCTGACGTCACTGGGCACAATTCAGGTGCTATTTCTCCCTATTTGTGAGGGCCACTGCCACACATTCCATACTCCTCAGGTGACTGATGAAAACAGACCCTGTTGTCTTAAAGGGCTGCACACATTTTATTTTATTCATTTTGGTAGGATTTTTACAGAAGTTTCGAGGATGTTTTAATGGAGTTTTCTAGTTTTCTAGTTAGCATTTTACTCCTGTTGCTGGGACATTAGTTTATGTTATCAAAACATGTCTCAATAAGCAGAACCAGAATTAGAATCAGAATTGATCAAATTCAAATGATACCTAAACCTAATAATAAGTAGTGTGCACTTCCTTTGAGCTCTACAGCTCTGTCTCTCACCCCCCCCCCCACACACACACACACAGTCCATTTTCAATTTCATCACAGTGCATTTATTTCGACTGCTAGTGAAAAGGTTCTTTGAAAATTAGTCTATGTTTAATGAAAACGTTGTGTGATGAATGCAAATAGTAAGATTATTATGCATTCCAGACGTACCCAAGGATAAATGTCATGGCGTCTATAATTGCTGGCTCGTTTGCTGATTTCTGGAGTAATTTTCCAGTTTGCAGCGTCTCTACAAAGCCTGACGCTGCTACAGCGCGACCTAATGCTGCAACATGGAGGGAAACATGCCTAGCAATTAATCAAACACAAATCAGACAAAGAGAAACTTATGAAAAATAATTCACATTGCATGTTTTTGTTTAATCTCACACCGAATGCGGGACTCGCCACACCGTGCGAGTTTCAAAATATTGTTCACGCTACGTAATCAGATTTCATTTATTCGTTCTTTTCCAGTGTGTGGTGATGCCTGTGCTGCCGGTTTTGGGAGCATCAACCCCTTTGGAGTAAATGAGATTTGCTTTATTGGCTCTGCGGACGCAACCAGTATGCCTTTCCAGTTTGGTGACTTTCTGACATCCGAATGCAGTGGCAAAGCTTTAGAGAGAGCAGTTTTGATTGCCCATGTGTGTATGCGTGTGTGTGTGTGACTCTTTGGCAATGCAAAAAAAAAAAATCATAAGCATCCATTTCACAATACAGGGATCAGAATTGCTTACTGCCTGTTGTGCTCATGAACCACCTTTTGTTTCCACTCATTGGCCACTTTATTGGAAACACCCACAATGTGCTTCCACTGATTGGCCGCTTTATTAGAAACACCACCTTGTGCTTCCACTGATTGGTCGCTTTATTAGAAACACCACATTGTTTTTCCACTCACTGGCCACTTTATTGGAAACACCACCTTGTAATTCCACTCAGTGGCCACATTATTAGGAACACCACCTTGTTCTTCTCTTTCCAGCCACTTTATTAGAAACAGCTCCTTGTGGAATAAACCAGAGTCTCATTTTCTCAACTCACGGTGAGGTTTGTTTATGTATGAAGAACATGTCCTAATTCTTGTATTAATTAATAGTGAATAGTTCCTATAACAGACAGTTCTAATGAGGGTTTGGAGATATACACTGAATCCACAAATTCACCTTCTATAAATTTCTTCCAGACATTTTTATTTCCTTTCTGTTTCTGAACAAATGTCCTGTGTGGAGTGTGTTTTTTCCACTGTGATATTTGTCACACTTGAAGTTGGTATGTTTGATGTCAGGAGTGTGTCCTGTGTGTCCTGTGATGCCGCCGTCTGCTCTTTGATAGCGCCGGGGCTTCAGGATCCTCCAGCAGTTCCCGTCGCCGCAGGAGACGGGAAAGGCTCTACTGCACGGGGATAAAGGCAGTTTTGAGTGATGTTACTTCTTTCGTATCAAAGGAGACATCAGTTAAATCTGTGGTTATCCTTGCTAGCATGTCACTAACTCCTGGATGTCCCGCCTCCTGCCTGTCCCCCGCCTTCAAGAGGGGCTATAAAGACTTCAAAAGAATTTTTTATTCACTACCAGTCAGTTTTTGCACAACACAGGTTTTTTTTACCACCGAGCCATTCATTTCATAAACTGCGGATTTTTATTCCTGTTAAACACTGGAAAGTTGAGTGAACAGCTATAAAGGAAAATCTAATAAACAAGTTTCCCTTATAAGATGAAAGAATCTGTAACAGTGCATGTCTGACATCCTATTAACTGGTTGTGTGGTGAAGCAGAATCAAATTCTAGACTGCCCTTTAACTTTAAAAGCACTTGTTAATGGTTTCATCACTTAATAGACGATGAAAAAGGGGACATTTATTTGTTAGCAAAGCATATTTAGTGTATTTTTGGTAAATATTAAGTGAGTAACAAGCAATAGTAGAAAATCGCAGTGTGTGCAAAAACCTGACTCATGGTGTATCTCTTTATATCTCTTTATTCTGTTATTCTGTGAAGACAGAAAGCCTTTGTGGTGTTAAAAATTGCAATTATAGTTATGACACGTGTATGACATTGTGACAACATGATTTTTTTTCATTGTAAGCTGAGCATGATATTGCATTGTAATTGACTTTAAATTAGCCTGCAAATGCAAATAAACCAGAGGAATAGGTGTAAATTATGCCCATCACTTACAGCAAATTGTTCGCGATTCAAATGAGATGAAATGTGTAATCTGATCTCATTACCCTGATCCACCTGACCTCATTATCAGATGTTTATCTTCCTCAGTGACTTCACAAGTGGGGCTTTCTGTCTTTCTCATGGTGCTCCACACTGAAGCAAACAGATGTAGCTTTGGCAAGGCTTCGTATGAAGAATGTGGATCTAAGCAAGCCTTTATTAAAGGAAACCTCAAATTTATACAATTTCCCACCAACCCCAGATGTGATCGCTTCAACAAACTAAGTCCATTAGAAGTCAATTGTCACCCAAATCCTTTAATGTAAATTCAATACCAAAACTTCTCTGGACCCTCAAACATCATCCAGCTCTTCATTAAGGTGAATTACACTTGTGTCTGTAATTTAGGACTCAGTATAACTTATGATCTGTAAAAATGAACTTGCTCTGTATTTGTGTCAGTCGTTATCACAAAATTGATTAATAAACAGCACCTTGACTCCTCATATGCTTCATGAAAACAGACCTTGTTGTCTAATCAGACTGCATTTGCTTTGTTTTGTTCATTTTTGTAGTTTTGTATTTTTAAAGATGTTTTGGGGATGCTTATACAGAAAAGATATGGGTGACTACTGACTTTTAGTACTAACAACCTTAGCCTCATAGCTCCAGTTCAGAACTAAACCAGTAAATACTGTACTCTGAACATTAACTTTCAAAAATTGTGTAAATTTGATGTTTTTGCCAAATTGTGCATTTAAATTTACCTGTTTTCTGGCACTGAACAAATCCTTGACATGGCTAGAGTAGTCAAAGACCATATTTCTTGAGAACCAAACTTCCTTTTTTGTGTTTGTGTTTATTTGCATTTATTATATAGTTTTTCAGTGCAAAAACACCTACTGCCAAAAACAATAGGCTTTTCAAGATTAGATCTGAAATGAGGGAGAAAATAAGCCCACCAGAGACCAGAGAATTGCATTTAAGGGTTAATTAATTATATTCATAAAATCTCAGGTACACAAAGTCTGGTATGTATCATGAAATGTGGAACAAAAGAGATTATATTCTAATATAAGGGAAGAAATTCTTAGCTTCTGATTAATGGGCTCTGAAAGTGTTTACTGTATATGTGCTGAACTGACACTGAAGGAATATCATGGGTCGTAATAGTCACTGTGTATTTCGTTGAACTTATAATGGGTGTTAATAATCACTGTGCATAACAGTTCTATAGAACTGTACATAGACTAAAACTAGCCTGATTCACCAAACGGGTCAGTTAAATCACTTCATCATTAGGGCTGTAACGACACACCAAACCCACGATTCAGTTCGTTTCGTGATTTTTGACACACAATTCGGTTCGTATCATGATTCATTTGCGGTGAAGGAGAGGAGAAATTCTGAGGCGCCATTTTGTTTGGAGACACCTT
>JBBPCY010000142.1:852887-867493 GCA_037974405.1 Brachyalestes nurse | reverse complement strand
ATGATGATAATAAACTAAGAGCCGTTTGGGAGCCGAAAGAACCGGCTCTTCTTTGGGAGCCATGCCACAAGAGCCGGTTCTCTAAAAAGAGCCGAACTTCCCATCACTTTCCTGCGAACGTACAGCGTGAACCGCGTTCAGTCTCGCGAGAGTGAACATCAATCATGGTTACGTTCATAATTTGTAAACCGACTCGTTCAGTTCAGCGTTCATGAAAAATAGGAACGTTCAGGCACAACACTGCATATATATATACACTCGTTTGGGTGTGAAGGCTGTTTTTGCGCTCATGAATGATCCAGGCTGCTGAACCAACAAGCCATATAAAACCTGTTATGAAGAATAAGATCATTGG
Organism: Brachyalestes nurse; assembly: GCA_037974405.1. Taxonomy (NCBI): domain Eukaryota; kingdom Metazoa; phylum Chordata; class Actinopteri; order Characiformes; family Alestidae; genus Brachyalestes; species Brachyalestes nurse. Next base: position 867,138 of record JBBPCY010000142.1, on the reverse strand, counting down.
CCCAACAAGCCTGTCCTCTCCTGAACTGATTCACTGTTTTATGGACCTCAGTGCCCTGCTCCGAGTCCAGCATTCCAGATTAGATGCTGGTTTAAGGTGATGAAAGTAGGGAGGACAAATAAAGTAAGGAAAGAAATGAAAGCAGGGTAGAGATGCAGGTCCATGTGAGGTGGTTGTGAGAAGCCCAGTGTCCAAACCTGTCCCATCCTGACATGAGCAGGCAAGTCCTGACCGGTTACAACAAATATTTTGATCTCTGTGTGTTGTGCATTGGTTCATTATGAATTACGTCCCGTTTTATGGTTTGAATTGGCAGAAATGGAGATGGAAAGTAGTGTGAGCACTTACATCTCAAAACATCCTGTCCCAGGATTCATTTATCATTTTGTAAAAAGCTGTCTAAGCATAAGCTTCAGCATCAGGAGATTCCAGGTGATGCCACAGCCACTTACTTTAATGGGAGGCCAAGAGGGAATACTGTCCACTCTCTGTCTTGGTGGCTAGGGTGGTCCTCCCTCTGCCCTTTCTCCACAAGTGTGAAAATCCTTGCCTTCTGAAATGGTAAGAAAATTAAAAATTGTCAAAGTAATGGCAGTGTCCTTTAACACTGTGTGTGTGTGCATGTGTGTGTGTGTCTGTTTGTGTGTGTGTGTGTGTGTGTGTGTGTGTGTGTGTGTGAGTGTGTGTGTGTGTGTGTGTGTGTGTTATGCTTTATGACAGGTCTCCAGGCCAGCCTGTCCTCCAGCCTGTGCTATGAGGAGGCTGCCGGAGGCCTTGATGAGTTTCCGACTTTTTGTTTTTACGTTTCCTATTCATAAAGCCACGTCTGAAAAAGCCTGGACTGAATGAATGTATGCAGGATATGGAGCTGACTCACACTTTGTGGGCTGAAATAATAAAATAATAAAATAACCCCAGGTTTTGTGTTTAGTTTACTGCATGAAACAGATATTGATTGCCGTTTCTGCACCTCTTTGGAACTATCATTGTCACACATACGTTCATTTCCAAATGTACTAGAATAGTGAGGGTGGGAAAGAAAGTCTTTTTATTGTTTATCAGCATTTTGTTTTGAAAATATCAGACAAATCAAACCCCCTAGTTGGGAATTTACACAATTATTTAGCTGCCTAAAAATGCTAATGAGCCAAAAGTTTGTGGACACCTGCTCATCCACCACTGATACAGAAACATCTACTTTTATGGAATGGCTTTAGATGTTGGAACATCACTATGAGGATTTGATTGTATTCAGGCTTGAGAGGTCAGGTACTTCTATAGTGTACTAATCTTTCTGGCTACACGGCAATGAATTAATTCATTAGTTGTTATAAATCTCACTGATAAACACTACCAGTCAAAAGTTTTTGCACACCACAGGTTTTTATCACGTATCCATTTATTTAATGAACTCCAAAAATGATTTTCATTCTTGTTAAGCATGGAAAGTTGTTTAGTGAACAACTGGTTCTGTGGTGATGCAGAGTCAAATTCTAGACTGTCTTTTAACTTTAAATGCACTAGTAACTGTTTCATCATAAACTGGTGATCCGCATTATAATTATACTGGGAGGCAGTAGTGATTAATAAAAAGAATATGACATTTTCTGGCTAATAAATGGACTCAAAAGGTGAACAAAACTGAGTGTATGTTTAGTAAACATCAAATGAGTAACATGCAAATCTGGAAAATCTGAGTGACTGCTAGTGTATTTCCTTCCATGCTTTCCCATCTCATTCTGAGCATTTAGAAGCTCAATCTTTAGGATCTTTAGGGCCTGTTTTGTTCACAAGGGTGCTGATGGTCTCTGGATCTTCAGTTCTGCATCATTAATTGATCCATTCACTCCTTTGTTCGTTAGCAAACAGGTTTTATGAAGCTCAGTGTGCTGCAGAACAAAACTAAACTTTTATTTGGATTATTTGGTTGCTTGGTAACGGAGAACCTTCCTCATGTCTTGCAGAAGTGACTCACCAAGGCCATCACTCGAAGCCATCACGCCAACCACTGCAGGCAAGGATAACATCTGGTCGCTAACATTTATCCTAATGCTAACATTTAGCTTCATAAACAGAAATGCCAGTGATACAAGACCATTTCTGTACCTTGAAGTAAGTGCGGAGTTTGCATTAGGCTAATTGGTGGCTGTAAGCTTCCATTACTTGTTAGGTACATTTGTTTTGTATCGCCAGTGTAGCAAACCTGTCTTCCCATAAAAATAAGACTCTTCTTTGTCCAGCCTGTTTCTCCTAGACATAACTGAGCTCAACTTAATCTGGTTCAGGAAAAACAAGTTAGACTTCAATAATCTCCAAATAAGAAGATGATTTATTTGTTATGAGATAAAGAAAAGGCTGTTGTGATCAGTAAAATCTTCTTCTGGGCTGTTATTATCGACTCCAGCAATACCAGGACCAGCAAAGCTCCCCATTCTCTCACTGCTCATCTGTAAGGCTGAGTCCGAGCTTCAGCTTGCTAAAAGTAATCTGCTTGACTGTGGCATTGCACTCTGTAGAAGCTCAGTTGGGACCTGAGAGGGGTGAGGTGGTTCTAAGAAAAGTAATGTCAACTCAAAACATCACATCCTATGTGGCTAAAATGGTACAAAATTTAAAAAGCTATCTAAATGTAAGCTAATCAGGAGATCCTGTGTGACACCACAGTCAGTTATACTCTAATGGGAGTCCAAAAGAGCATAACTGTCCCATTTGGGTGGGTAGGATGGTCAGGCCTCTCCCCATCACTCAGCAGAACTGTACTCTCTCTCTGGGTGGGTGGGTAGGTCCTTCCACTCGCCCATCACTCAGTATAACTGTCCTCTCACTATGGGTAGGTAGGGTGGTCTTCCCACTCCCCTCAGACTGAAACCCAATGACAGCGAGACAGTGAAAAACGATAAACTGAGATGAAGTTTATGCAAACTGGAGCTTTATTTGTGCAAAGTGGCTTGATCTGAGTGAAGATGGATTAAAACTCACATCAGGTGTAGAACTGAAAGAGCAGTGATGCTGAATTAAGTAGTGGTGGTCCTCCCTCTCTCCACCTAAGCAGAATAGCAGGGGGCACTACTGACTACTAACAGTACTGGGAGGGGTTTTGTGTCTGTTTTGCTATACCATGCCTCGAAGGCATCTCAGCACCTCCTGAAGTGGATCAGATTTAAATTTGGTTTATATGTGTTCACACCTGCACACTAATCCAGATATAATCCTGATCCTCTCTCTCTGTGTCTTTCTCTTTCCCTTTGTCTGGTTCAGACTTGTATGACAGGAAAGTAGAAGCTAAAATTATTCCCTACATAAGTGATGGATACAAGGATGAATGAGTGACTGAGAAAAAGGAAGAAAGAAAGAGAGGAAAATGAGTGATTAACGTTGAGATGGATGATGTGACACATCTGTGAGGCTGCATTGCGTGCATTCCTGAGAGAGAGAGAGAGAGATTAGCCTCCAGGAGAGCAGAGGGCCTCCTGACTGGTGTTCTGAGTGTTTGAGCATTTAATCACATTACAGTGAGAGAGAAAACCCGGACTCAGAAACTGCAGAATCCATGGATCCGGAGTCACTGCTAGAACACAGTGTGGGAGGAACTTATTCTGAACAGAGCTGAGCTCCTGATACATTCTCTCTCTAACTGTCTCCGTCTCTCTCTCGCTCTCTTTCATCCCCACTCTCTCATCTGCCTCCTCCCTTTTTCTCTTTTATTATCTATTTCTTATCTGTCTCTCTTTCTCTCCTCTTTCCTTTCTATCACTCACTCTTTTTCTCTCCTTCACACGCAGACTCGTCCCTTCCACTTTTCTGCCCACTTCCTACCCTCACTCTCTCTCTCTCTCTCTCTCTCTGTTGCATTCCTCCCTCCTGTGACACTCCGCTCCGGGTTTTGCTTCTTGCTTGTTCCCTACGTGCAAAAGTAGGTCAGTGTTTGCTTTGTATTATTCAGAAACTAGAGAGAGAGAGAGAGACTTTGGTATGATCTCAGTGATATGTGCCCAGGCCTCTGTATATGAGTGTGTGTGAGTGCGTATGCGTGTGTATCTGTGTGAAACAGTAAGTTTATGGTTCATTAACAGAACCCTCAGCTCTGAGGGCAAAAGGTTGGCCACTAAATATTTTCCTTTCTTTTCTCCTCTTCTCTCCTCTTCTTTTCCTCTTCTTCTTTTGTTTCCTCTTTTGTTCTCTGTATTTCTCTTCTCTTATTTTCTTTTCTATTATTTCTCTTTTTCTTTTTCTCTCATCTTTTCACTTTTTTCTTCTTCAGTCTCTCTCTCTCTCTCTCTCTCTCTCTTTCTCTCTCTTTCTCAGCTGTCTCTCTCTGCCGACCAGTTTCTCTCCAAATGAACATTTTATTTATTGACATTACAAAGTTGTACTCATTGTTCTGTAGCATAAACATATACATATTATTGCTCTCTCCCTCTTTTCTCTCTCTCTCTCCTCTCTCTCTCTCTCTCTCTCTCTCTCTCTCTCTCTGTTGCCTATAGACATTTTCCCACACTCCCGCAGTGTGTGTTTGGCTCTCTTCCTGCTCGGACTTCCTCTAACATCGGAATATGATGTACAGCCAAGCAGACAAGGACCATAAAGAGAGGAGGAGACAGTAGAGAGTAAGAAAGTAAGAGACATGGAAAAAGAGAGAGACAGGCAGAAAGAAAACAAACCCCTCCAGCATTTATTTACAGCACCAGCAAAATCTCAGAGAGATTTTCAGTATCTTCTATAAATGACTCAGTAGCTACTGTAAATTATTCTTTAACTACTATAGATGATTCAGTATCTACTATAAATTAGTCAGTGTCTGCTCTAAGCGATTCAGTATTTACTGTAAAGTTTCCAGTATGTACTACAAGTCTTATAAAGGATTCAGTAACGACTTCAAAGCAGGGCTGGACTGGCCATCTGGCGTACCGGGCAGGAAAATTTGGGCCGGTGCGAATTCCCTTCAGCACAAATTCAGAAAAATTGTGTATAAACTGCAAATCCTACACTTTCAGTCCATTCCAATATTTGCAAGTAGAGCATGAGATATTTTTAAAAGAAAAAAAAATGGAGTGAGAAGAGCAGACTCCAGCATGCTGGTGCCTGCAAAACAAATATAAACATTATTCATTATGTAACAGTGTAATTAAATATTATGTGATAACATCCGCATAGTATAGCAACATGAAAGTGAGGGTTAATTTTTAGTGTTAATGTTTTGTCATTGTTTTGTCTGGTGTTTTTAGCGTTAAAGGTATTTAGTCATTGTTTTGGCTGGGGTTTTTTGCACTAAAGGTATTTAGTCATCGCTTTGTTTTGTTTTTTTAGCAGTAAAGGTATTTAGTCATTGTTTTGTCTGGTGTTTTTAGTGGTAAAGGTATTTAGTCATTGCTTTGTCTGGTGTTTTTAGTGGTTAAGGTATTTAGTCATTGTTTTATCTGTTCTTTCTAGCGGTAAAGGTATTTAATCATTGTTTTGGCTGGGGTTTTTAGCGGTAAAGGAATTTAGTCATTGTTTTGTCTGGGGGTTTTTTGCGTTAAAGGTATTTAGTCATTGTTTTCTCTGATGTTTTTTGCATTAAAAGTATTTAGTCATTGTTTTGACTGGTGCTTTTAGTGAAGTGAACAGCAGTGTGAACAGCACGAAACTCTTTCTATGTATTTAGTCCATTTACCAAATGAGGCAGCCGGCAGCCAGGAATACAGCTTAGCGGTCTTGGGATGTTAAAGGCATTTAGTTATTATTTTGGCAGGTGTAATGAGTGTTAAAGGTTTTGGCTAGTGTATTGAAGGATAAAGGTGATCAGTGAGGTGTTGTAATGTTAGAGGTGTTTGGGCATTGTTTTGGCAAGTATTTTCAGTGTTGTCACGTCTGGCGCTCGGGGAAGTGAGGTGAGGCACAAATGCAGGTTCCAATGAGATGGAATTTTATTACAAAAAGACATGGACGCTGTACTAATACAAAACAAAAAGGCACAATGGCCTAACCAAAAGTACATTAAACAGAAGTCACAAGAGGAACAGGGAACGTGAGGATAAGCATGATGGGAAGAGTGATGGTTGACCAGCAACCAGGACATAGACTCAAAGAACTTAAATACAGCACATACTTAGAAGTAAACCAATCAGGCAACATAATCAATGAAACTAAAACACAGAACATCTGAGACTGTGACAGAAGACACAACATAGACCCAAGATTTCAAAATAAAAGTCCCAAAACAAAACCGAGACCTGACAAGTGTTAAAGATATTTAGTGATCATTTTGTCTTGTGCTTTTTGTGTTAAAATATTTAGTTTTGTCTTGTGTTTTTAGTTTTAAAGGTGTTTGGTCATTGTTTTGTCTCATTTCTATAGTGTTAATGGTGTTTAAGCATTTTTTGGCTCATGTGTTTAGTGTTAAAGGTGTTTGGCCATTGTTTTGGCTGGTGTTTAAGTGTTAAAGGTATTTGGTCATTGTTTTGTATTGTGTTTTTAGTGTTAAAGGTGTTTGATTATTGTTTTGTATTGTGTTTTTAGTGTTAAAGGTATTTAGGCATGGTTTTGGCTGGTGAATAAGCTGTTTAGTCACTGTAGTGGCTGGTGTTTTTAGTGTTAAAAATGTTTCGTTATTATTCTGGCTGATGTTTTAGTACTAAGGTCTTTTAATGTTTGTGTGTTTGGGTCGGGGTGACTGTAGGATATGTTATTTTTCTCCTCTCTATTGAATGTAGGAAACATTTGGCCGTGTTAACTGTACAATACACACCACGAGGACACAAGGTCAAGCTTGCAACTGTTTATTTGATATTGCACCATTTCTTTTAAATTCCACAAAATCCGGTGTTTGAGATAAAAGTCATTGGTTTGGTTTACAGTGGAGGCGAATGGAACCAGACATCTTCAACACAATTACAGCTGGTTTATTCACTATCAACCCCCAGTGAAGCTCCATGTTTTTATATGGATGCTGATGATGCTGTGAATCTGAACGAAATCAATTTTTTAGGGAATATTTTGCCTCTTGACACCCTGCATATATCCCTCATTACTAAAATGGATTTAGTTTTAGAACCAAAAGCTTCTCAAGACTCTGGTAAAACAGCATGTCTGACATCATGTCAACACAACTATTACCATTTAATGGAATAACTTTCTGCTTTTGGGGGCTGACATCTGGTTCCATTGACTTCCACTGTTAACAGTTCTGAGTTTCTGCGGAGTGGAGCGTTTCACACCAAACCCACTCTGATCCTCTTTGTTTGCCTGTTAAACAATGAATTTTGGGGGAATTTAGAACTGCTCCCCCACAAACTGCTCAGTGGTACCATCCCCACACATTGCTTCACAGACACAGCACTGGTGGCTGCCCTCTGCTTCACTTGGTGGTTAAAAGCAGAAAAAGAATTTCACATGCTATACACTGTGTGTTGTACTGATATGTGGCCAAAAATGGCCACTTTACTCTACTTTACAAGTCAGTCAGGCTGTTCGTGGATCCCAAAAGAGTTGATTCTGGCCGCTTGGGAGTAAGCTCTACAACATGCACATCAGAATATTGGCTGTTATTTTGTTGTCACTAGGATTTTACATCTAAATGCACACAGTCTCCAACCACAACTTCTGAAAAGCCACCACTGTAAAGGGAAAGAGTTTGCTGGCCATATTCAAGATGTCAGTGCCTTTTCCCACCGGCTTCTGTTCACACATGAGCCATCTCCATCATTTAATAGGAACTGCAAAAATCATCATTTCCTTGTTGATGCAAAAATACTATTTAGGTCTGTCAAACTTTCTTATCTTTGCCATACTGAGTAGATTAAATACAAAAATGAGAGCAAATGTTTTCCTGTGACAAGCTGCAAAGTGCCTAAAGATGCTTAGGTGTTTCAACCACTCATAATGGAAGTCGGGGCATTTGACATTTTTTATGTCAGGGTCAGAAGGGGTAGGGTTGCATAGGCCATTGTTGGACGTGTTCGGGTTGCATAAGGTTACACAGGGCTTTGAGGCAATTCTGGGATTTGTGAGGGAGGCTGGAGATTTCCTGGTTCCTGCAAAGCCTCAGATAACCTTTTCCACCATCAGGAACCAGCAGACAGATCACTGTCTCTTCCTTTAATGGAAACCAGCTGTGACCACACTGAACACCTGACTGACGGCTCACCTTCATGATATCTCCAAACCTCTGAAGCTGAACATGCTGTCATTATTTCCAGCCAACCATAACGAGCTAACCGACCATGATCACCGCAGAACCTTGATCAACATCACAGCAATCAGCTGTAAGATCTACTACAGTGGCTTTCCATCGCACCACCTCTTCCAGTCCAGTTTGTAGATGAACAGAAGCCAAAGCTGCCCACACTGTGATGCAGATCACATTTTTACCTCAGAACCGACACTGTGTGGTCTCCTTGTGCTCACCCAGAGATAATGAACCATATGTGAGGAAGCCATCATTGCTCAGCTGTTGTGGTTCATATGCTTTAACCATTGTTTTTAGCCAAAAAATAGACCGTGTTCTATGTTTTTCCTTCATTTTGTTATTTTATTCCTATGAGGAACACAAAATACCCCAAACAGCCATAATTCATTTTTATGGAACCATTTTCCATCTCTTCGAAACAGACTGTTAGATATGTAAATGTGCTCTGTTCTGATTGACAGCCATGTACCGTGTGTCAATTGAACATAGTCCTGGTCAAATTTGAGTGAAATTGCCTTGCAAAAGAAATCCAGTTCATTTGAATTGGAAAGGAAACATTTGCTTCACCCTTTGAAATCCAATATACAATTAGTGCCTTTTCTGTGGTATCTTCTTTTTACTGTATTTTTACTTCACCCATATCAGCTTCTGAGTGGGCAGAGCTAAACTGCTTTTACTTCACCCATATCAGCTTCTGAGTGGGCAGAGCTAAACCAACCACATCATTGTCCTTACTGTTGACTAATGACCTACAAACAGCGCAAACCAGAAGGTATCCATGAACAATAAGAACGGGCTGTGATGGGGCTGAATTACATCTAACCCAAGATCCCTACATTCATTTTCTATTTGGTCTAACTGTCTTAAACCCTTGGCATCCGGCTCTGCATTAGCTGTCTACACTCAGATAGGCCAGGCAGGCCTGATTTTAAAGCCTGATTGGCTAAAAGACAGACTGTAAAACCCTGTGTACAAACACTGTTATGAAAACTTTCTTGCTGGTGCCCAGAGGAAAGGAAAATACAAAATAAGGTCTCTTCTTTGTCCAGCCTGTTTCTCCTACACATAACAGCTCAGCTCATATATCATTCAGATAAATGATAAGATCCTAAAGAAAACTTGCTTGTCTTATAAATGAGCTTGAAATTTGTCTTTGTCATCAAATTCAAGTCTCAAAACTACCAAAGTCAAACAATTTTGAGATTCATAAGGCTGTGAAAGAGAACGAAACACTGATGAGAACAGCAGAAGAATGTTTTAAGTTGATTTTTTCATTTTCTTATTTCTCTTAAACAGCTCAGACTTCAATAATCTCCAAATAAGAAGATTTTTTATTTCTGATGAGACAAAGAAAAGACTGTTGTGAGCAGTAATATCCTTCTCTGGGTGGAGAGTAGGATGAGCAGGGGAGGCGAAACAGTCTCTGGGTTTTTGCCTCAGTGCTCTTGGCGCTAAACTGCAGTAGAATCGCTTCATAGCAACAATTTAATAGGTAATTATCATAAAAATGCTGCTCCACTTCTCTAGAGTTGCTCATAAAGGCGTGAAACAGAGACACATGCCATGTCAGTGCCACAGCTCTGAGCGAAGCGGCTAACACTCGCAACAGACAAACCCACAAGCATTTCGTGGATCATACAGTACTGTGCAAAAAATCTGGAGCCCTTCATTTTTTAATATTTTGCTTGAAATTACCTTGTTTATGCAAAAATACTTTGTCAGACTGTCTTCTCTTTGGTATATTGAGTAGATTGAATGAAAGAAATGGGAATACATGTTTTACTCTGACAGGCTGAGAAGTGCCTAAAGATACAAGGAGCCTAGATAAAGGTGTTCCAACCACTCAGTATTCAGCACCACCAGTATACTGATCACTGCCTGATCATCTGGAATCATCTGCACCTGTTTCTTCACTGGTTAAGTTAGATGTGCTTTGTTATTCTTGAATAATTCATACATAGGTCACTGTGTGACTACAAAAAACATTCCTCTGAAACTAGTCAGGTTCAGGGACTGGACTGAAAATGAGTCTTTGAAAGTCCTTCAGGAAGCCTGGAAAACTGTTCGTCAAGATTACATTAAAATACAAGAAAGTCTGTCTCTTCAAAATCATCATCTTGTATCTTCAAAGGATACATATAGAACATTAATGTAACAAGAGTTTATCCCCAGTAATTCTGGAGCCTGTCTGATGAACTGTTGATCATTAAATGATTAGAAAAGAGCTGCAGAACCTAACAGAGTTAGGAGGTTTTAATACTTTACATGTAGATGATCTCTCTCTGTCTTTCTCTCTCTTTATGAGATTTTACAGGTCTTCGAGGAAGTAAAATACGTTTTTTCCGCAATAAAACGCACACACATACACTTCGCCACTACTCCAATCTGATGAGTGGGATGTTCTAACAATAAAGCCATCTCTCTTTCTCTCTCTCTCTATGTCTCTCGCTCTCTCTTTCTCTCTCTCCCTCTTGCTGTGGGTGGCGTGGGCTCTGTTGGCTACACAAGAACCGAGGCACCTCACTGCTCCCGACCAAAATATCCACAGGAAACACACACACACACTGTTGCTGGTTGGTCATGCATGTTGGCAGCAGAAAGGTAGAGGCATTGCCCACTCATGGAGAAGATTTCCGTTCAACAGCTTAGTAATAGCATGACTATAATAACAGAAAGACTGTCCACTTCACTGTATGTTTGTGTGTGTGTGTGTGTGTGTGTGTGGTTGTTATTGTACATTTTTAGAACAAAAACAATTTCTTTCAGGTTCCTGTTGGTCAGAAATATAATACAAGGTATATAAAAGGTATATATATATGTGTGTTACATATATAGACCATAAAAATAAATCAATTAAAACAAAATATATTGCAAACATTTTTTCCCATCACAATCACACCTACTGACATATGTAAGAATTTAAACACTGACTTATTATATCACTGCTATATCACTATCATTATTATTTATAATTATATAATTATATATAATATTGCTGTTGCTGTTGTTATTACTATTATTATATTTCACATAATTTCATAATTTATCTTACTACTGACATTTTATATTATCAATAACTCTATTTTCACTGTTGGTTCCATATTACTTTGAAAATGACAATCAGCTTTTGCAACACTGCTCCTGAGGCAGTCCTGACAATAAAGAGAAAGAGAAAGATAGAGATCCAAATTAAATCCACTTGTGGTAAAGTCACCTTTTGCTTGTTCATCCATACACAGACACAGAAACACACACACACACACCAACTGAATTTATTTGCATACAACAGTCACAGATCAGAATCATCTGCACACACAGTTCCACAGTGTTGCATGATCTTACAGGACAAAAGGACACATACACACAGACTCCATCACCTCACATCATGTGCACTCTCCGACCATGTGTGTGTGTGTGTGTGTGAGAGAGAGGCCTTTAATACGTCACTACACAGTGTGTCCCCTTCTCAGTCTCAGTGAGTCACCATCTGGTACATGTTGCGTACACGCGCACGCGCACGCACACACACACACACACACACACACACACTTCTTAACACCTTGCCCTTAGCCGAGGGTTCTTCTTAGAAATCTCCAACACGCCACCCAAACAAAGTCTCACAGATACACAAACACAGGAGCACCTTTCGCAAAGTTCCCACAAACCAGAGGTGGATAAAAACCAAGTTGGGTAGTTATTCTGTCTTTCTTTCTTTCATTCTTTCTTTTTTCTTTCTGTCTTTCTTTCCTTCTTTATTTCTGTATATTTCTGTATACCCCTCCCCCAACAATATGTGTGGATGCCTAGAAATTGTTGCTATGGTAAATTTTTCTCCGCTCCAACTGTGAGGACACGGCAGACTTCCACCAGACCCTGTGTGTGTGTGTGTGTGTATGTGTGCGTGTGTTTGTCCCCATCTCTGACAGCTTCAGTCTGTGTTGCAGATTTGCTCCCACACCCTGTCATTAATCAAGGGCTCTTCTGATCACTGTGTGTGTATGTGTGTGTGTGTGTTTGTGTTTGTGTGTGTGTGTGTGTGTGTGCAAGTGATCCTATCCAGCCGGAGCACTCTGTTAAACATGCACCGTGTTTGGTCCTGATGTTGTTGCCTAGTAACCAGCCAATAGATTTCTCTTATTGCAGGATGCTGTGGAGCATTAGGCAGATTTGTTGCTGCAGTGCAGATGAGAAACTCTTATCAAGCTCCTAATCGCTGCTCCACCTTCACAAAACAGCCATTTCCAGTATCAAACTGATCTAAAGAAAAGATACAAAAACCCACAAGGTCATATTAAACCTCCAGTTCTGTTTAGCATGTGTACTAATTTGCTCCACATGTTCGCTTTGCAGAACACTCAACCATTTATTATACAGGCAGAGTAATAATAATAATATTACTAATAATTTTACAGACCACCTTTCCTACATTTGACATGCAATTCAAACTGCTTTTAATTGTATGTGGAAAAAATAAACAACTGGAAATCAATTTAAAACAACAAATATAAGCAGTGAGAGAAAATAAGAAAAAGAATTACATATGCAGAATTACATTATTATTTTTCCTTTAAAATTCAGATCACATTTTCAGTGTGAGTATGCTTCTGCAATAAAAAAATATTTATTTTAAGGCTTTTAACACATCTTAACCAGAGGTGCCAATAATTATGGAGGGCAGTGAAGGCAGCAGGGGTTGGGGGGGGGGTGAGCTGAGAGCGTGTGATTTGACTTTAGCAGGCTAGTTAAGGTTTCCGGGCCACGAAGGGATTTTCTGTGTAAATCCGGCACTGAAGTAAGAGAGTGTTATAGATAGAGAGACAGATATAGAGAGAAAGAGAGAGTTATGAGTGAGCAAGAGACACAAATATTTAAAGAAAGAGAAAACGAGACACTAAGCAGAACAAAAGATAGAAAATAAAATAAGAAAAGAAGAAAATAAAAGAAGAAAAAAGCAGGAATCATAGACCAGAGGAATAGTGGGAGAAAGAGATAACTGTATTGTTGAACCATCCCACTCATGAGATTCAGGTTGTGGAATGGATGGGGAGAATGAGGAGAGTGAACAGTGTGTGTGTGTGTGTGTGTGTGTGCGTGTGCACGTACGGTTCAGGCTGGTGTGAAAGCGATTGTTCTTTTAGAGGAAATTGAAGGTTGTGTACGAAACATTCCCTCTGTCTCTTCCATACAACCTCTGCCAGGGCATTACCCACATTTGGAGAGTTACCCACAGTCTCTCTGGATGAGATTTACCCACAGTCCCTCTGTCGGAGTGTTTCCCACAGCACCTCTACCTGAGAGTTACCCACAGCCCCTCTACCTGAGAGCTATCCACAGTCCCTCTGCCTGAGAGTTACCCACAGCACCTCTCTCTCTACCTGAGAGTTACTCACAGCCCCTCTACCTGAGAGTTACCCACAGCCCCTCTACCTCAGAGTTACCCACAGTCCCTCTACCTGAGAGTTACCCACAGCCCCTCTGCCTGAGAGTTACGCACAGTCCCTTTGTCAGAGTGTTGCCAACAGTCCCTCTGCCTGAGAGTTACCCATAGCAGTGGCGGTTTCTATAAGACTACAGGTGAAACTGTGTTCATAACTATCACTTTTTTATTGGTGTGAAACAAAATGCTCATAAAAATTAGATTGCTCTCCTAATTTCAGCTCCTCAAGGCTCTGGTCAAAAACATGAAACAGCGCCACCCCCAGCCGTGGTGAAACAGAGAATTTCAGTGAAACATGTTTCAGAGGAGCCCTGTTCAACTCAATGTAAATCTCCTCATACCCCCGTGGCTCGTGTTTTTTTCAGGTTTCAATGGACGCTAATTGCAAATAAGTCCCCCTCGTGAAACAGGCGACTGCGTACTGTGATAGGGTAGTTCTCCACTTTGAAATTACTGACATAAGACTGGAGCCAATCAGCGAATTTGTTTACATTTTGTTCTATTTTCTGTGCTGAGCACGGACCTTGAGGGTGAGACTGAAGCTTCATACATAACATATTATTTACTAGTATTTATTAATAATATTTTTTATTTTATGTTTTATTATTCGTCTGAGTGCACAGAAGGAAGGGCATTAGCTTGTTAGC
>JBBPCY010000142.1:829982-841476 GCA_037974405.1 Brachyalestes nurse | reverse complement strand
CACACATATATAAAGTTGTACTCAAGGTTAGGTTGGATAGCGTTTTGATAAGAAATTATATCTTCATGAGTTCTAGAAGCGTAGTGATTGAAGTGAAGTTGTATTAAAGTTTCTCGAACTCTAAGACCAGGGCCCGTGGATGTATGTGTGCATTGAGCTCCTTGCGGATTCGGGGTGCTGGATCAACACCGTGCCTGGTTTCACTCCCAAGAAAACGCATCCGTGTGCGTTTTGGTTCACACTGGTTCAAAAACCATATGGTTTTAGTTGATTTTCTGAGTGAAAAGGTTCATTTTAATGCTGATTTTAACATTTTGGTGGATTAAATGACATTAAAAAAGGCACATTTAATTACATTTCATGTTTTATTTTAGCAAATAAAGTAAATGAAGTAAAATAAAGTAAATTATGCAGAAAAGGGCATACATTTGTTCCTTTTTTCACTTAGAAAATTGGCAAAACATATTTTGACAGAGGTGCAGTAAAGAGATCTTGAGTAGTGTCTAGGGACCCAAAGAGCCCTGTTCGATACCTTTATGTTTGAGGAGTGATACTGGTCTGGTGGTAGAGGCTAAGCCTGCGCAAAACGGGATCTTCAGTACTGACCTGACACTGCCGTTTAGTCCGAGACTGGGCTTAGCTTGTAGGCGGGGAGCTGGCCACGTACGCTGGGGCGCCGGATACGTTGGGGGCCCAGAACTGTGACGTGATGTTTGGGCATTAAAGACTTTACACTCCTTGTTCTCTTCCTTGGATGGAAGCCTTTAGCTTTTTTCCCTCTTTGTGGGATTTGCAGTGCACAGGACATTTCTATAGCCACTCATCTCTCTCTCTCTTAGCTAAACCCCTTCCTGTCTGCTGTTGGGTGAAATTAGTTGTAGTAGATTAGGCATCAGTAGATTAGCTCCAGCCTTGGTCGGAATAGGAAGACTCCTTTATTCCTCGTTCGGGACGCTGGAGTTGGGATGCCCTTGATGAACACCATGCCCCCTGTCAATGGAATCAGTCTTTGCGGTTCCCAGAACAGAAGGAGTAGCTGAGCTGCAAATCTGCATAGTGTACATTTTTTGGAATCATGAACGTTTGTGCACCCCTGCACCATTTTTGTTGATGTTTTTACGTGTAAATGAGTTACACGTCCTCTACAGATGCCACAATTCTACACATTTTAATGCACAATTACTGTTTATCATCTAAATGATAATGATAAGCAAACTGGGGTTAAAACACAATGTGGCCTTGAGTAAAAGTTATGGCAAGTTTTATTTGTTGATTTTTTCTATTTGTTTAAGATGAAATTGTGTGCTAAAAATGTGCAGAATTTGCACAATATTTGCATGTTTTAGTTCACTGTAGAGGATGTAGTTTGCTTGGAAGTGTTCAGACATTTGCAGATAGAACATCAGTTCAGTCCAGGTCTCCCTGCGTCTGAAACACCACAACCACGCTTTCGGAACAAAACCTTGTATCTCTAACTTTTCTTGTAAAAGTTCAAGTAAAAGATTTGTTGACCCAGTTTTGATGCAGTGGAAAGGGCAGCTGGTGTTTTTAAAGTTTCTAAAAAAGTTTTTTAAAATGTAGATATAGGTTTTTTGTTCAGAGTGTGATATAGCTGCACTAATCAGTGGGGTATACACTTCCATTTCTTGTTAGCTACGTTTAGCCTCAGTCGCAAAGCTAAAGGGGGAAACAAGTTATTTATAGTTGGTTTAGTCTCCACAGCAGAGCGAATCCACTGTTTTCTGTATTTATTTAGATGATGCACTGCCTCTCCTGCGCTCATCCGCCCATCCTCGCTGATCCCAGACCAGTGTTGGCTTTTCTCTTTTTATGGGTGAAAGTGGGATATGGGGGGGCTCGCACCTTTGGGTGACCCCAGCACGCGTAGCGGAGCTGGAGTGTCTACCTGTCCTAGTTCAGGCCAAAGTTAAGCTGTGCACAACCATAGATTTGTGAGTTTTTCTTTATTCTATCTAGAGTCGATATGTTCTCTCTTTTACTGACATCTCTTGTATTCTTTTTTTGTTTGGAACAAGCCAATACAAGCTCTTGTCAATCCCCCATTCAGTTACCTTCCTGCTAGAGGACAGGGGACGTCCACCCATATTGCAGAATTTCAGTAATGTCTTTCTACTTAGAGGATGGTCAATAGAGATAACCTTTATTATATCAGATCAGAAGCACCCCGATATTTGAAATGAAGAGAAATGCTTCAGAAGCAGTGAGTGTGTGAAAAATTGATCCTATCAGTCTTATCCCGTGTCTCCACTTCTGTTTCTTTGGGCCTAAGGACGTTTTCTCGAGTTTCCAGGAGTGCTTGTCGTCAAACCGTGCAACTCCTGATGGTTTTGGCTCTATTTCTATTGTGCAGAACTCGTCTCGGTCTCTTTAGCAGAGACAGCATGTTTAGGGCTTGTTCGAGTTCCACACTTTGCCATTTGGATTCTCAGGCACTCCGTTGACGAGAACTCGTCCTTAGCATAGCTTAAGCATTAGCATGAGCATTAGCACTCTCTCAGGGTAGGACCACCAGGAAGAGAAACAGTGGTGCACCCCACTTCTTCGCGCGCCCACCCGCTTCTTCTACTTCTTCTTCACCACCCCTAAACCTTACTACCTCACGAATAGAAGCAACATCTATAATTCTGAGTCTTTTGCAGTGCCTTGAACCACACAGGCTGTTACAGCAGTCACTCATTCCCTCCTTCCCCTCGTTTCAAATGACTCATCGCACATTCACACAGACCTGCACAGTAAGGGCTCCCTCTTTCCCTTTCAGGTATCTGCTTACTACAGCCCAGTCCCCAATCACAGGCTTCTGCCCTCCCCCAGACCCTCCCTCCAGACGTCACCATTCAGCTTACACCAGGGTATTGTGAGGATCATGACAACCTCTTTGTGGTCTCTGAAGTCTGAAAGGAGGGCCAGAGGAAGGGCTCAGGTACTGCTGGAGAAATTGGACCACATTATTATAATATTATTATTATTATTATGACCATTTATTTTTTTAAACTGTTCACTGCAGTAGGCTTGTTACAGCTGTATTGATGGCAACACCAAAAGACTGTTTAAAGGAGAGAAGGCAGTAATAATCTCGAGGTGTGTTTTAATCTTGTGTCAGAAGCATAAGTCTTGATGTATTTATGCTCCTGTGTGCCCGACCTCCTCCTGTTGTCTCACTGTAATTTCAGTGTGTCTAATAAAGTCCTCTCAGTTCCTCTCACAGGCTCTGTCCATCCTTCATTGCCCCATGGCTGGTGAGGCTCGCTAACATGTTTGAATGAATTTCTTGCCAGGGATTTCCTAGTAATACTGGCTTATGAAGAGATGCAGGTTAAGACACTGATGCAAGGAAAACTTCCAATATCTCAACTACGCTCACAAACACTTGGTGGTGTTGTACATCAAGCTGTTTGGCTCAGCTGGGAAATATATCTGTAGCTGTGAGAGTAAGATCAATTGTGTGTTTCAGCCCAAAACAAAACCCACAACTCGCTAAACAATGCAATACTTCTATCTGTTCTCTTCCCCCTTCAATGTGAAAACTTCTTTTACCAAGAGAAACACACTTTTTCTTTTTTGTCTTCTCTGTTCTGGATTGGTAAATGCAACATCTCCCTAACAGTGTATAATTCAGCTAATACTCTGACATGTGACACTGTGGGGTTTGACTGTTCTTTCCTGGCATCTTTTAGGGAAGTTCAACTGAACAATCTCATTTTGAGTTCATTTGGCTGATGTGGGGAGAAAAGCTTGTTGAATTGCTGCATATGTTCCAGGATGAGTAGAATTTATTTCATGAGGCCACTTTTTTTGGTAAGCATGTAGCTGTTTGGACAAATACGTCTCTCAGCATATCATAACACATATTCACAGAAAATGAGAAAACTAGGCAAAATGCAGTTCTTTTGGCTAGTGTGATAACTGCATACCGGTAGGCGGAACAGTGGCCAAGACAACGTGAGGAGGTGGAACCAGGCACTGGACACATTTAGTACGACTGTTAACCAAACCTAAACGTGGAACTCAAACCCGACTGTCCCTTTTAACAAACATGGAGACAAAGGGACGACTCTGGTCTTTGGTACAGTGTCTGCAGGAAATCTGGACAGCTTGGAGAACACAGGAATGTCTTCACACAAGATCTCCAAGATATTTGGTAAAATTGGTGAACCAAAATTTGTGCTAACATACCATATGCTGAGTGAAAATTAGTGCAGAAATTTACCAAACCTATATAATTGGTTACAGATAATATTGGTTTGCAAAATGATGAACGTTTGTCAATAAATTGTTTATTTATTCACATAAAGGTGTACACCACAGCAAGGGCCTGACACCCCTTAAATTTAGTCTCAGGGGGACCGCCATCGAGCTTTTAATACACATTAACGCATCATCTATAATATGACATACAATATGTCCAGGGGCTGACATAATTTTATTGCTTTAGTACTCTAATGAGTACCTACATTAAAGACTTGGTACGCACTCAAATTCAAACCCCCCCTGCCGCAGAGACAGAAGCGCTGATATCAGACCTGCTCTGACTGAATTTTGATTGGTGCAGAACCAAGGCTCCGTGGACCAGCAGGAACCATGTTGTAAAACGTCATAATCATTTTTCTTTTCAAGGTTTTCCTTTCCTGGGTGGTGGAACTTCCAGTATGAAGTTCCTCAAATTAGGTACGGATTTGCGCAGTGAAAACTGAAAACTGGTGCGCATTTGTCGTACCACAAAGGCCAATTCTTGCTTGCGTACCGCTTATGTCAATCCCTGAATATGTCCCACCCTTCAGTGGGCTGGCGCCCTGCCCAGGAAGAGTCCCTGCCTTCCGCCCGGGTACCCGTGACCCTAGTAAGGATTAAGCGGTTACAGAAAATGAATGAATGAAGGAATATATCCTGCCCCCCCTTCAGTTCTGTCGTATGCAATAATCATTAACACTATAATTAAAATTTTGAATAATTCTCATGCTTAAATTATGTATTATTGTTTCCACGTGTTATCAAACAGGTTTTCATTAAATATTTTATGAACAAAATATATTTAATGAACAAAAAAGTTACTGTCATTTGTCTTCCATCTGTTTATTAAAATGAGGAGGAATCATTACGGCGTCGATATAATTCATATATATATATACATATATATATACACAGTCTGATGATAAACATTTTTAAGTGTCATTAGAAATAATTACACATATAAATGGGACATTCTGCAAAATTCACCAAGGTTGCTCTTCCTTCGCTAGGTAGATGTTGACAATAGTATTACAGGCATAGTTGATGCTAAACAATAAATCAATGTCACTCCAGCGTGCACAGAGAACCAGAGCCAATGTGTTAAAGCTGTTACCATTTATTAATACTTTAGAAACTTGTTAAGAATGGGACACAAATATTGGTCGTGTACAGCACGAAACACTGAATGGATGAGGAGGATAAAGAACTAGCAGTGCAGGAGCAAGTCTTTCTCTCTTGTTTTGAGAAGGTCAGTACAGAAGTATGTGCCAAAATTGGAGCATACAAATTTTACAAAAGCTGTGGGATCCTGTGTGTTATCAGAACCAGATCCGCTCGAATCAATAACCAAGTCCCTTAATTCACCAGCCACAGTGAAGGCAGCTTAAAGCAAAAGCACAAGCTTTCCAACACGCTCACTTAAAGCTCGCTGAAGCGATGAGGACCACTCGGCAATTCAGAAATGACCGTGCCAAGCGAACGACTGTACCAATACAGGTACCTTTCATGCCCTGTCATAATGTATGACATGACAACTAATTGCTGTGGCAACCTGACACATTATTGGACATAATCAGTTATGACGCTGTATGATGTAATGACAGGTTTATAGCATGGTTATGCCATTTTACACAGCAATGTCAGCTTAATTGCCTTAGCAAACTTAGTTTGGTAGTTTCTGCCCCTTTTATTTAACTTTAAAGGAATAGTTCAGCAAAAAAAAGTCAATCAAATCAGCCCAAACCCAAATTAGGGAAGCACAATACTGATATTGCAAAAGGCTGCAATATGCAAATGAGCCTCTGACCAATCACAGTGTTTCTGACAGGGCAACCAATCACAGGTGAGTTATTGGGTGTTCTGATGAATCGAGGGCTTTCTTGTAACCCAACAAATATCTAATTATTAAACATAGAAGGTGCTGAAGAATTGGTGCATGAATATTAATAGAATCATGAATGCCACAGAATACAGACATATTTAAATGCGTTGGTTTTGTGACATCACAAAACTGACTTTTTTCACACAACTATTCCTTTAAGACCACCCCTGCCCCTTCCCCACCCTCATCAATAATGTTGAGACTTTCTACTCCAACATGCTGAAGGAGCATCTGCTCATTAATAAAGGTCGTTTTCATGCTTGTGTTGGCCTCCAGATACAGTACAGTTTCTTCAGAATCGCTTACAGTAACAATGGGGGCGACAACCACACAAGCTACTCGAGAATAAATGAATGCGTGAAGTATCAAATATAAGTGGTTCTCCCTGTTAAAAAAGCGCTTCTGGAAAAGACAGCTTTTTCAAATACTGCTAAATATATTACAACACAGTGGAACAACCTCGCCAAGAGAAGTCCATGAGGCTGTACGCGTGAAGTGGAAAATGCTTCAGTGCAAAAAGGTACACGCCGACACACCAAACGCCTGTTCAAGAAAACAGGTATGAGATTAAAGTGGAATGTGTGTTTGATTGTTTGCTCCAAAAACAATGGTAAATGACAGTAACAATGAGTTTATACAAAAAAAGACAAAAAAATCAAAGATAATACAGAAACGACTAACGTCCGGCCTCAGTTCGCAGTGGGCTGTGCAAAAATACTGGTCAATATGGAAGAAAAGAAAAGAAAGAAAAAAAAAGGAACTGCTTGATATAGAAACAGACAAGCTGTGCAGGGTGCCTTCAACCATGGTGGGAGGCGTGTATATACACACACACACACCCACACAGTGCACCGTTCTCCATTTAGTTAGAAAATAGTAAACAATACACGGTCGTATTCGTAAACTTCAGTAGCTGGCGTTAGCAGGCCCTGATGTTAGTGAGCTGCATGGATGGCAGCAGCTGCAGGATGAGAACAAGCGTGTGCTTCTGCGTGTGTGAGGGTTAAAGCTGGATTTCAGGCGTCTCGGATATTGTCGCTAGACGAGCTCCTGTAGAGGTATTTCCAAATGGCGTAATAATGCACGGCTGCAGCCGTGGCGACGAACACATGCCAGATAGCGTGTGCGAACGGGATGACACCATCGGATTTGAAGAAGACTACTCCCAGGCAGTAGATAAATCCCCCAAAGGCCAGCTCGTATAGCCCGTCTGTGTTGTTCTGCAGGGAGAAAGAAGAAATCAGTGCCCGTTTTGTAAAGACCTGCGAATGTTAAACATCATCTTGCTGTCTACTATGCACCTTATTATTTTACTATTTATACTGCTACAGGAATCTTTTAGTATTTACTACTTTTGTTCTATTCTTTTTACTGTGCAAACTCGAAAGGGTAATTACTGGTGATGATGATCTGTTGTTCTCTGCATATGAAAAACTTGAACCAGCAGTTTGGTTTCACAACTCTGCCACAAGAGGGCGCCAAGACTGCACGACAGAGCACTATGTAAAGCACTACTATAGGGACCAGAAATGTCTCCCCTATCACTATTCCCTTTAAAAATGGCATATATTATCCTGCCTGGCCTTGTTACTACTAATTTCCGAAAGGTTATACATGAAAAAACCCATAATGCACTATTCATTACTTTTTTGGTTGATTCTTATTTCTTAACAAGCAAATTTGTATTTTGTTGGTTATTAGATGGGCTAAATAAACACAAAACATACTCGCACACAGTGTCAAGATTGCTTTTGTTCTAAAAAGTACTTGATATTTTGTGGGCTGGTTAGAACAATAATTTTCTGCTCTATGCCTCCAGTCATTGTGTGGATTCATAAAATTCCATAAGCAACACACTTAATTAAATCTAATAAAGTAAAAAGAGCCTAACCAGGTATTTGACTGGAGCTACAAGTAATACCATGAGGAAATGAGGTCTGGAAAAGGTTATGCAAACACTTTGCCATACATGAAACCACTACTTACTGCACCGATGTTAATTGTACTTTTCCAATGTTATTGTTTTAATACTAACTTTACACTACTGACCAGTAGTAAACAGCTTTTAAGAGTTCTGCACAGTACAATATATTATTAAATGGTGGGAAATAAAGCAGTTCAGGGAAGGACTCAGACTACACTTTGCTTGTAAACATATTTTCGATATGACAGAGAAATCTGAGTCATCACCACAGCATTTCTCAGGTCTTCAGGCAAAAATGTAGAGTAACACTTACCATTGAGGTCACCACCAGTGCTGGGAAGAAACCCATGGTTAAGTAGAAGGCCAGCTCGACAAGTTTATACCTGCATCAAAACAGCACAAAGTCAGTGAACCAGAAACACTGGAGAGAATGAGTCACAATGATGCCCTGAACTTCTGAATGAATCAGTAGCTTGTTTAATGCATATTTTAAAGGACAAATATCCTACATTCTTCTGGTAATTTATGTAATTAGTCTGCTGGTATGTCTTACAAACAATCCTAATGAACCATTTTCCCAACCTCTCTTTACTCCTCAGTATCAAACAGGCTTTTCTTGTCACTGTGCCTTTTACCAAAGACGTATGTAAATAGGCTCTGCTGTAACTGGTTGCCCTGTATTGGGTTTCAGTGAAAAAGCATTCCCAGCCGAAACATTTCAAATGCTGCTAAATTCAGTGGGGTTGAGTGGAGCTAAAGTGCTGTAGGCTGAAGAGGTAGATCTATATTAACATGTTTTATGACCTCACAAAAAGTGTGGTGTAGTTTCCAACAATGGATTGCATTTACTGGAGAGAGAACCATATGACACATTTTTTTTAACATCACATTCAAGGACCTTTCAAGGACTTTCCAGGACCAATATCCCCAAATTCAAGCACCACACGCGGCGGCATTTACCTACTGCTAACCGCTGAATACGTTATCATTAAACAATTTTAGATGCAAATGCAATGATCGAAAGACAAGGAAAAGACGAGTGCAGGGCCCATACCACCTCGGCCATGCATAAAATTTTCAACGCTGTGACCTAAATGGCTTGCCATTATCACAAGGGCCTATGTCCTGTAGAATATGGCTTTAAGGACTATTTATATAGCCTACGTTTACAAATAGCCTAAACTCATTTTAAAGCAGGCTGAATACTGCAGACTGTTGCTTATAAAGAGTGATGCGCCAATCTACTTTGGGCATGCACTTAGGCCATACCTGTCAATTTTCAACATTGAAAATACGGGATTTTTCCCAAGAGTTTACCCAAAATACGAAAAATTTAGAGCAGCTGCCCATTGCCATTCCTCTTAAAAGCAAGAAAACGGACTCCAAAACTGCTGTTATTTATTTATTTTTAATGGAGCATAAGCTCTCGCAACATTTGCGACACCGGAGCCACCGTCCCGAATCTTGAGGTTCGGAGTTTTGGCTTCTTTATCTATTTAAGCAACGGGCTTTCTCTACTGTTTTCTGACCTTTTTTAGCTACTATTAGCGAATGAGACACTTCATGACACACATCTGACTTCCAATCATAAATACGCTCTATTCCGATCTTTTTTGAAAATGCAAAATATACTATTACTAGCCAATTATTATTCCTTACTATTAAGTTTGGCATCTTAAGCATCAGGAAATAGCTTGTAGCCTGTAGGCTACTCTGCAGCTGCCAATGTTTAAGCGCACTGCCGAAACCATCATGTTTATTTTTATTTTTAGGAAGAATAATTAAATTGTAATTAAACCAAAGAAAAGGTTTTTAGTTTTGTTCTTCTTAAAGCCCTGTATTTTTATTACTGTAAAATAAATTGATTACTGTATCTATCCAGATCATACCAAAGAAAATGACAGCACATACCAAAGAAAATGCCAAAGAAAATTACAGTCCATACAGGGGTAACATCGGTATTTTACATTCTAACACATTTCTTAAAGGGTAATGTATTAAGCAGAGTTTAAAACAAAATTAAAGTGTTTTGGGAGCATATTTAGGTGCATATTTAGGGTTTACACTATAAAAATAGGCATTTGTAGGCATTTTTTACCACATCACAACAGGTAGGCGGGTGCTCTTGGAACATAACTTCCGCGATTGTCGGGGGTTTATTGTATATTTATAGTTTG
The DNA here is from genome assembly GCA_037974405.1 of Brachyalestes nurse. NCBI lineage: Eukaryota > Metazoa > Chordata > Actinopteri > Characiformes > Alestidae > Brachyalestes > Brachyalestes nurse. Next base: position 831,245 of record JBBPCY010000142.1, on the reverse strand, counting down.
CAACAGGACAGTTACATTTATATTTACAGTTTGCTAAAAAATAACAGATTTATTACTATATAACTGATTTAGTTACTGATATAATTAATTAGTGTTGAACATACTTCTCGTGGTAGTTGAAAACATACACTGTTCCCACAGCCGCCATGAACCAGACAAACCAGCGCATGTGAGAGGCAAGAGGCCCCAGCTCCCTAAGGTTTAACCTAGACACAGACACACACAAACAGATAATCGACCAAGGTTATATTTCACAAAATAAGCAATTCATAATAAAAGGTATTCCTCTGCCTTCATTCAGGCTTACAACCTTTCGTTCTCTCCCTCACTCTCTCACACACAGGTAACATTATGGTCCCACAGTAGGGCTGTTTCTGTAAGGGTGAGGGCGTAGCAAATTAAAAAATTAATTTAATCTCAATCAGGATTACCACTGCCACAACACACCTACCAAACAGGTTTGAGGCTCTGAGCTCCCAGTTTTAGCATCGTCCTACCCAGAGACCAGCAAGACAATCACCACTACACTTACACATTCAAGATGATTAATCAAAATTAGGCCTTAATGCTAACCTTTTGTCGTAAATGCAGGCAGCTCTGCTCTTTCAGATTCGATGATTGTGTAAAAAAGGGCATAAATATTCATAATCAGTGCCACTCTAATTGGCTGTCAATATTTAAAAAATTTTTTTTTTTAGGAGCTTAAGCATCAACTTTCCACGCGCTGGCTATGTCTCCCAAACACACCAACCTGCCAGTGCTGGGAGGAAGAGGGTGAGTATTTGCTTCCTCTACTGCATATTTTCAAAGTGCTGAAACCAGAATGCCAGCCTATTGTCACTTAGTGTCACGCTGGATGATAAGAGAAAAACGAGGGCTATCCTATCCACTCAGGCAGAGTGGGGACAGTGACAACACCTTGGACTCTCTTTACCCACAGAAACTCAACTGGAACTCTGACTGATACTTACATAGCTTTCATAGTGCAAATTGCAGCCTTCTGTGATATTTATGTCTATTGTGCAACGCCCCCATAAGCTATATTCAAAGGCCATACCTCCCTTGTCTCTTTTGCCACTGACTCGTGTGCTACTTTTGTACACATATAGCATGCAATCCTTGCACTTCTCTTTGAAGTTTGTTTTATTGAATGATTGTGAATAATTAGTTGGTATAAGCCACTTATGCCATAGTTGGTAAACCTTACTATTTTAGTATAGCGTGTTTGGTGTCTGCATGTTTGGTGTATCGCAACAGAGCCAA
>JBBPCY010000142.1:813769-829882 GCA_037974405.1 Brachyalestes nurse | reverse complement strand
GTCACTTCTCGTCCTCTCAGGGCTTCAAGCACAGCTCGTCTTGAGCCTCCGCTGCTCAAAAGAAGAGGGAGACATGCGTCAAGACTCTTCTCAGTCTTGGCCCCCCAGTGGTGGAACGACCTCCTACTTCCGATCAGATCTGCAGAGTGACTTGGTGACTGTGTCTCATTTTTTATTTCTTGTTTTAAAAAAAATCCCTGATCCCTTCCTTACTTAACTTCCCGTCTTAACTTCTGACTTTTCTTTGTCATTTGTTTTAGATATTGTTGGACAGGTGTTTAGGAGCACTGAGCATTTAGGCGTACCGAGCATGCAGTAACGGTTGAATAGTAGACGATGATTTCGAGTGTAAGAAACGGATGTAGACTACTTGAGCACTGATGTACATCGCTCTGGATAATGGCGTCAGCTAAATGCCGTAAATGTAAATGTAAATCAGGTTGGCGATTAGTATACTGGTGGTGCTAAATGCTGACAGGCTAGGCACATTTGTTCCCGTTTCTTTCATTTAATCTCCTCAATATGCCAAAGATATGACAGTTTGAAAGACAGAAAATAGTGTTTTTGTACCAACAAAGTGATTCAAAAATGTAAAAATGAGTGTTTATATGGATGTTGATTATGGTAAAATATGCTAAAACTTCTAAAAAGTTTGGTAAAACAATGCTTCAGGTGTCAGGCGTCATAACTGTGACCATTTTATAGAATAACTTTCTGTGAGTGAGACTTTAGAGGCAGATGTCTGGTTCTATTCACCACCAGTGTGACCAGTTCTGACTCTAAACATCATTTTAAGCACCTCATTTTAATTGTGATCTGAAAATTACACATACCTTTTATCTTATTACACTCCATCCATACCATGTTCACACTGGATTGCTTTTACTGGGTTTAAAATGCATACATCATTTTCACATGCTTATCCAAAACTATTCCTGAAATAAAGGGTGATAATACGTAGATTTCTGCTATAGAAACTGTTCTGTTGCAAAGGCTCTAGATGGAGGAACATTGCTGTGAAGATCTGATTGCAGCCATGACAGTGAGGTCAGGAAATGATGTTGGATGATTTGTTATGGATCATAAACGCCACTCCAGCTCCACTGCTCAATGCTGGAGGGCTTTATGCCCCCCTAGCTGTCATTAATTATTAGTTATAGTGACTGCTCCAGAGTATCTTATTCCATTAGTCAGTGTTTTTCTTTTAGGATTATACAGGCTGCATGTGCTGAATTAAGTAAATTCAATGCATTACTTTTTCCTGTTCATTTTTAATTTCCACTTGAACCTACCTAGCTTGGGGTGGTGTGTGTGTGTGCGTGTTTGGGGTGGGGTTGGAGGGAGGTTGGGGGCGGGGCGTTGGCTGTGTTGTTCTGGGCAGTAGGCTGTAATCTCTGGAGCCAGAGTAATGAAGTGTGAAATTCACAGATAGAGACGTCCTGCTGTACGCTATACAATCAACACAGACACCCAGACTGCTTCTCTCTCTCTCTCCTTCTCTCTCTCTCTCTCACTCTCTTTCTCCCTGTGTCTTTCTTTCTCTCTCTTCTATTCCTTTTTCTTCTGTTCTGTTCTGTTCTCCTATCCCTCCTTCTTGTCTCGTCTCGTCTCGTCTCTTCTCTTCTCTTTTCTTATCCTTTCTTCTCATCTTTTCTGTTCTCGTGCTCCATCAGTATCTGTATTGTAATCTGATTTACGAACACATCTCTTTCCCTGGTGCTATTCTTGTGTGTGTGTGTGTGTGTGTAGGTTTCAAGATCCAGTGCTGTTTCTTAAAGCCCATTCATCAGGTAGGAGGGCCAGCAGGTTGACTGAGAGCAAGAAGAGCCCAAATCACACTCATAAAGAGCTTCAACGAGTGAGAATCACTATTTGAATCACATTCAGAATCAAAATCACAATCAGAATGAGAGATAAATGCATCTGATTTGACTGTAACTGTGCTGGGAATAGCATAAAGACAGGAGCAGCAGAAAGGGGTAAAGAGAAAAGAGAAGAAGGAGAGAGGAGGATGAGAGAGGAGGAGAGGAAGAGGAGGGAGAAGGATGAGAGTGGAAGAGAGGAGGAGGAGGGATGAGAGCAGAGAGGAGCAGTGAGGTACTTTGATGTCTGTGGAGTCGTTTACTCTGTGGCCCAGAGTGAATCAGGTCTGTGAGTCACTTGAGGGGAACAGAGAGAGAGAGAAAGAAAGAGACAGACAGACAGAGAGAGATAAAGCAAGAGATAGACAGAGAGAGAACGAGAGAGAGAGAAAGACAGAGGAGAGAGAGAGAGAGACTGAGAAAGACAGTGAGAGAGAGAGACACACACACACAGACAGAGAGAGAGACACACACACGTACAGGCACACACAGAGAGACAGAGAGAGAGTGAGAGATGCCATTAGATGAGGGCTGAATCTGTCCAAAGTCCTAAAATTAAAGTCCCATCATATAGTTATACTGGTTTATAATTGTTACTGAGTCATTTATAGAAGATACTGAATAATTTATAGCAAATACAGACTCATTTATAGCAGATACTGAACCATTTACTGTAGATACTAAACAATTTAGAGTAGATACTGAATAATTCATAGTAAATCCTAAATAATGTATAGAAGATACTGAATACAGTAATTACTGAAAGATTACAGTAGAAACATACACAAAAACACAGGCACATGCACACATACACACACACATACACACACACACACACACACGTCACAGGTATTAAGCTGCCGACTCCAACATTGTTTATGGAACACGGCGGGATGACATCATCAGCCAGTGAGACGAATCAATGAGTTTACACTCCGCTTGTTTCACTTCAGGTGTCAGTGTGTGTGTGTGTGTGTGTGTGTGTGTGAAGCCAGTGACTGTGTGAAAAGTGAGAGTGTGTGTGTCAGACATGTCGACTCCACTGGCTTGATGGATGGTCAGTGGGGTAAGACAGATGTGTGTGTACGTGTGTGTATTTGTGTGTGTGTGTGTCTGTGTGCTCGCACCAGTCTCTAAGCACTCAATATCTCTGGCCAAGCTAAAGTTTGTTTACCCTGCTGCACTTTGTGTGTGTGTGTTCTTTGTCTGTGCCGTAGGTTTAGCTCAGATTTCTAAACAGCTCTTCTTTGAAATCCAGCCCATTGTTAAACCCTGAAGAAGCTCTAAACACACACAGCCCTGCTGAGGATCTGGCAACTCTCACACAAGTGATGAGAAACAATGCATAATATTCAAAGAGACCACATTTACTTTACACATTCTGTTCTATCCTTCAAATTATGAGTTATTCCACACTGATCCAACAGAATCGGGCCAGAAAAGTCTGAATGAAAGAGTCTGAATCAAAACTGTAACTAGAACCAGAATCAAATGCTAGAAAGAGTTATCCAAAAAGCTATCCAAAACTAGAAAAAGAAACAAGACCAGCTTCAGATGCAGAAACAGAATAAGAACCCAAACAAAAACCTGAATGACAATCAAAACCAGAATCAGAAACCAAACTAAAATCAGCGCTAGAATTCATTGTAAACAGAAGTGATTTATACAGCTGCTGATTTTGTGTTTGTGTAAAACAGTTGCGTGCTCATAGGCCGTCACTTCATTGATAAAGCACAGAAGTAGTGTTTCTGTGTGCCATGTCTTTGTCGATTGTAACCCACTCCTGTATGTGTGTGTGTGTGTAGCAGCACTGAAGGGGCAGCACAGTTATGTCATCACTGGTGATGTAAAATGATTCCTCACTGGAATTCTGGAATTCCTTTGACCCCTGACTCTCTCTCTCTCTCTCTCTCTCTCTCTCACACACACACACACACAGTCTGTGTGTGTGTATGTGTCTGGCCAGCAGGTCAGATGCTACACTTAGTTCAGGTATGAAAGAGAAGACAAAGCAGCACAAAAACACTAAGACACGAGTCTCTCTCTCTCTCTCTGATTTCTCTAAATGTCTTCTGCCTATTTCTCTCTTTCTTATACATTCTCTCCCTCTTCTTTCCCCCCTTTCTCTTTCTTCTCCCATATTGTTATTTTTGTTTTCTCTATTTGTCCTGCCTATTTCTCTCATTCATATACTTTCTCTCTCTTTGCATCTCTATTTCTCTCCTTCTCTCTCATCATTCCTCTCTTCCTCTTCTATTTCTCTCTCTCTCTCCCTCTTCTCCCCCTCTGTCTCCCTCTCTATCTCCCATCTTCTGCCCTCTCATTTTTTATGTTTTCTATATCTCTCCTGCCTATTTCTCAAAGCAGCACAAAAACATTAAGACACGAGTCTCTCTCTCTTTCTCTCTCTCTCTCTCTCTCTCTGATTTCTCTAAATGTCTTCTGCCTATTTCTCTCTTTCTTATACTTTCTCTCCCTCTTCTTTCCCTCTTTCTATTTCTTTGCATCTCTATTTCTCACTCTCTCTCTTGCTTTTTCTCTCTCATAAGCCCTCATTCCCACTTCTTCGCTCTTTATATTTCGCTCTCTCTTTTGCTGATTTCTCTATCTCTCACCCTCTCTCTTTCTTTTTCTCTCTCTTCATCTCTGTTCCTCACTCCTTATCTCTCTCTCGTTGTCCATCTCTTCCTCTTTATCTGTCTCTTAATTTGCAGTCTGTCACTGTAAAACATTTGTTCCTATTTCTTTCTTTAAATCTACTCAATATACCAAAGATAAGATGGAAATAGCATTTTTGTACCAACAAAATGATTCAAAGCAAAATATAAAGAAATGAAGGGTGGCTCAAGACTTTTGCACAGTACTGAAGGTTTAAGTCAGTTATCATGCCTCAGGAGCACTGGAGGTTTTAGCCATGAAAACAGATCTGTCAAACAACCTGCAAAGAGCAATTATATGACTATTTTCAGTGTCTACATTCCTCTTTATGGGCAGTTACACGTAGATTTCCGAGTCATTTTAACTTCTATTTAGCAGCACTTTTGAGTTTTGCACCCACCTCCACTTCTATTCAACCCAATCTGCTGATGTTCTAAAGCAACAGCGCCATCTCCTGGCAAATAAAGGGACTCAAATTGTGAACAGACTGTACATTTATTTGTTAGCAAAAATATTGAGTGCATTTTTCATAAATTAAGTGAATAACACAAAAAAGTCTCAGTGGGCGCCAAAACCTTTGACCGGTAGAGTATGTAAGACCACTAACACTCCTCCTGGAGATCTGCTCTCCTGCCATTTTGGCACCAAACTGCATCTAACATTCTGGCCCTTCCCCATACTCAACAATCCAGCCATCTCTGGAAGGTGGATCTCAATGACCAGGGCTGGTCAAACTTGTCTGGAGGTCAAAAATGATTTGATATTTGACCACTGAAGTAAATGAAACACATTAAAATATTACGAGACACTTTCCTTAAAACTACAGTCATGATGGTGAGACGTGTGTAGTGTGTGCATTTGTGTATGTGGAATGAAAAATGAATGCTTCTCCAAGAGTGGGTGGGAAAAGAATTTTTCCCATTTTCAGACACACTTCTTTCTTTTTTTCCAGGGTCAAACAGAAGGTCGCAGCTGATTGTTCAGTTTCCTTTTTCCCCACCCTTCCCACATGCCAACTATTGTTCTCACTGTGGGCGTCTATCTCCAGACCACGCAGAGACTCGCAGAAGCCACACAGTTAGGTATACCAATCACTTATGCTTTCAAATGGAGCCTAATTACTAAAAACATCCCCAGGTGAGATGTTCCTCGGATTGATAAAGGAGAATTAGGCCACTGTTTATAGCCCTTCCTTGCTCACAGCTCTATAAACAATAGGCAACATTGGGTGTTGTTGAGTGCTGGGTGTTTTGACCAGTTGTGGAGCCATGCTTTTATGTGAGGCTCCACTGACCATACAGGACTTCAGAAAATCTGCACCTCTGCGTCTCTTGTTAGCCCCCCTTTACCCTTTTAATCAATAGTGAGGACCCCATAGGACCACCAGTGAGCAGGTACTATGTATATGAAGGATCTTTCTCAACATTATGTCAGGGGCATGTGTGTGTGTGGGCAGCAGATGTTTAAATCCCCAAGCTCTGCTAGACTGAGAATAGTCCACTGACTAAAAATATCCAACAGTGCCCTGTGGCCAGAAACCGACCACAAGTGAAAGCCTACAGGATGACCACCATCAATAATTTTATATCTACAAGGTGGGTCTATAGTCAGGACCTCCACCGGGCCACCAGAGAGCAGGCATTATTTAAGTGGTGGATCTTCCTCAGCATGGCAGTAACACTAATATGACAGAGACATTATCGTATGTTTGTGTGTGTTTAAACTCCTCAGTGTCTGCTAGAATGAGAATAGCTCACTGACTAAAAATATCCAGCCAACAGTGTCCTGTGGCCGAAACATATTTCAAGTGAAGGCATAGAGGACGATCACTATCAATAACTTTACATCTGAGACACACACACAAACACACACAAAGTGGTATTTGTAAGGACATTCCCAGAGATTGACATAAGCAGTACGCAAGCAAGAATTGGCGTATGTGGTACGACAAACACGCACCAGTTTTCAGTCTTCACTGCGCAAATGCGTACCTAATTTGAGTAACTTCATACTGGATCTCTAGGTACCACCACTCAGGAAAGGAAATCCTTAAAAAGAAAAATAATAATGACATTTCCAGCCGGTCAGCGGAGCCTCGCTTCTGCCCCAATCAAAATTCAGTCAGAGCAGGTTTGCTCACTGTTTGGTCACTGTGCAAGTCTTGTGCCTCCCCTCAAACTGTTTTATCGTTGGCATATTGAGTCAATTACATGAAAGAAATGGGAACAATTGTTTTACTGTGACAGGCTCCAAAGTGGCTGAATGTTGAGTGGTTGTAACACCTTTGTGTTACAACCACTCAGCATTCAGCACCACCAGTATACTGATCATCGGACTGATCATCTGGAATCATCTCCACCTGTTTCTTCACTGGTTCAGGGCTTAAGTTAGATGTGCTTTGTTATGCTTGAATGTTCCATACATTAGTCACGGTGTGAAGCTTTTTGTGTCAACAAAAAGCATTCCTCTGAAACTGGTCAGGTTCAGGGACTGAACTAAAAATGAGAGTCTTTGCAAGTCCTTCAGGAAACCCAGAGAACTCATAATAACAATAAAAATACAAGAAGGTCTGGCTCTTTAAAAGCAATCGTTTGTGACATGGCAAAAATAAGCCTATGAGGAGAAATTTGACTCTACCACTTGTGAGGGGCCATAAACACAGAGGGGCACCTGCTCAATACATGACCCACATCTGTAACAAGAAAGAAGGCATTGTTTTCTACACAACAGCAGTTTCTAACTTCCTCCATCTGTTTATTGAAGCTGAAGAATATTGAGGAGCACCTGGCAGAGGAGAAGTTTGTCTCCTGACCTTGGCTTCATAAACAAACAGCAGCAAGTCTCGGACAGAGGGATGAGATTGCAACCTGGCACTAAACAATCACAGCATTCTCTCAACCTGTCAACCTCCAGTTTCTTATACAGCTCATGCAGTACCAGTCAAACATTTTTGTTGAAACTGAGATTTTCAACATTTGCATGTTACTCAATATTTACTAAAAATACACTCTTTCTAACAAATTTACAGTATGTTCACCATTTCAGTCATTAGCCAGAAAATTAAATTTTTTCATCCATCACCTATACAAAAGCCACCCAATTCTAATATGGATCAAAAGTGTTAGATATTAATCAGCTATTTGACTCATTACCACACAACCAGTTAATAGGATGGCAGACATGCACCATCAGATTCTTTCATCTTACAAAAGAAACTTGTTTTATTGGACATACTTTCATTTATGGTTGTTTACTCAACAACTTTCAAATGTCTAACAAGAAAATCTGCAGTTCATTAAATAAATGGACAGAGATGAAAAAAAATGGTGTGCAAAACTTCTGACTGGTACATACCTCTCTGTGCTACCCACTATTTTACGTTTATTTTTACCTTTAGAATAATCCCCCACAGTGGAGGTGGAGATGATTGTGGACCTTCCAGAAAAAAATCCTCCCGAGACCTCAAAAGGAAAACGTCCGTTATCTGGCAACGCATATGAGAAGCAGAAGGCCAGCCTGGTACAGACGGGATCGTGTGAAGGAGTAACCTAAGCTTGTTCGCTCTCTTATCTCTGCCCCTATGAGGCAGTGAGATAGTCTTCCAACCCCCCCTCACCCCATGCCTGGATGAGAGAAATGCTGATAACTGCACTCAGGAATTAAGCTCTGCCTGGCTGCTACTGGTGGTAGCAAAGCTCAGGGTCTCTCTCTCACACAGACAAAGACACACAGGCTGTTACAATTGAAAATGGGTTTTAATTGGCTGCTTAAAGTACAAGTTGCAACCTTGAAATCAAACTCGTGTCTACTGAAGGCATGCCTGGAGACCTAGACCTGATTTCAAAACATACACATCTGAAAAGGAAAAAAAAAGCCTTTTGGTACCTGGACTGGACTGAATCTATCACAACGGTTACAGGAATGCTTGAAGTAAAAAAAAATTCTAGGTGCCCAATTACTGTTTATTTGAGAAAAACAATCAAAACCTATATGTTCAAAAGGCTAATTACACTTTAAAGCATGTTTCCAATGTAAAAACAAAAAACAAACAAACAAAAAAACCCAGAATTTGTTCCCTGTAGAGGGTGTGAACTTATTTTTCTATTGAAAATCAATCTAAACATGTTGCCTGACCAGGGGCTTCATACACTGATCGCACACTGATCAGAGAGGACTCTGTTAAGCACCTAATTTGCCAAACAACAAGGCACTTGAGATTTGAAACATGTGGACCATCTGTACAGATAAATTAAAGTTCCTTTCAGTTAAACAACAAAAGACAACATGAACTGGAAAAAGAAGCTGCCTGTTTTTTTCACATTCACATTCTAAAGCTTACCTCACCAAAGACTCATCCGAAATAAACCACTTTATCAAATTTGTGCTTCGTCAAAGTTTGATTACTGTTGTTTTACACATAACATAAAAACACACCCACACACAGCGAGAAACAATAAATAAAGGTGAAAGTGTTGTGTACTATCAGAGAGAGGGTCACCTATAAGCCAGAACAGAACACTGCTAAACTGTTTGAGACCACTGATTATAGCTCTAGGAAGGCAAAAGCTTCACAAATCTAAACCTGGCTTCTTTAAATGGACCGAAGAAACAAAAAAGTTTAAAATAAGGCTGGCCCAATTGAATTTTAAACACCCTAAATATCCAATTTTTCAGGAGGAGTACTCAAAACATTAATTCTCAAAACCATCCATAAAGAAAGTGTTACAATTAACCATGTATTTCTAACACTACAGTTCAAAATATGTTCAGTAGGCATCAACAGTATAATATAGTGTAATAGAATACACTATACTGTACTGAACAGTATGGTGTATTAAGCTGAATCCCAGCTGCTCATGCGCTGCATGTTGCTATTGAAGTCGCCAACTTAGCCTCGTTTAATAGAGCTTTTAAGAGTCAGGAAGATGGATTTTACTTAAAACAATCATGGTTTTAGTGTAGGTTTTATTTAATTTTGACTGTTTTATTTGCCTTTCTGGGCATTGCTACAATGTGTTGAAGTTCAGGCTACAAAATTTTGTAGCTAAAAAAAAAGAAAAAAGACATATTTAATATGGAAACAAATACCAACATAACAGAAAATATTATTCGGGCCAGCCCCAGTTTAAAACGGTCTTTTTCTGTAGTCTTGTACTCTTGTAAACAATATTGAGAACATTAAGCCATTTTTGCTGCAATATCCAGGATGAGCCTCTCCTACATTCCTTAAAAAAACAATCAAACATGCGTGTCAGCGATGCCAAGTACAACCATCTTTGTAAATTAGATTTGTGAGGGTAAAATAACTTTTAAAAGCTTAAAAGAACCTACACATAATGTAAAGGTTCTTCCAAGTCTTATTACCTCATTTACAAAAAGGGATCTTTAGGGATCTGAAAATGGTACTTTTAGGGCAGTCGTCACCAGTCTTATCCATATAGGGCTGGTGTGGCTGCTGATGTCCACTAAAATCAAGCAGAAGCGCAAATGGTTCCACTTGTTCGATCAGTTGGTTCTTACTGGTTGGAATGAAAAACCTTTCCAGGTAAGACTGGTGCCCCAGTTCTATGGCATCATGGAAAGAACACTTTTGAACGCTTGAGAACGCTGATTTAGTATAAGACACATTGGTTGTAACACAGCATAATCATGTGATTTACATGTGCTTCTTCGTTTGACAAGCACCACTTAGCAAAGAACCTTATTAAATACCCTTAAAGAGCATTTTCTTCACTGTTTACCTGATTTTCCAGTCATAAGCTTGGCCGGAACTCACCAACCGCCAACATCATACTATTGGTGTTTGTCGAGAAATGTTGGGACAGCAAGCCCTGGCCCCTAAGGAATAGTTTGGCAGAATAAAAAAAAATGTACACAATTTTCCACTCAGTTAAAAGTCGTTCAGAAAAATTGGCTAAGATTGCCTGCAAACACTAGAATCCAACAATTTCCCAATTCCATGAGGTCTTCTCCAAAACCTTTCTCTGGTACCAGTTCTTCATAAAGATATAACAGACTTGTGGGTGTGGTTTAGGACACAGTATGATTTACTGTGAGCAAAAGTGAACTAGAGGCGGCCGTTTCAGACAACACCAGGGCTGGAGATTAGATCAGATTCTCCTGTATTTGACAAAAAATGATTCTAGTACCCTGAGAAGTTTTATGAGTCTGTTGTCTAAGAATATATGCCACAGCATTCAGCTAGAAACTGAGGTTTTGTTAATATTTTATAGCTCGCAGTAAGTCATAATGTGTCCTAAACCACAAGCACAAGTCTATGGTATACCAAAGAAGCAAAATTTAGACATGTCTCAAACATGTCTTGGCTGATTGACTACTCTTGGGGTACGCTGAAAATTGTGCAGCTTTGATTTTTTGCCAAAGCAGTTCTACATTAGATGATCCTGAGACAGTTCAAATCTGACCAGGAAAAAGATACAACAATTTCAATTTTAAAATCCAGGAGAGTAGAGAACGTTTCCAAGTCTTCCAAGCACCAAAGTGGTTCATGGTCCGGCTACTTCCTTCAGACTTTGTGAGTCCTTGTCTTGGCTTGTTTTTTGTCTTGTTTTGCCTTCTTAGAAAAGTTAAAAAAAAACTTTTCTAAAAAGAAGGCAAGGCAAGACAAGACAAAAAACGAACCATGGGTTAATTGAACGATCAGTAATTTCGGATACTGAAAAAGCCAACGCTGGTGGGAGACTCCTTCACTGTGACCGTGACAAGGTTGGCGGTGACGTCTGTGACAAAAACATGTTCTATCAGGCTGCGCGTGGGTCTCCAGTCCTGGCTTGCATGCACGCCAATCGAGAGATCTTGCCTGTTGCTGGTAAATGTAGACTCTTGCTCGGACTCAGAACTGGTTCCTTCTTCCCCTGTGCTCATTTCACTCAGCGTCTTCGCCGTCTTGCTGCCATCTTTGGAGCCATTTCTGTCCATGGAAGGTGGAAAACTTAGACCCTTCTGGGGTCTGCCCTGACTTGCTTTCCCCAACCTCTCAGCGGGGTCACTGGAATCTTCTGCCTTTACCCTGTCCACCCCAACTGGGATGCTATTATTGCGGGTCCCCACCATCCCCAGTGCTGCTGCCTGACTGGCTGGATTGAGCGAAAGGCTTTTCTCTTGCATCAGACCCTTTCTCACTGTGGTCCCAGAGTTCCGATTGATGGAGCCTTGCTTGCTGCCATCATACGCAGAAGTGTCACTACCTTGTGCCATTTTGCTAGCACCGTGCAAGCCGGCAGGCTGGAGGCTTGTGGCCTGGCTACTGGGGCTTTTTATGGAGGATAAAGAAGTAATTGCAGGTTTGTTGTGGGCGGGTCGCTGCAGAGGACTTTGCGTTGGCATTTCCTGCTTTTTGGTCCAGTTAGGAGCTCCCCCTGTTGTCTGTCCATTGGTGTTGCAGGCTGCAAGCTTCGGGTTGTGCAAGCTTAGTGATGCTACTCCTGGAGACTTGCATGCTGATGCTTTTAAATCTAGGCCGCCTCCTCCTCCACTCCCCATGTCTGAGAGTTTGAAATCTGCCGTGCTTTTGCCCTGCAACGGATGACCGACTGGGCGACCGGGACCCACAGTACCCAGAGTACTCTTGGTAGAGGTGCTGTGAGTAAAAGATCCTCTGCTCTGTGGTGCACCTGGATCCCTGTTGGCTGCTCGATTCATGCCAGTGTAGGTGAAGCTGGCAGGCATGAGCGGTTTCTTGATGCCGGCTCGCAAGTGAGACAGAGTGTCTTTTGGTAGGGGCTTCCGGGAGCTCTTGGCTTGACTTTGCCGTAAGGCCTTCAGCTCCGGTGCCAGGGGCTTCCTGCCTCGCTTCTTCTTTGGAGGGTCCTGCTTGGCCAACACGGTCTGAGCCTTCTTCTGCGGAACGGGGTGCAGCTCCCTCGGACGGGGGCTCAGCTTTGGCTTCCTGTCGCTGTTGTCGTCATCATCATCATCCTCTGATGAAGAGGAAGATGAGGACGAAGAAGAGGACGAGCCGGACGAAGACGAAGATGATGAGGAACTACTTGATTTTGAGACAGCTGGAACAGTTTCCTGCCAAAATAACAAAACAGACTATATTAGTGCCTGACTAAAGCAAACCAAAAATAGCAAAAATTCTAATCTCTAATTTTGTGGCAGTACAATTCCGGCCCTGGGGGGACACGTTAATAATCTCTCTGCTGTATTCCACTTACTAAACAGGGTAAATAACTGACCAGTTGTTAGGCAAACACCTTGTTATACAATCCTTTCTGTGTCCTAATCATATAGCTTATTATTCAGTAACTACACAGAAAACAGTGCAAAACCATGGGGTCTTGAGAAATAGGACTCTTCAGAAAACCAAAAGTGTGTTTTTCTATGGCAACCCTCTAAAGAACCATCATTTTTAAGAGATCAGGGTCCGACTCTTCTTTTTATGGCCCAGATTACATCCCTACCAATATTTTCCGTGGTCTTCCGCGAGGTCGTTTTCCTCGCTTCCGAAGCAACAACTCTCTTTCCTGTTCCCTGAACACACAACAGAACAAGAAGAGTTAACACAACCAGACTTCACATTTCAAAACATTTAAAAAAAATACAATCAAAATGAACAACACTGACAACTTGGATTAAAGCAAAAAAGAAATAATCTGACGGAAATTCTTTTTTTCCCCCAAATGCTCCATGTCGCAGGCCCACACCACCTGCTGATGGGATTCTGTGCTGGGGCCCCTCTCACTGTCATACAGGGGGGCGTGAGGTGTGAAGCGTGTGGGTGCTAACGGGATTCCATGGCAGCCCAAAATTACCTAGCCAGCCCAAAAGTACCATCGGCCCACCGGGCAAATGCCCAGTATGCCCGATGCCCAGTCCAGCGCTGGGTTCGACAAGTCCAGCTCGAGGACAGTTCTGCCTTTATAAAGTAATTTGCTCAGGGATCAATACATTTTTCTGATCTGTACCTTCCTTTAACAGAAGCGCGTCCATGCTTCCCCATGATCTCGTCTTTGTTTTGGGACAATAAAAGCCTTTGAGACTGATGCAGCACTAAATGCTAGGGAATTGTTTTCTCCTTACTATGAAGTTTAGCATCTTAAACAAGCATCGAGAAACAGCTTGTAGCCTATAAGCTACACCGCAGCCATAAATATTTAAGCAAACTGCCGAAACCATAATGTTTATTTTTATTTTTAGGAAGAATAATTAAATTGTAATTAAACCAAGGAAAAAGAACTTTGTCTGTCGACCCCTCACCCCCAAATATTTTTTTTTCTTCGGATCTACATCAATCTCATAATTGAGCTTTAGTGCCCTCCCCCTCCATTGACGGAAATCTGTCATAGCGATGGAAAACTTTAATACATGCTTTCAACTATCATAACCATCCTGTTGCCATATTACGTTCATGAATGTCTAATGTTGGATCCCTGGTATGTAACCCTGTAAAACCAGGTTAGAAGGACTCTTTCAACCTGATCTACTTTTTGAAAGAATGATCATGTAAAAGTGAATTATAACTGTTTCACAGCCTGAAAAATACAAAGAAAACAATTGTATGTGGCAGTCTAACGAATTCACAACTTATCTACGTGGACCTGGAAGAAAAACACAGAATATGGGGGGTTTTTTTGTGTAAAATGCAGTCCCTCAAGTTGTGAAATCTAGTTCCTGTTTTTCATGAATTAACAGTCTCGCCTCCACACTTCCTGCAACAGCCTCCTTGCACCTTTTGCACAAAACATACACTTTTTTGTTTGCTCTTCTAAGAAGTGCTTCACACCTCTTATCAAGGGTTCAGATTTTTGACTGTTTAAATAGGCTCTATTGCAGTTAAAATGATTCCTTGGTGGGGGGAGGGGAGAACATGGCAGAGGTGCCCACCACTAAAACTGGAATGTTTAAATGAACCCTTGGGCAGCTCTAAATTCCATAGGCACATCCACAGTTTAGAATGACCCAGAATGGTGCTGTATTTAAGCCTGGCCAAGCATTGCAGTCCATATTGTTTGCACATGGAGGAGGAACATCTTGCTGATTGCCCTCACCTCTTGTTAAATGCAGCCAGCAGTCTTGGGTCAAGTAGGTTCTCCTGCGGCTCCCAGCTATTGTGCCTGAAAACACAAATACAGAAAGCCTTTCTTAGGGCCACACCCACTCATGCAAATCAGTAAACTCTTTCGGGTGCAACCCCTTGAATGTTATTTGGGTATGATTTGGATGACCTTCTGGAACTGTGGTTGGGTTGGAGAAATACAACAAAAACTGCCAGCACACTAAAAAACAAATCTGGTACATTTCACTCGACATATCCACCCTGTTACAACTCTGAAGCATAGGCTGAAAAACTTTTATTCAATTTCCAAACTAGGACTAGAGGAACCAAAGCACCATTTCTGCAAATATTTACATGCCGACTTCTTTGGCTAAACACACGCCCAAAGCCCCACCAAAACCACCAGGCAGAGAACTACAGCCCCTTCATTAAATGAAGCCAAATTAGGTTTTGTGTAGTTTAAGAGCAGGGAGTGGGATTTTCAGGATAGCTCACACATTCTTTGATTTTTGCAATCATGTATCTTTCAAGTAACTGTGAACTTTATGTATAAATACATCTACATCCATATGCGTATATATGAACATATGTGTGTGTGTATGTGTATATATATATAAATATAAATATATATATATGTGTGTGTTAAAAATCTCAGCCGTCACGGCCCCATAAACAAAATCATTATTGATTAAACTCTCAAGCTCACAGTAACAGACTGGGGTCTGACAGGTGGGGCAGTTCACCTTATAGACTGTCAGCGTAAAGAACAGCACACAAACGGTGATTAAAATAATCGATTACGTTCCCTTTATCTATACAACCCCCCACACTCACACCAGAAGCAGTGTGTGAAAGCAGATGGAGTAGTGGGGTGTGTGAGTGATGGGATGGGGGTGTGTGATTGACAGATAAAATGCAGACAGAGTGGGATTAACAGCAACAATAGAGAGAGATGCTTCCCATCCTGTAATTGCCTTGGCAGTATTGCAACTAAAGCAATTAACTAAAGAACAAGCAAGAGAGGTTGAGAGAGAAAGCAGGAATGTGAGTGTAAGTGCTGTGTGTGTGTATTGACTAAAGAGGAGGGAGTGGGGGACTGGTAATTGTGAGAATGGTGGGGGGCAAGCTGGGGCAGCTGGAGTTCAGCAAAAGCCCCAAAGAAGCGCGCGACGTCTCGAGGGGGGCACAGGGCCAAATATGGGCGGGGGGAGTGGGGGTGAGTGGGACGTTTTGTGTAGAAGCACAGTCCGAATTCAAAAAGCCTACAGGCTTCAAAAAGCAGCCATATAACCCAGATAACTAAAAACACATGAACGAAGAGAAGGGACATCACTGCGGAACACAGTCAACAACGAGGAAAAACGGGCCGCAGAAACGCTGCAGACAAGAAAAACAGCAGTTTTCAAATAAACCGCGACGGTAAACCTCGTGTTGGTTAGGGTGAAAAGTTCTCAAACAAAGGAGCAACAGGAAGAAACTGTAAAACAATAGATATAACAAATAAAATTACATTCTGTTCACGTAGGATATATAAGTGTAAAACTGCAGCATGGATATAAGTATGAAAGAGAC
>JBBPCY010000142.1:792975-803283 GCA_037974405.1 Brachyalestes nurse | reverse complement strand
ATATCTTACTGCACTGGCAGATAATTTCACTTGTTTCTAGTCTGAGATTTCTTGAAATAGGAAAAAATATCTTAAAATAATCTTAATAATCTTACAAATCTGCTCTTATATAGTATATTATTCTCAAAACAAGATCAATGCTATAATATAAGATTGCAAGTCTTGGTTAGATTCTTTGCATTGCAGTCTAGAGGAAACAGTTCTCCAGGCTTCCTGACTTTGAAAGCCTTTCATTTTCAGTCCAGTCTCTTAACCTGACTAGTTTCCGGGGAAAGTTTTTCTTTGTTAAGCCACACAGTAACCTACATATGAATCATTCAAGCAGAACAAAGCACATCTAACTTAAGGCCTGAACTAGTGAAACTAGGGGTTTCTTTCATTTAATCTCCTCAATGAGGCAAAGGTCAGTTTGAGAGGCAGAAAATAGTATTTTTGAACCAACAAAGCGATTCAAAGAAAAACTATAATAAAATGTGGGGTGACTTAAAACCTTTGCACAGTACTGCAAAATAAAAGTAAAACCTTTTAATTAAAGAAAATACAAGTAAAACCTTTTACTTTTAAAAAAGTTCTGCAAACCTTTAAAAGATTCTTCATTTGCACAAATCTTGTGAGACATAGTTATTAATGAATGGGTTATTCACTGGTTTTACTCAAAGAACCCTTTGGTGGCATCTTATGTTGTAGAAATAAGCCATAAAATCTAATGAATCTTGTTCAAAGTCGTTGTTAAATTCTCTATATATAAATACATGAGTAAAATGGCTCAACATCCTCCACAGAGTCTCGAAGCTTTTCACAGTGGTGGTGAATGGCACCAGATGTCCTACCTCTAAAAGCTCCTCACAGAAAGTTATTCCATCAAATGGTTATGGTTGCATTGTTCTACCAGAGTTTTGAGAAACTTTTGATCGTAAAACTAAACCCATTCATGGTGGATACATACAGGGTGTTGTAAGGCAAAATAGCCCCTAAAGAAAACTCATTTAGTTTAGTTAAGATTCTCCACTATTTTACCATCATCAACATCCATATAAACAGAGACACATGGGGATTCACTGGAGGTAAATAGTGAATAAAAGGCTGTATTTGTGTTGGAGACGTCTGGTCCCATTCACCACTACTGTAAAGAAATTTCTCTACAGTCTCTACAGTGAACTTTCACATCAGAATCACTGAATTATGGTGGAATTTTGAGAATTTCCCTAATAAACACAGCTCTTCACTATTATAACATCAATGCAGAAAAGTGCCCAAGTGGCCAGTTCTCAGGACTCACTCCATTAATGACATATCCCATGTCAGACCAGAGGATGATGGGCAATATGCGGTCATTTTTAGCGAAATGTAGCCTGTTTGGCATCTCCTCCTTCTTGTAGACATGAAGGTGTGGATGTGCACCCTTAAGAGCATTATACACCTTGTTCAGCCTCCCTTCTTTGGGCAGGAGCAGACCTGTGGGCCCGTAATCCACCAGGTGGAAGGCCAGATCTTGGAAGGAGAATCCTGGAATCTTGGAGAGGACGATTTCCTCCACTTGTCCATTCCGGAGCACCGTCGACATGCCGTGGTCGGCAGTGATGATGATGTTAAGGTGGTCGGTGAGACCGTGTTGTGCGACCGAGCTGCGCAGGTAGCCAACGATCCGATCCACCTGTTTGACCATCTCTTTCCGCTCTGTAGAGTCCGGTCCAAACTTATGACCCGTGCTGTCCGGCTCGCCGAAGTACAGTGACACAAAGTCCAGGTCCTTCTCTACGAACCAGCTGCCAATCACCTTGTCCACGTTCTCGCACCAGGCTGTCTCGTTGCTGTAGTCATAGAACCGTGGCTCCACCTCCCTCACCTCTGCGCTCTCTCCCTGGTATGTTGATGCTGTGCCAGGGAAGTGGAGGGAACCAGCACGAAGACCCTGAGCAAGAGAACATCATGAAACATCTCCACTGAAGTGGCAGCATGTGTCCAAAATGTTTACAAATATGATTTAACCCTATTATGTTTGGGGTCATAAAGAGAGCCTCTCTTTATGCCTTAGAATTAAACAGGCTGACTTTGTTATTGTGTCTTTAAGACTGAAGCACGCTAATGAGCTTTACTCTGGTTGGATGTCCTGTGTTATGTCTCATTTGAAGTTAAGCTGCAGATGTGACATCACAACAGAGACTACAAAATAAGCTGTTTTTACAGCTTAGTTTACATCTACGAACTACTGAAGCAAAACTTTAACAGTGTCCATACAACACATTATACTTTTTGTTTCAAGAAATAAAAATCAGTTTTCTGTGATATGGGTCCTTTAAAACATTAATGGGTTGGTTAACAAATGTATTTGCAGTCTCTTGTGTGGGTATGGGAAATTTCTGGCTGTGTTGTTTTTTTATTAAAATTCTAATAACATCTTCAGTAACTTTAGTTATCAGATTATCAGTTAGTTATTTAGAGACATTGCATACCTGTCTTTGAGCAGTGATCCAGATGGGCACTGTCCCATTGTCCCACCATTCATTCATAAACTGCGTCTGGTAGTAGGGCTTCTTCTGAGAGGTGGTGGTGTTGAACCACATGTTGTGGATCACCCCATGGTTTTCAATGTATTTTCCTGCAGAACAAATGTACCACAAGACTCCACTGTAAACACTCCAGCATGTTCTGTGAGTTGTGGTGATATTAGTTGTTATTACCAATTAATAGCTGCCATATTACATAAGAAAAAGTTTAAAAAACATCTCGTGGTAGATACAACTCTTATATTTGTAACTAAACACTGATTTTTACTGTCCACTGGGTAATCGTGAATCTGTTGGGATGTCCAAACCTGGTCCTGGAGGGCCCACATCCAGCACAAGTTTACCTGCTCAAACACCTATTTCACCTCAGGGGTTCATTGTCAGGTTTAGCAAGTGTTCGAGTGGGGGGACCACCAAACTGTGCTGAACACTGACCCTCAGGGAAGAGTTGGGAAGCCCTGGGCTAAAATAAATTCAGCTTGAGGTTGGGTCAGGTTAAAATGAAGGAAAAGCTCAAATGAAGGAGATTTAGCTCAGTAGGCAGGGGATCAGTCACCCTTTACATGAGCAAGCACGAGTTCAGGTCAAGGACAAGATCGGTGATAAGAAGAACATTAATGACATTGCATAAGCTAGATATAGTAGTGTATGATAGATATAGTAGTGTATAACACTTTAACTGAGACACTCTGATATAAAAGGAAGAAATGCAAGCAGATATGAAAGGAAGAAATGCTAACTCATCACATTTAATGAACACTTTATGTGTAAGTGTAAGTAGTGGGAAACTAAAGTTTGGGCTCATATACAGACTTCAAAGGGTTAAGTAAAGCTCATTGTCAAAAAACGCTTCACACAAAAAGTCAACGGTTGCGCTGCCTGACGCCTGAAATTGTTCTACCAGGGGTTTGAGAAGCTTTTGGTCCTAAAACTAAACCCATTCATGGTGGAGGGATACGCACAGGGCATCACAAGGGCAAACAGCCCCCAAAGGAAACTGATTTTGTTAAGATTTGCCACTATTTTACCATCATCAGCATCCATATAAAGAGTGATGGGCGGTAGCACCGCTACATGTAGCAAAGCTATTAGTTTAAGTACACTTTCCAGTAGCTTGCCTGTAGCGTCGCTGATTTCTGAATTAAATAACTTTCCAGTAGTTACGTTATATTTTTGATCAAGCAGTGACTTGTAATTTGTGATCAAGTAATCAAGTAATTCCCAGGACATGTCTGAGAAAAGCAGAGGTTTCCTCTGCAGTATGATTTTAAACGCAACAATCAGACAGAAATAAAGTACGTTCACGTGCAACCTTCTACTCTGCTTCTACTAGTGATGTGTCATGCGCAAAAGCATCGGCTCTAAGAGCTCTAAGAGCCGATGCTTTGTAGTGAATCAGAAGAGCCGACTCCCCACATTTTTCCTTCTGCCGCTCAGTTCTCTCAGTGGCTCAGATCTGCTCACGGCAGAACTTTGTTTCAATTGGCAGCATGGCGGCCTTTT
This sequence comes from Brachyalestes nurse, assembly GCA_037974405.1. Taxonomy (NCBI): domain Eukaryota; kingdom Metazoa; phylum Chordata; class Actinopteri; order Characiformes; family Alestidae; genus Brachyalestes; species Brachyalestes nurse. The sequence continues at coordinate 799,273 of JBBPCY010000142.1, read as the reverse complement.
GGCCAATCACATGTGAGGATATAGGATAATACCATTATGGGAAAACAGAGAGGCGACAGTGAGAAGGAGCGTCCGTCTGTCCCCTCAGTCAGCAAGTGAGACAGTAGACAGGGGTGAGGACAGTGGAGCGTCTGTGTGTCCCTTCAGTCAGTGAGTGAGACAGACAGTAGACAGCGAGGAGGAGAGTGCGTCGCAAAAACATGTAAATATGACTGACACCCATAAACAAAGGAGCATCTGGCTGCAGTTTAAAGGTATTGGGATGAAAATAACAGTAAGTGCAGGCTCCACCACTAACCTGCACATCAGAACTGATCATCCCACAGAGCAGTTGGACATTCTGTTGTTACTGGGTGTCACAACTGCAGACAAAGGATGCACACTGAAGCACTTGGAGAGGGTTTCTTTTTTATTCTTTTTTTATTTTTTATTTTTATTCTTTTACTGAGGTTTCTTTTTCTTTAACTGAAGATTCAGCGGCGGTGCCGCATCTCACTACAAAGTCACATAAACAAAACAGAACTGCAGCGTTGGACCTGCTGAAAGATGTGCCGGGGGAGCTACTTCGACATCGGGGCTCTGGCACTCGCCGAGACAGGAAAGCTAGGAAGCGGAGCAGGAGAGGCGGCATCAGGCAGCGCGTCAGGGGAGCAGCTAAGCTACCACTGCCGCCTATGCTTCTCTGCAACTCCCGCTCCCTGAGAAATAAACTGGATGAACTGCGACAACAGGTTGGAGCCTACTATGAATATCGTGAATGCAAGCTCGGGTAAAACCCGGGGGCGGGGTTTGTATGTATATTAAGGACAGTTGGTGTCGTAACTTTGCAGTGAGAGCAAAAGTATGCACTCCTAATTTGGAACTGTTATGCGTTACCCTATGACCACATTACTTGCCAAGGGAATTTACAAACATTTTTGTTTGTGTTGTATATGTTCCACCCAGTGGGAACGCTAACAGAGCAGCCAGGCTAATTACAGACTGTGTTCATCGTCATTTACAGATGAAACCTGACGCTCCTATTTTTTTACTAGGCGATTTCAACCACTGTAGCCTTAATAAAACTTTGCCAGGTTTTCATCAATATGTTAAATGTAACACCAGAAACAATAATATCCTCGACAAGTGCTATGGCAACATCAAGGGTGCCTACACGGCTAGAGCCAGACCCCCTCTCAGTAATTCTGGCCATAATGTAATCCAGCTGCTTCCCACTTACCGGTCAGTTTTTAAGTCCAGAAAACCAGAAGTACAGACTGTAAAAGTATGGACCAGTGATAAAATGGAGGAGCTAAAGGGATGTTTCCTCTGTACAGACTGGGACATTTTCTTTGAGGATGCAGATATTGATGTGGCTACCGAATCAATCACTGCCTATATTTCTTTCTGTGTTGACTCCATTATACCACAGAAAACCGTTAAGCAATATCCAAATAATAAACCATATTTTACAAAAGGTATCAAGGAATGCATTAACAGGAAGAGAACAGCATTCAAAATGGGAGATACTGCAGAAGTCCGATCTGCTCAAAAGGACCTTAACTTGCAAAGGCGGGAATTTAAGGAGCAGGCAGAACATGATCTGGCGAACTCCAACACAAAGAAACTATGGGATTCAATCAGACAAATGACTAATATGGACATTAAAAGGAAGCCCCTCTCTGCTGTCAACGAAAATGTAAGGGCAAATGAACTAAATAATTTTTATATGCATTTTAATACTGATAATGTTGGGGAATGTGCTGCAGTTTTAGAGAAGGTAGTCTGTAATGAGAACATAGATATGATAGTAATTTAACCTCATACTGTAGTTAAAATATCTTGCACATATGTCCTTCGTTTTTAATGTTGTTTTTAGTGTTTTTTAAGGTTGTCAATGTTGTTTTGGGCTACATTTGCTATGCAGCAACCTTCCCTTAACTCCAAACCAAGTTTCTCCCTAGGGAGACTAATGAAGAAACCTTGACCTCGACCTTGTTCCCTCAGGATGCTTGTGCAGTAACCAAAGCTTAAACTGCCTTCACTACTCATGCAATGTTCCAGGGGTGACTGTGTTCCCTCCGAGCAGCTCCAGGTAATCACCAATCACACCTGTGAACAGGAGAAGGGAAGCGTGGAGGACTCCTACCACAGTCAGTTCACAATCACAGAATGCTTGCACTCACGCCCCGGTTTCTCCTACAAGACTTTTACCCTCTCCTATAATCTGGATGACCGCGCTGATTCTGAAGTTCGGCTGGCCTATAAACCCACCCTCACTCACACACGGCTAGTCACACGACACAGGTTCTAATCACATGAGACAGGTGGACCTGTCGTAGAGCACCCTGCAACCCAGCCGTGCCTGGGTGTTCTCATTTCCCACACCTGGGTTGCTGGGCACCGCCCAACCACACACACTCTACCCCCCATTCATACTGCTTTGTATCCCGAGCAAACTGTGGTTAAAACTCAGGTGACAGGCTCCTTTGAGAGCGGGACTGAACAGAGCCCGGCGTCACACTGGGTTGGGTTCTGTTTCTGTTCTGTGGATTTGTTCAGCACAAATACACAAAATTAGGCAATTATAAGGCTTTTCATAAAACAACTAAATGCAAAAGTGTTTATCAACACACAAAGCTTTCATATTTGCCAAGTTAGGCTAAAATATGAGATTACAGATGATGTTAAACTAAGAGCCGCTTAGAAGCTGAAAGAACCGGCTCTTCTTTGGGAGCCATGCCACAAGAGCCGACTCTCTAAAAAGAGCCGAACTTCCCATCACTATCTGCTACTTCCTGTCTATGGAAACACACGTGTATGGCAGTAGAACAAGCAGAGCGACCGAGAGTGACACACACACACAGTCACACTCAGCACAAGAAGATGAAGGAGGGAGAGACAGGAGGAGAACAAGAGGAGCAGTCCACTGACGTTACGCCGCGGCCTTATCTGCAAAAATATATGATACTTGTTGAATCGACAGAGAGATACTTGTTGAATCCACAGTGTGCTTTGCAATCCCAAGACCAAACTGTTGTCGATGTCTAAGACATCTAACACCAACCTGAGAACCCACATTTAGGTGACTCTTTCATTTCCCTACTACAGTAGGCTATACTGAAATGTGCGTGTGAAAAATACCCTACAGTTTGACTCAAATTTGTGGAGAGAAAAACTAGGCCTATAACTTCATTGGCCACTTTATTTTTAAGTTTTGTGAAATCTGATGAGCACTACTAACATCAACTCTCATCAGAGAGCAGTAGAACTGGGATATTATCATTTTATAGCTACCAGACAGGACGTTTACACAAATCTTTTATAAGACTTATTTACATTTCATTTGACCCCACTTTTAAGTAGTTTGGGACCTAGGCAGCTACCTGTTGGAGACCTCTGACCTAGGCCTAGTCAGTTTAGTTTTTCTGGGTAGGCCTAATTAACTTAGCTTACCAAGGGAAATATAACCCTAGTCCTTACCTTACCACAACCACACACTCAAAAAACTAATCATGAATCAATCATTTATTTTCTAGAGGGTCCACACAAATAAAATGGCATACATGGACAAGCATGAACGGGCCAAGAGGAGATGTCTACTTCTATATGATGAAGATCATGCTATACTAACCAGTGTGTCGCAGTATTTCAGGGGGGCACACACATCATATCTCAGGACCTTTTCGATAAACTCATTCCTAACTTCACCCACTCCACACTGTGGACAGACCTGAATATAGACAATTATTTGGTGAAATTCTGCCCTCAAGGCATTTGATGTCAAGGCGGACACTGAGGCGACGGCTTGACAAGGAAGGTACTAAATAGTCTGTTTACTAGAGTACTGGTTTACCTTTTAGTAGGCCTAAATGGTAAACTTTTTTTTGTTTTATTCCCAGCAGTAAGCTTTTATTTATGTCTCGATGCTTCACATAATACAATGTCTACACTGTGTTAAATCATGGGCTGTTCTTTAATAAATGTTTTAACCAGTGTATCTGACTGTCATTTTGCACTTATCTGGCATTAGGTTGGTACAACGTGAAGTAGCTTCTGATGTAGTGAACTGCTTTTGCCATATTTGTGTAACTTAGCTTGCTATATTTCTATGGGTGGTAGCTTCCCTTCCACAATTTTATCTACACTGAGGTTACCAAAATTATATTTGTATATTTGTTATTATTGTAATTAATAACAGGTGTTGACATGATGTGCATATCAACAGACCTGTTTAAGTTAACTGTCTGAAGGAGATCTTTGACAGAGCTGTATGTATAGACCTAGGTATTGATACATCTCTGAAAGTCTATCTTTATTCCTTATGTAAGGTGTGTGTGCGTGTTTATTTTTTGCAAATAAAAACATTATTCTTTTTGTGCGTCTGTGCAGGTAGGAGTTGGGGTTAGAGGGCCTGGCTTGTCTTGGACACAGGCAAGGGGGGCTTCAAGGAAAAAGGTTGGGAACCATTAACTTAAAGGGTGATGGTCAACTAAAAATAAATTATTGCTGTTTTTTATGCATAAAGCAACATAAACACTCCCAGGGTAACTCGAGGGGAAACAATGCTTCATTGTTTGAGTATTAAATCAATATTTGCACTAAAACATGTTATTGATGTTTGTTCTGCTGTGCTGATCAATGCGCCGAATGGTCGATTTTTCAGTGCTGAACTGAAGCTGATACAACAAGATCAATACATAATCAGAGTCAAAGATCAATGGTATTGCCTGGCATCAATGTTTCATATTCATTCACCTAGTGCTGATGTTTTTCTGCTTAAATTTTCAGCATTAAAGAGGATTATAGTTGTAAATATGATGTTATTTATGTAGTTGAATGAGTAATAAGGCATGAATGGCCTCCACCGTCACTGCAGTCCTCCTCCAGCTTCAACACGTATCACTAAAAGTCATTAATGACAGTTTAGTTGTTGTTTTTTTGCACATTCAAATACCCTCAGGTCCTAATTCCTCATGCTAATCTTTGCCCGCCACTACATAACCAACCCATGACTCACTGCGCCTCTCCAGCCACGAGGAAATGTCAATACTAAGTACGTTGTCATATTAATGATGCATTTGAGCTCCCATTAGAGGCAGATTAGTAATAAAACTGCAGGCGTGTTGATGTTAAACTGAGGATGAGGATGGGGGAATAATAATGATTTAAAGCACCTGACTACAATTACATTTTAGGAAGACAGCATCTCATTTAGTGTGTGTGTGTGACCATTTCACATCTGCAGTTTGAAGAAGAAAATCTACTGATTTTCAGCCATTTCCCCACATTTAAATGGTTAAAACAATCTCTTCAGGGTGGATCTGGGTTGCTGTAGAGACTCTGATTTCTTTACAGTGGAGGTTAGGGTTAGCCATTTTACTATCGACCCCAGTGAAGCTCCACATGTCTCTGAGTGTTTATATGGATGTTGATGACGGTACAATACTGAATCTGAACCAAATCACTCTTCTTTGGGGACTATTTTGCCTCACAATGCCTTGCATATATCCCTCCACCATGGGATTAAATCTTAAAACTTTAACCATAACCATTTCATGAAACAACTTTCTCTGAGGAGCCTTTAGAGGAAATTGTCTGGTTTCATTCACCTCCATTGTGAACAGTTCTGACTTGGAACCCACTCTGAACCTCTCTGTTTATGTCTCAAACACTTAATTATACTGGGAATTTGGGAAAAATACAAATTATATGTAGATGCAGTGATAAATAGATAAAAAGGAGTCTGTTACAGTCTCACATTGGGATGAATAGGATTTTTACCAGCGTTCTGTAAAATTCAGCCCCACAACAGTAGCTATAGAAGAATACGTATAAGCAATAGAGTCTGGAGAGGTCAATTGCAATTTACACTGTTCATCCCGGTCAAAGGGACTGTGCGTTTGCAATTTTATTCTGCTTCCCGGCCCGTGTCTTAATTACCCAGAGTAATTAGCGTCTTCATACGCCAGTGTTTACCTCCAGAATGTGACCGATGCCCCTGAGTTTTGAATGATGTTATCTCCTAATGAGGGGCAATCAGATGCTTTTCTCTGTGGGCGCGAAACATACAGAACGCTAATAATGCAGACATTAAAGAGTGACATTGAGGAGGAAATCATCTGGATGGAGATGCAGCCCAGCGAGTGTGACAGGAATCAAATCAGCAGCTGTCAGAACAACACAACAACAAGCACACATTTGTTTTTATGTGCCATACGTGCTCTGCATGGCCAAAAGTATGTGGACTGTTATGATAAGTGAAGTTGACTAAAACAAGCACTGTGTGTGTGTGTGTGTGCGCGTGTGTGTGCGTATA
>JBBPCY010000142.1:752405-770811 GCA_037974405.1 Brachyalestes nurse | reverse complement strand
AAATCATGTGGTTTCATTCAAATTACAGTTAACACTGAACTGAAACTTCACATTAGTGATCATGTACTGAATCAGAACTACAGGGTAGAAGAGTGAAAAGACCTACAAAGAAAAATGCGACTGCAGATACTTTATATGGACAAAAGTATTGGGACACCAATACACCAACATGGATTTTAATGACAGTGTATTCAAAAACGTAGACTTTAGTGGAACTGGTCCCTTTGCAGATATAACAGCTTTGACTCTTTTTAGAAAGCTGTCCACAAGATTTTGGAGTTTCTGTGTGAATTTATGTCCATTCATTCTGTAGAGGTCAGACACTGATGTTGGTGAGAAGGTCTGAATCAAAATCTCCATTCCAGTTCATCCCAAATGTGCTGGATAGTGTTTAGATCAGGACTCAGGTGTGCATCCCTCCCTGCATTCACAGTGGAATTACTGATAACAGTCATTGTTGCAAGTGTTTTGCGTTAGAATAGCTTGTGCTTCTGCCATTTCTGTTTTTACTTATCTGGTACAGTGTTTACTTTTTACTTTAATACACTTCATTGGTCTGAATGAGTGAGACAGACAACTTTTATGCACTTGAGTGGTCTGAGTGAGCGAGGTGACCACAACCTCTGAATCGTAAAAAAAAAATTGCTCCTTGCTTCTATGTGCTTGACCCATGCAACACACCTGAGAAGACTGAAGTCTGAAGAGGGCCGTACACATAGTTGTCCCATGAATATGCACAAGGTTGTATCATGAATCCAAAACAAAAAGTTTTATCACATCATGGTTATGAGGGTCTCATCTTAGCATACAGAAAATGGAACCACCAGGGGCTAACTTATGTACTTTGTCTGAGAAGCTTAACATATGTGTGTATACAAAGTAGACGTGTAGTCAAGACCCCCTAAACCAAGACCAAGACAATACCAAGACCAGGGGGTATCAAGACCAAGACCAAGATCAAGACCAAGACAAAGTCGAGATGAGAAACAAAGACTGAGACTGAGACTGAGATTGAAAAAAAGACTCCCTTCACTTTGTGTGCTGACAGACATAACGGTACTGACTGGTCCCAAAGTTATCTGACCTTTTCTTGTTTAATTACCTTGATTTTGACTACTCTAATTGTAATGAGCTTTTAGTGTGGTCGTGAGCTACACATCAGTCCAGTTCATCTATGAAGTTGCCCAGAGGACCAGGTGGGCGATAGAGGACAATGATATGGAACTTAGTTGGATATGTTATAGTAACAGAATGGAATTCAAAGGATGATATGTTAAGCTGGGAAAGACTGAGAGGCATAAAATGGCAACTACATGAGAGAAGCAAACCTGTACCCCCTCCCCTGCCTGTAGAGCAAGGAGTGTGAGAGAAGGACATGGCAGAGGAGAGAGCAGCCGGAGTAGCAGAGTTCTCCAGTGTGATCCAGGTCTCTGTGAGGGCCAGGAAGGATTGGCAATTCCACAGACCACCATGAATCACTGTAGCAGGCTGTGGTGAAAAAAGCAGCTGAGAGAGGCTACTGTGGTTTTGCCAGTGCTGATGGGGAATGTATCTTCTTGGCCTGTAGGATATGTGAACAGGTATAGGTTTGACACACATTTTCTGTTGTAGTAAATAAATAAAAACAGAATAAAATGAAGGGCTACTTAGCTAAGCGTAGACAGTGCAACTGGAGTGTATCACCATTATACTTGAGGGTGAGTATAAGCCGCTCCCACTAATTACACCAGGTGAGACTAATCTAGCTGATTGCAATGACGCTAAAGAAGCTAATGAAGCCAACCCCAAACAAATAAACCACACCAACAAAGTAGCAATCTAGAGCGAAGGAAGTCAAAGTGGACAGTAAAATAGCAGCACAACAGTTAAACAGCCGAAGAAACTCAAGCTAATTTACTAGATGAAGATACAGCCAATTAGACACCACAAGCAAAGACTGAGTCTAGAGCAGAGTGTATCTCCTTTATACTTGAGGGTGAGTATAAGCCACACCCACTATTTACACCAGGTGAGACTAATCTAGCTGATTGCAATGAAGCTAAAGAAGCTAATGAAGCTAACCCCAAACAAACAAACAAACCACACTAACAAACTAGCAATCTAGAGCAAAGGAAGTCAAAGTGGACAGTAAAGTAGTAGCACAACAGTTAAACAGCAGAGGAAACTCAAGCTAACTTACTAGATGAAGATACAGTCAAGTAGACACCACAAGCAAACATCATACAGTATATGGCATGCACTGAGGGACGCCAAACATCGTTACAGGGTGCGTCTGGGGTCTCACTTCCATCAGGGCGACACACGGAGCATGTGGCATGGACTGCACACCATCACAGACTACAAAGCCAAGGACACCTCAACAATCAATGCTGACTCTGCATTCACCAAACAGCTGAACAAGTTCTACGCCCGTTTCAAGGTTAGCCAGATGGCTAGTGCTAACTACAGCCCGACAACAGGATGGTGGGAGGATGGTGACGTCATCAGTGAGGAACGTGTATTGATATTGGTATCGCGTCCGATATAGCCGTAAATCCGATATTGGAGATCGGTTGGACAGCCCTGATCTCTATATTCCAGTTTGCAGCTTGCACCGGACCTTGCGCAAACACCCAAAAGCGAAAGGAATATCAGAGACGACTCTTAGCTCTCCCTCAAGGCCTCTTTGGGGTTCTTTCACAAAGTTGAAGTTGTGCAGGACTTGGATATTCCAACAAGACAATTACCCAAAACACTGACTTGAATATCATGAAAATGATTTGCAGCAGGCTGTCCATGCTTGGCAGCCATCATATTGAACTAAACTGGAGAGATTTTGTATGGCAGAATGGTCAAAAATACCTCCATCCACTGCTGAAATGCTACTTTTACTATAATGCATGACATATATTAAAAGGACGTTTCTACTTTGAAAGCTCAGTCAAAGATAAACAAAAATCCAAAAAATTCAGAGGAATTCCAAAACTTTTTCATATGACTGCAATGTTAGTCTTGAGAAAAAAGCAAGTGCATTTGGTTTTACCTTTCACTGATATCCTTAACAACAGCCCTTCAACAGTACAACAGCAGCCAAGTATAAAGCTCTTTTCAACACAGAGAAGATTTTTAGTGTTAGTCACATTCTAACTAGGGCTGCAACTAACGATTGTTTTAACCCTTTAAGCGCCGGGGTTTTTTTAAGAAATACTGGATTTTGACATCAATATTTCAAAAGCTTGTGGCCTAAAAGGGGTTAAAGATAGAGACTTACTGTAAATTAGAAAAATGTTGGGTATGACCAACAGTTTATGTGGGGTATAAATATACCCATGTAATTTGCATATTATGATGTCATTATGACGTTTATACAACAACAGGCTCATCAAAGCGTTTGATCCAGTCCTGATACACTTCCTCGTTTATCAAATAAACCCAGCCACCATTATCGTCGCTATTTCCAGTCCTATTCAGATCCAGATCACCCCTTCGTCACTCTCCTACGTCTCCCAGCTCTTTCACAAACACTATGGCCGCGTGTAGCGTGGAGACTCCCACCCCTTTGAAGCGCTGGATGGAGAGAGCTAGTGCTTCAGCTACTTTCAGCCCTATTTCTCCCTCTCCTGCTGCCTCTACCTCAACCAACACTTCTCCTACATACACTATGACCATGACCACACACATTCTCATTGGGCATAGTGTCGAAATAAACACTTGTTTGTGCTTCGTGAACACTCACGCCTTGCATGGCGGCAGCACTGCGCTGCAAAGCTATACCAGGAGATGCGCAACTGTTAGACGACTGACCGGCGTTTCCAAAAGGCAAATATTCCCCCACAGAGTCAGAATCGGCGAATAACATTCGCGAGACACCACGAGACAACTTTTTACTAACCATTTGACATTTTTCTTTCACATTTCACATTTTTCTTTTTACTCGCACGCTGTGAACTGATTATATTGGGGGGTTATATTGGCTAAACCTGATTATTGGTGGGGGGTCATGATCCCCCTAACCCCCCTGGAAATTACGTGCCTGGCTGTAACATTAGCTCTGCAGCTAACAGCCCAGTTAGCAGGCTACTGTCGTAAATTCAAAGGTAGATTGTATCAGGTATGTGTGTGAATGGTGTGTGAACGCACGCATTAACTTGAGTGTTGTTCTTTGTTATTTGCATAACTGTTATTTGCATGTGCTGCTGTTAGTGTTAAGGCCTTTCCCCTCATTAACTATACCATGGCCATAAGCTGTGAGAGACCGAGAGATGCAGACCGACCTCCCCCACATCTGTTTTTTATACCTGCAAAACTAGACTCAAATCAACATCTGCTTTTTAACCATGTTACTACCCACCTTAACAAACCCTGTCAAAAAGAAAAAGTCAGAGGTTAATACATAGCAAAAAACATGGACAAGAGTTAAGAGAGTAAGTGGCCTTGGGTTTTTTTCATATACTGGGAAAAAGTCTTGATGCATGACTTCCTCTTCTTTTAAGCAATGGAGGTTCAAGCAGTGCTTGAAGCTTTGAGAGGATGAGAAGTGACACGCTGCTTGATTAGTGCTGACATGTAAGGAGGTGCAGAAAATTGAGAATTGCAGTAGTCCAGTTTAGTGAAAACCAGAGACTGGATGAGTAACTGTGTAGCTTCAGTGATGAGAAAGGGTTGGATCCTTCTGATGTTATAAAGAAGGTATCTGCATGTCCTGGAGAGGTGGTCAACATGTGACGAGAATGACAGATCTTCATCTAGGATGACACTAAGATTTCTTGCCTTTGAGAGGACGTTGATCGAGTTCTCAAAAGAAATGGTGAGGTTGTTGCTTGGTGATAGACTCCATTTGGTGATCAGAGGCTCATTCTTGCTGGGATTCAGCTTGAGGTGGTGGCCCGCCATCTAAAATAAGATGCCAGCAAGGCAGATGCAGGTCGAGACCTTATCATGACAAGAGGGGAAAGAGAAAATAAGTTGACTGCCATATGCATAAAAGTGGTAGAAAATACCATGTGTAATCCTGGCCCCACGAGAACCAGTGTATAAAGAAAAGAGAAGCGGTGTGAGCACTGAGCCCTGTGGGACAACAGTGGACAATCTTTGTGGGGAGGACTGCGATTCTTGCCATGCCACCTGGTACTTCCAGTCATTGCCAGGCCGCGCCCGATATCTGAAGGTTAGAGTGTAGTGATGGGCCGATCCACGTTTTTCCAGTTCCGATCCAATTCCAATACACGACTGCCGATACTGATACAGATTCTGATATAATACATCTTTTTACTTTAATATTAGCATTATTTTTTTTGAAATTGTGCTGTTTGTTAGTAAGGTCACATCATAGAATAAATAAACTACTAAGCACTTATTAGAAGAGCAAAGACTATACACAACTACATTGAATTTAAAGGCATTCCAAAGGAATATATTTATGTCACACTTCACAAAAAGGTAGCAGCAACAGCTGTAAAATTTTGTAAATATCAAAAACACATTAATCTTGGCTGAATCATCTAAATAGTTCAAGTATTATGTCCATTTTAGCAGCAACAACTGTGTAAAAAAATAAAGTGCAAAACTAATACAATTTAAATAATGTAAATTCGGAGAAACGACATGGGCAGAGTGTAATCTAACCACTTATGTATTTAAGGAGGATGGGCTGAGTTACGGGATGCCCAACTTTAGCCTCGTCCTGTTTTGGGAGATAGAGAGGGGGGGAGGGCAAAAACACACAAAATAGGCCCTGAAAGAACTCCAAAGAGGTCTTGAGCGAGAGCTAAGAGTCTTCTCTGATATTCCTTTCATTTTTGGGTTGTATGCTGTAAATTCGTTGCGTTTTTGGAAAATGTCAGCGAGCGTCTGCTGACTGGTGTCTTTTCCCTGTTTGCTAGCATCTCCTGGTACTCTTTGTCGTGAAATCTCTGCAGGTGCTTGATTAAATTTGTTGTGTTGTCGGGGCTGTCCGACTGATATCTGACGGACTTATGGTTATATCGGACACGATACTAATATCTTATCGGATCCATCTCTGCTGGAGAGAGTAGGATGAGGAGAATCTAATGGTTGGCCGTATTGAAGGCTGCAGAAAGGTCAAGACGATTCAGGGCTTAATACAGATCTGTACAAGTAAGACTTTGCAGAAGTTAGATCAGTGGCAAATTTTCCAGTCAAGAGTATTGCCTGCTTTGTGAGTAGGAGGAGATTTGCCGAGGGGCAGGCAGAAGGATTATACGAGCATCGCAAGCCCCCAGGTCTACAACTTGTCACTTGGAAGATGTGCACTGCGTGTTGGCTGTAGTCCGGGAAGGAAAAAGTGGGGGGACGCGCGCTACTCTCTACCTCTCAACTGTTGTCCGGGAGGGGAAAAGTGAGGTGGACAAAATGAATTATTTTGAAAAGTTGAGGGGGCACGTCGTCCAATGCTATAATGATTTCAGCACCCATTAATTACATTTGCATTTACATTTATGGCATTTAGCTGACACTCTTATCCAGAACAACGTACATCAGTGCTCAATTAGTCCACATCTGTTTCTTAAACCTGTAAAGCTATACTTAAATCAACATTCACTATTCAAGTTACTGCACGCTAGGTATACCTAAACAACACCTGTCAAAGTCAGAAGTAAAGACAAAAGTAAAGAAGGAATGGGGATGAGTTTTTTTTTTTGAGAAATAAGCAAGCGGAAATGAGAGTTAGTCACCAAGGTGTTCCTTGAAGAGGTGGTTCTTCAGATGATGCTTGAAAACAGCAAGGGACTCCGCAGATCTGATAGGAAGAGGGAGTTCATTCCAACACTGGGGGGCCAAGACTGGCAAGAGTCTTGACGCATGCCTTCCTCTTCATTTGAGCAAGCAGAGGCTCGAGACAAGCCGTGCTCAAGGCCCTGAGAGAACGAGAAGTGATATGTTGTTTGGTCACTGCTGATATGTCCATTCTTGGCCTTGAAAGCAAGTGTTAAGGACTTGAACTTAATGCGAGCAGCCACAAGGAGCCAGTGAAGGTTCCTTAGTAAAGGTGTGGTGTGTGTGAACTTAGGAACATTGAAGACAAACCTCACAGCTGCATTCCGAATCAGCTGAAGTGGTTTTGTTACCTTCAGTGGAAGTCCAGCTAGTAGAGAGTTCCTTAATGAAGTTTCCTAGACTGTCAGGTGGGCTGTAAAGAAAATGATAATGGAGCTTAGTCGGATATGTTACAGTAACATAATGGAATTCAAAGAATGAGATGTTAAACTGGGAAAGATCTACGTGAGAGAAACAAACTGGTAGCGTATAGCAATACATTAACCCCCCACTTTCACGCGGATCAGCAGTTGCACGGTCAGACGCCTGAACGGAATGAACCTCCGCTGCTCAGCCCCCCCTAAACAGAAACAAGCAACAGAAGACGAGGGGGCGTGGCGCACGAGTCAGCTATACTCAGAGGCGGGAGGTTTGAGAACGTTATTTATTTCTCCTTGCTGCTGATTGGCTGTTGCCCTGTGACGCTGCAGTCCAGAAACTTGCTGCTGATTGGTTGCTGCCCTGTGACGCTGCAGTCTAGAATTTCCCCCAATTTTCCCCCACCAAAGAAAACGACAGCACATACCAAAGAACGCCCTTGCATGAATTACAGTATGGTCTATTCAGGGTTAATATCGGTATTTACATTGTAGCACAGCAGGAGTTCAGTGTAAACTGTACAGTATAAATACAGGTTAACCTTTTTTTATCATTTCTTTTATCATTTTCTTTAAGGCTAATGAGTTTAAAATGAAATTAAAGTGTTTTGGGAACATATTTTGGGGCATATTTAGGGTTTACACTATAAAAAAGGCATTTTTATACCACATCACAACAACGCGGTTTTTCACTATATGCGGGTGTTCTTGGAACATTACTGGATTTCAAAAAATGAAAGATTTTTTTCAATGCAATTCATTTACATGTTCAATGCATTTCATTTTTGTATTTTTTATACATGTAAATGTGTACCTTTACAATCCCAACTTTTTAAAAGTATTTATTTGAAACACAGACGCGCATTTTCTAAAGCAGCTTATTGATAAGGATTCTGAATGTTCTGGTGTTGTTTGTAAATCTGCTGCAGATGTGTTGTTGTGTCTGATACTAAAGCACCGCGAGTGGCGGGTCCGTTTCATCTCAGAATTAAAACAACACACTCGCCGCTGACGAGACGGCCGAGGTCTTGGGCGCGTGGGCCCGGAGAAGAGAGAGAGAAAAAGAGAGAGAGAGAGAGAGGGGCCGAAGGAGGGGGGGGGGGGGGTAAGCGGTTCTGCAGAACGCAATTAAATGAGTCACCGCGCGACCCCCTACACCCCCCTTCAACACACTTACCGGTACACACCACCTTTACCGGACACACATACGCACACCCTTTACCGCGCGAGGAAGTGTGTACAGGAAACATAACTTACTGCAAATAATAGTAGAAGAAGAAGATTCTTAATTCTTCACATTATAATAACAATAATAATACAGATAGCTATTATATATGCATAAGATTGAACCATAAAAAGAAAAACTACAAATACAAAAAGGAAAAGGAATAAATAAACACCAGGAGTGTAGAGAACCGAAATCACTTGAATGTAAACATACTGCACAAATTTTACAATTTATATAATTTCGCGCCTATTGTTGTTGTTTATTTTGTTATTGCTGTAATTGTTGTTGTTGTTTAGAGACTAGCAGTCAATGAAAGTAATCTAGTATCAGTAGTTTTATTTCTTCGTGATGTATTTAATAAATTCGCCTCTGTCTCCCAGCCGGACGGCAGGGGGCGCCGCGGACCCCAGTTTACTCTCTCCAAGCAGCGCGAGACAGGGTGAGAACACGCGTGTGTGTTTGCGTGTGTGTGTGTATTTGTGAGTGTGTGCGTGTGTATGTGTGTGAGAGAGAGAGAGAGGGAGAGAGAGAGAGGGAGGGAGAGAGATTTTAAAAACTCAGAAGCCTGGGAGCGATTCCGAAAATGCTAGAAACGGAGCAGCGCACGGCCGAAGAGGACAAGAGAGAGAGAGGGAAATCAGAGAGAGGGAGGAGAGAGACACGGGAAGAGAAAGAGGAGGAGCGGTTTGGGAACACTAGGTTTGGGAAACGGAGAGAGAGAGAACGGGGCTGTTGAGGAGGAGAAAGAGTGAGAAAGAGAAAGAGAGAGTGACTGACAGAGGTGGAGGGAGGGAGATAGGCAGGAGAGAAGGAGAGAGAGTGAAAGCAGAGAGAGAGAAACTGACAGTGGTGGAGAGAGGCAGGAGAGAAAGAGAGAGAAAGAGAGAGAGAGAGAGAGAGAGAGAGACGGACAGAGATAGAGGGAGGGAGATAGTGCAAGCAGAGAGAGAGAGGGATACAGAGAGCGCGCAGTTCGGATCAGTGTAAAGTCTCGTGCTGCTGGTCCGGATGGAGCTATCTGCGCTGGGCGAGCAAGTGTTCGCCGTGGAGTCCATCACCAAGAAGAGAGTTCGGAAGGTAGGAATAACAAACAAACAAGCGCGGGCGAAAACGTAAACACTCGTGTGTTGACGCGTGCAGTTTGTACGGCGCTCTGAGAGGTGACCCTGCGCAACTTTACTACTGTTGTTTTCCACTTTTGTGGGGTTTGTTTTTTGCAAATTGATAAATAAATAAAACACGTGCACGCCGAAAGGGCCACTTACATTGCGCGTTACATTAAAGTACTTGTGCGTCAAATTTGGGATGCGCCTGCTGTAGTGCGCGTGTGTCATCACTGTCGGTGCGCGCGCGTGTATATATATAAAGTGCGTGCGCAAGTGCAGTGCAGTGCGTGTGTGCGCGTGTGTGTGAGTGTGTGTGTAGGTCGAACTCGCTTGCGTGCTCGTGCGCGCACTCGGCTCAGCACGAGGGTGCTACGCAGTTTTTATTTACACGCGGGTCAGGGCCCAGCTGCGCTGAGGGCACGCTGCGATTCGACCCAGACGCAAAAAACAGCAACAGCAATAACAATAAACATTTTTATTCCGGTGTGATCACCCTTACACTCAGTGTGTGTGTGTGTGTGTTTGTTGTCGCTGCTGTTGTTGATGACTAACGGCGCGAGCTGCATGTGCGCTCGTGCAGCAGCAGTGAAAGGGGCGGGCCCCGTTGCGCAATCGTGGCTTGTTTACGCTGTTGCCATGTCCCCGCCTCCTCGACACCCCACGAAACGTTCTAGAATCTCGCGTTTGATTCGAACATTCGCGAGCGCGCGTGCACACCCCCCTGCATCGCGCCTCGGATTGGAATTCGGTGACGTCACCGCCTCTCGAGTAGCTCTCCGTTCGGGTTCGCGCGGTTTCGGGATTTAAAGGGACCCGGGCGCTCTTTCCAGAGTAACGCCGTTTAATCTCGTTTGTTCGCGCCTTCTTTCTTCATGTTTTGTCGTCAATCCCCTGCTTTTTCTCTCCACAGTCGGATCTCTCTGCTTTTCTCTGTCTTCATCCTTTTTTCCTTCCCTCCTCTCCCCCTGCTCCCCTCTGGCTGAGGTACTGATGTCCAGAGTTATGTGTGTGTGTTGGGGGTGTAACAGCAGCACGGTAATGATGACACTGACAGTATTTCTCTTCACCAGGGGAATGTGGAATACCTACTGAAGTGGCAAGGATGGCCCCCCAAGTAAGTAGAAGAAATGTTATTCACCCCAAATTAGCCTAAAAACAGTTTTCCACTGACACCAGATGTTGTCAACTAGCGAAGACATCATTTTATCTGCTGGAGATACGCATCTAAAACCAAAAAATCAGCAGTCATCCAAATATTTTCTGTAAACGGGCTCTCAAAACTTATCTGGATCCTCAGACCTCATCCAGACTTTCATGATGGTGGACAAGGTTTAGGACAAAGTATGACTTACTGTGAGTTGTAAAAATTAGTGCTAGAGACAGGCATTCCAGATGACACCAGGACTCCTGAGTCCGAAATCATGAATATAAAATAACTTTCACAAGTCATATTTAATGACCACGTCTGCATATATCACATTCAGTAACTAGTCATTTTGCATTAAAATGCACAAGATGTGTAAAACACTGTACTCTGTAAAGTAGGTTATTCCATTTAAAACTGTTAAGTCCAAGCAGACCCTCAGACATTAGAACCTGGACTAACTGGTTAAAGCCACCAAATCCAACACTGCCATCCAGATGTTCTTCTTTAGGGTTAAAGGAACAGTTCAGCAACAGTTCCCATTGACCCCAGATGTGCTCGATCAGCCCAGGACACTAGAAGTCAAAAGTCATCCAAATCTTTTACTGTAAAAACAGGTTAGTTCACGACTTTTGCACAGCACTGTACATTTAGCACACAACTCCTGTTTGCTTGCTGTATTAAAGATTTTGGTGAAAATATAAGACAATACAGTCTGTGCAAAAGTAATGGCACTTTCCCCCTCAACTCAGCGAAACAATGGAAATATTTATTTCCCTGTAGAGGATACAGTTTACACGTGCTAAGATAGGTCATTTGACTGGGGGTGTTTTAAATTGTGCACATGGCTGTACTGCGACCCTGACCAAATTATAATTTGAGACATGAGAAGTGTGTCTGGATTTGATCTTTAGTGTTTTCCGGAATTTTCTACAGCCTGTTCATCAAGTACTTTAGTCTTCGCAGTCATATTTGTTTCAAATATATCAGCTTTTATTGGCACAGACAGAACTGGTCATAGTTGCATAAACACACATATGTTTCTGACAGTATTTGTGTGTGTGTGTTTGGCAGATACAGCACGTGGGAGCCAGAGGACAACATACTGGATCCTCGGCTCGTTCTTGCCTTTGAAGAGAAGTGAGCATCTCCCTGCTGGAGCAACTTCACTTATTCATTCATTCTTATTCATTTAGACTGGATCAGCATCGTTGTCCTGCACTTTCTCTCTTTCTTTCATTTGTTCTCTTCATTCTCATCCCTTTCTCCAATCTGGCAGAGAGGAGCGGGACAGGGCGCAGGCCCACAGGAGGAAAGGCTTGAGGCCCCGGAGGCTCGTCTTGCGGGTATGAAGAACTTCATTATTTCTGTCCTTGTTGGTGTGCAGTTAGAGACGTGGTTGATGCACAGATTGTGTCAGGCGCTCTCGAGACCTTCATCAAGGTTTCGATTACGACCCCTAGAGTGAGAAAGATCACTGGCTGGAGATGCTTAGGTGGTGGACCACTCTTAGCATAACACTGGCACTGGAAGTGTGTTTCTAATAAAGTGGCCAGCAAGGGGAAGCAAAAGGTATTTTTGAGAAAGAGAGCAGTAAGTGCAGTATAGGTGTTGCTAAGAAAGTGGCCAGTGAGTGGAAGCACAAGGTAGGTGTGTCTAAAAAAGTGGCCAGTTTGAATCCCTAAACTGCTAGTGGCCCCTCTGAGGTACTCTTGAGCAATGTACCATCCCCACACTCTGCTCCCCGGGTGCTGTGTTCCTGGCTGCCTGCTGCTTCACTTGGTGAATTTTGTGCTGTTCACACTGTGTGCTGTGGTGTGTTCAAGTATGACAAATGGTCATGTCACGTCAGAAAGGGGAAGGTGTATGTTTCCAATAAAGTGGTCAGTAAGGGGAAGCACAAAGGTGGTGTTTCTAATAAAGTGGCCCATGAGCGGAAGCACATTTCTGACAAAATGAACTGGCAGTGTGCCTAGTGTGTAGAAAGTCCTGGACCACTGCTGAGCCTGTTCCACGTGTATCCGCACCACAAACACACACACACAACCATGTCAATGCTGTGCTGAGAACCACCACCCAAACAGTATGTGATCACCAGCGGTCCTCTAATCTGTAACGTTATGATGGACATAGAAGAAAAGCTAATAACTATATATAAGCAATTTTTTATTAATTAATTTATTTATATTCACAAACAGAACATCTACGCCATGGAGCTGCGAAGTGCTCACAAAGTTCCGGAGAAGGCCACCCCCCGAATTCGCCTTTCACTCTCCCGGTCGATTGGGGCGGAGTTAGTGCGGAGAGGGCGTCGCTGCAGGATGCAGGAAGGCGGGGTTTATCACCAAAGGCAGGAGAAGCGCAGGAGTAGGCAGTACTCGACCAAAACGCTAGACATGATCGAAAATCCACGGCAACGACCTCTGACCCAAAAGAAATACATTACGGAGGAGGAGGAGTGGGAGGAAGAAGAGAAGGAGGAAAAAGAGCAGGAGAGAGAAAAAAAGAGAAAGACAGAAGACGACAACGAGGAGAACACAACAGACATGTGTCATGACATTCCAAGTGGTATGTGCAACATGGCATTGGCATGACAACTGTTGCTAAGAAACCATGCATGTAGCATGCACTGGGGTCAGAGGGGCCATGCTGAGTTGTCACGACTCAGAGTTAGCGATCTAAGCTAAATAAAGATGGCTAACTCAGAGAGAAACACACACACGCCAGCAAAGCATAAAAAACAAAATAACATGAACCGCTGTGGTTTCGAGCTCAAGGTTCAGTCCTTCTGCTGAGCAGCACTGTGACGAAGCCCTGAGAACAGAAACACTCATTCTGCCCGGAGATAGTCGGTGTGAAATGATTCGTCAGCAATCAGTTGGTTGATGATCTGATGTTGCATAACATTGCCAAACACAACAACAACAACAACAACAAAAAAGAAAATTAGGCAAGTTTTAGGTGCTTTTGTAAGAGATCATGAACTTTGCCTCCACTCTGCACACCTTGCTGAGTGTAAGCTTTTCCTTCAGAGCCAGAAACTTCAGCCTCTGTTCCATAGTTACCATGGAAGTACCATAGTATAACTGTGGAAATAAGTGTAGAGTAGCATGGAAACATTGTAGCACAACTGTGGAAATGAGTGTAGTGTTATCACAGAAACGCCACAGAATAACTGTGGAAATGAGTATAGCTACCACAGAAACTCCATGGCGTAACTAAATATTACGGTATAACTGTGGAAATTAGTGTAGAGTTATCATGAAAATGAATGTAGCATATCTATATAAACACTGCATCATTACTGTGTAAATGGTTGTAGTGTTACACAGGAAACACCATAGCATTACTGTAGAAATGGTTGCAGCATTGTCATGGAAGTTGGGGTAACATGACTATGAAAACAGAGCACAGCTTTACCGTAAAAATCTCCTTTCTCCCTCTTTCTCTTAGCCCAAGAGATGAACAGAGACCACACATCCGCCGCAGAACTGGAAACTGTCATCGTGGCCAGCCAGCACACTTTTGACTGCGGTGACCAGAAGACTGAGCAGGTCCACACAGAGACCGGTCCAGTTCAGAGACTCGCAGAGCAATCAGTGATCAGCACCATCACTGTCACAGACACGCAGGAGCCAATTAGAGAGGAGTCAGTAGTCGGTGCCTCTGCAGCGGTGTCGCAGGATGAGACTAAGACTGACCAAGCACTGAAGAGCAGTTCAGAGTCGAAGGTAAAGGGTTTGACCGACAGGGTCCAGAGGCGAGCGTCAGTAATATGCTTGATTGACAGCTGCATGCAGGGGCAGGTGAAGGAGACAGGTCAGACAGACAAGTTGGTGTCCAAACCAGGGAGGGAGACGGACGAGGACGAGGACGAGGTCACGGCCGAGTGCACGACTACTTTACAGCTGAGTGCCGAGGTCAGAACAGACCAGTCGAGGGAAACAGGCAGCAAGCAGCCTCCTGGGAAGGTGATCGTGACTGATGTGACGATCAACTCGCTGACGGTGACGTTTAAAGAAGCCATGACTGCGGAGGGGTTCTTCAGCGGGTACGACCTGCAGGTCTGAGAGGCCAAGAGGGAGATAGCAGGGATCAGCATTACAGCTATTAAAGGGGTTCTTCACCTAACGCCGCTAACATGGCTAAAACTGTCAGAGTGAAGAGGGAGGTTGCTGGTAGAGACAGCACGAGACAAGTTTTTTTCCTGCCCCCAGTAACAAAACATTGTGCGTCTGGCAATCCCTATTTGATATTTCTCTTTGCCTGCAAAAAAACACACTAAAACACCATAGCATGACTGGAAATGAGTGTAGTGTTGCCATGGAAACACCATAGCAACTGTGGAAATGAGTGTATCATTACCATGGAAACACATTAGCATAATTATAGCATTATAATTGTGGAAATGAATATGCTACAATAAAACACCACAGCATAAATGTGAAAATGAGCATAAAGTTACTATGTAAACACTTTAGCGTAATTATGTAAATGAGTATAGTGTTACCATGGAAACAGCTTCATAGCTGTGGAAATGAGTGTAGCGTTACCATGAAAACAGCATGCCTTACCATAGAACATGGCTAAAATGTTCTTTTCTGACTCTGATACAGAAAGACAATATCTGCCAATCCTGATGCGATTTTTCTCTTTGCTTGCAAAGAAATGTGCAAAACAAACTGATTTAAACAGTATTGAATCAAGAACTCAATGCTGAAATTGCCTGACAACAGAAACTTCCACATGCCTGCATGAAAACAGGCTTCCCACAGAGTTTGGCTGCCCTCTAAATTTTAATGGACCCTAAATCATGCCCACAAGTTTGATTCACCCTAATGAAGATCTGCATGAGGTTTGAGGGTCCAGAGAAGTTTTTGGTGAGTTTACAAAAAAGATTTGTGTGTCTGTTGACTTCTAGTGTTTAGCAATGTTAGCCTCATAGCTCCAGTTCTGAACTAAAGATGAAAAATAGAGCTCTGAACACATCTCAGGTGATTAGGGCTAAGTGGAAAATTGTGGTAATTTGATTTTCACCAAACAGTTCCTTAAATGTAAGCTATGAGCATCTAAAAGTAGGCCATGGCACTCTCTCCAGCGGCCCACTGCTAGGTTTGTGACGGATCAGTCCTTTCTTTTAGAATCAGACCCACGAATGCCCAACCCCAGACTTAGTGCCACCTCTACTCATCGGCTCTTGTTAACTTAACTAGCGGTTTGTTAGCAATGCTAGCAGCTTTAGGTGAAGCGTTCCTTTTATGCAGTCATGACCAGTCGATCGGTTCGTCGACATAGTGAAGCCTTTCGATATTTATCTGTTATCTTCATGTCTGTAGAGGGTTTATTTGTTCATTTTTATCTCTTCGTTTTAGTGAGAGTGAATAGTCGGTGAACGATTTCTGTTCAGTGTTGCCGACACTGAGGCCTTGAACGCACTGTGTCGTTCTAATAAAACAACAAAAACAGAAAAAAACAGCTACAGCGTTTACGTAGACGACGTCGCTGCTCTGTATAGTCCTGCACCTGTCCAGGTGGGCGTGGGGGAGGGGAGATGGCTCACCTGGCTCAGGTTTTTGTCCTGCCTGCGCCCCTCACTGTGCCTCGAGGCCTTTCTGCATTTTTAAAGAGACGCTATCCGTTTACATTACGAAACACTGCTGCAGACGGCATGCTTAAGTTTAGGCCCTGTTTGCATAAGGAACCCATGTGCTTTCAGTGTATTTATAGCATGTAATGAGCTGAACTTAACTTATGCGGTCGGTCATGTGGTGGAACATTAAAAAAAAAAGTACAAAAAAAGCCTCTGTCAACTTGTTGTAGTTCATCTATAGCAAGGTTACATTTTTATTTGTATTTACAATAAATAAAATGACAAATGTTACGTGTCAGAGTTCGTATGTTAGTCTCTGTGGTGTCAGTGGTTTAAACCTGCAGATTTTTTAATCATCACACCATCTCGATTAGCAATTTTGATACTGAATGGCTGATGATGAAAAGAAGGATCAGCACTGAACCTTTTGCTGCACCTACTACACCTCTACCGGTGTTGTTCCTTTCAGGACCTCAAGGGGTCCTAAACAGAAGTAGTAAAAGGGCAAGTCCACTGATATTTCAGTTAACCCAGAATTCTCTGTTTTCTTTACAGTGGAGGTGAATGGAACCAGATGTCTCCAACACAAAAACAGCCATTTTATTCACTATGGACCCCCAGTGAAGCTCCATGGGTCTCGGAGTGTTTATATGGATGTTGATGGTGGTAAAATAGTAACAAATCTGAACTAAATTAGTTTTCATTGGGGACTATTTTGCCTCATGACACCCTGCGTGTATCCCTCCAACATGAATGGGTTTAGTTTTGTTGAACCAAAAGCTTCTCAACACTGGAAAAACATCTTAGGTGTTTTGCGTTTCATGCGAAAGTTAAGCTAAAATAGCCTTTCGGAAGCATTACACTCCTCAGACATCTGATCACCACCTCTGTAAAAAAAAAAAAACAACCTGTTTCCCCTCCAAGATGATGGAAAAAACTGAAAATTCTGTGGAATTACCCTTTAAAAAAACAAACAAAAATTTCCCATGTATTTTTTCTTCTTCATTCAAGTGTCTTTTCCATCTAATCTTTTTCCCCCAGAAAAATGTAAGTACGTAATAAGTAAATGAAGAGTGTTTCTCTTTGGACAGTACTGAAAATACATTTATAGGCACTTCAGTACATCAACAACTCCACCTTAACTGTTGGTGACTTGGCAACAAACTAAACCTGCATTTGAGCTTCTTGCCATCAAAACAAATTTTTAGAGACTCTTTAATGTACAGTAATTTAAGTTAAAACACCACTAGCATAACATTGATTTTATAAACATAAGCCTAAATTTGAAATATATAATAGTAACAGAGATTCCCTCTTGTATTTTTTGTAAACAATAAAAGCCTATGAACTACAGACCGACATCAGTGGAAAATAAACAAGCTAAAAATTGACATATTTTATCATCATTTTATTACAAAAAAAAGTATGGAGTCCACAGTTTGTATTTTCTTTGTACATTAAAAAATATTTAAATTAAACTCCCTAATTTCAGAGCAAAGACATTTTCTGAGGGTGGAGGCGAAGGCGACGGGCAGAGAAAGAGAGAGAGATAGAGAGAGATCAGTGGCATTTCTCTCATCTTTCAGTTTGTTTGATAAACTCAAATCTCATCTATTTATCTTAGCATGAACAGCTAAACACACAAATGTCTACGAGGACACACCTCCAATACCCAGCATCAAGGAGTGTGAACACACACCCGTATGCACGCACTCACGCATACAAACTTGGGGGTCTGGGTGTACAAGGTGTGTGTGCGTGCGTGTGTGTGTGAGTATGTGTATGTGTATTCAGGAGGTTCGTCCCCTACGGGCACAATGGCTAGGCATTTTAAATGTGGCACGATTTCGAAGAAGAAAAAACCCACCACTGGCTAACAACACACACCTTTAAGCCTTTCCCCCCCAAACACTGTGATTCGTATTGGATTCAATCATCTGAGGTGGTTCTCGGAACAGCACCCACCCCCCTTCCCACCCTTATTTTGATAGGCATTAACAAAAATAGAATCTATGAATTGTAGCAGTCTCCAGGAGCAAGAAACAAATTGAATAAATAACAGAATGCAAAACCAAACTTGACAAAGAAGATATGCTTGATGTTTGGATAATTAATAACTTTAACAATAACAAAAACAATGGTAATCAATAATATTTGTAACACTCCACACAGTAAAACTAGTAACAGAGACTGGTTCATGGAGCA
>JBBPCY010000142.1:732275-752322 GCA_037974405.1 Brachyalestes nurse | reverse complement strand
CATTGCATTCAATGATTCGGTCTTTTAAATTTTTAACAGTTTTAAAATCTTAAAAATATATCTTAAAAAGGGTAAATGCTCCCCTAGACCCAGTCCCAAAAATATTACCTGCGCTGTATTCTGAGTCTGAGAAATAATCCTCTCTCTGTACACAATATGAGGGGGGAAAAAAGCCATAATTTAGCATTCACCTCTTAAACTCATTTATGTGGATTAATTGCTGTATCTCCCATAGGAAGGTCAGAGTTCAATGTGTTCATACTGACAAAACATTAAATAATTAATCACTGCAATATATAAAAAAGGCTAACACTGTCTCTGGCAAGTTTCCGTGTGTTCCATAATTACATAATGTCTAACGGGTTCATATTCACCCCAAGATCCTGTCCACTAGGTGGCAGCATGTCGTTCGCTCCTGTTGTATGGAGTCCTGCCATGCCACTCAGCTGTGGCAGCATGGAGTTCTGATCTGTACCGAACCCGCCGGGGTCCATGGCATTCTGCTGCTGCGGAGGTGGCGGTGGAGGGGGTGGAGCCATGCCAGGCAAATGTTGCTGGAGGTGGTTGGGGTGTGGTGACCCTGTCTGGGTCTGAGGGGAGATGTGGTGAGGCGATGGTTGGGGCTGGGGCTGCTGGGTGCGTGGGGACGGGCTGGAGTGTGGCGGCTGTGACTGTGGACGCGGTGATGGTTGAGGTGAGCGCACCTGGTTGCTGAGGGAGGTGGAGAGTTGCTGCTGGCCCTGAAGGTGTGGCGACTGGGACATCTGCTGCTGGGGGCTCATTGGATTGTTCTGTTGTGCAGGTGAAGCTCCTCCCAGGTGCTGCTGCTGCTGGAGCAGTCGCTGGTGCAAGGCTTGTTGCAACAGTGCAGGAGACGAGGATGGCTGAGGCCCTCCCTGTGTGGGCTGAGCCTGTGGACCTCCTGGACCAGGGCCTCCATCAGGCCCTTGAAGCCCTGCGTTCTGCTGCTGTTGCATCTGCAAGTGGTGTTGGTGTTGCAGTCTCTGCTGCAAAGCCACTGCAGCCTGCTGCTGTGCTGGGTTACCTGGGTAACCCTGTTGCTGGGGCTGCTGCTGCCCAGGCTGCACACCTGGTGGTGCCTGGCCCCCTGGAGGCACCTGCATGTTGCCTTGCTGACCCATGTAGCCTTGCTGCTGTTGGAATGCAGCATGGTTGCCCATCTGCTGTTGCTGCTGCTGCTGGAGCTGGAGTTGCTGTCTCCTCATTAACAGCTCTCTGAATTGCGGGTTCATGCTGGCCATGTTAGGAGGTGCCTGCCCTGGCATTCCTTGTTGTTGCATTGTAACTTGCTGTTGCTGCAGTAGAGGCCTCTGCTGCTGTTGCATTTGCTGCTGTTGCTGCATTTGCTGCTGCTGCTGCTGCTGTTGTTGCTGCTGTTGTAGCTGAGCAAGTTGAGCCTGCATGTTCATACCCTGTCCCATATGCATGCCTGGCTGAGGCCCACTTGCATTGACTACTACTGGCTGTCCACCCATAGCCCCTGGCACTCCCTGAGGCCCTGCTGGGCCTCCAGTCCCGCCTTTATACTTGTGAACTCGCTGTTTTATAAACGCATTCATCAGCTGTGGGTTGGAACGCAGAATGCTGAGGACCTGCTGCTGCTGCTGTGGTGAGAATGGCGACTGAAGGGTTCGCAGGAGGTCCTGAAAGGCTGCCTGAGGGAGACTTCCACTTGCAGCTCCACCTGCAGCACCACCCTGCAGACCTGCCTGCACCATATTCAAGGCATTACGATTTGGCATTTGCTGCTGCTGCTGCGACTGCTGCATTGCAACCATCCCAGGCTGGCCCATGATTGGGGGTCTTTGTTGAGGCGGCATGCCCTGTCCTGTCCACTGCGGCTGAGGAGGCTGAAGTTGCGCATTTGGCCTTTGTTGCATCTGCACCTGAGGAGGAAGCAGGCCCTGCACGCTAGCTTGCGGCGCAGGCTGCTGCTGCATAGGACCTGCTCCTACCAACATTCCCTGAAGTCCCTGCTGCTGCTGCTGCTGCTCCATCTGAGCTCTAGCAACAGAAGCCTGAGCCTGGGAAGGTAGCGCTGGTCCACCTACCATGCCAACCCCAGGATGGGCCATTCCCATCGACCCCTGCGGTTGCTGGTGGTGGGAGTGTGGTGGAATCATGCTGGCCTGGGTGGCTTGTCTCTGGAGTAATTGCACTTTCGCCATCTTTCTTTGGGCGTCTGCCACTTGCTGGATCTTCATCGCAATTTCTACAGCTGCTGGAGGAGGACCCGAGGGTGGCTGCTGTTGCTGTGTCTGTTGGGGTAAAGGAGCTGCTCCTGGGTTGTTGAGTGGTTGTGGTGGGGTTGTAGGACCCAGACTAGGTTTGCCTTGGGACTGTGAGTGAGGTGAAGACCCTGGAGGACGAGGAGTGTACTGAGGCAAGTTGTTGGGATGTGGCGACTGTCCTGGCTGTTGCTGGGAAACCATCTGAGACTGTGGCGAGGTCATCATTCCTGGAGCACCAGGCATTTGCTGAAATGGTTGATGGACAGGATGGTGTGGAGGCATGTTACTGGGCTGCTGCTGCTGCTGCTGAGAGTTTGCGCCAGGAATAGCCCCGATTCCAGGTGGGGGTAAGGGTGTAAGACTTTGTTGCGTGGGAGTCTGAGGCGTGGTAGGCTGGGTACCCATAGATGTTGGTGTACTACGACCTGTAGCACCATTACTGCCTGGTGATGGAAGACCTCCAGGTGGGCCACCTCCACAAGGAGGCTGGCCAGCCCTCTGCATGGTGGCCATACGTCTACGCAGCATCTGCGCTTGCTGCAGCCTGTGCTGCAACTGCTGCTGACGAAGCTTGTGCTTTATGTTGAGGCAGAAGGGTACAGGGCACTTGTTCTCCTGGCAGTGCTTGGCATGGTAGCAACACAGCGCAATGAGCTGTTTGCAAATAGGACAGCCACCATTTGTCTTGCGCTTGCAACCCTTTGTGTGCTGCACCACCCGTTTCATCTTCTGGCAGGATGGCAGGGAGCAGTTGGCATTGCGACACTGGCAAGCATGTACCAGGGACTGGATGCAGCGCTGGATGCTGAGACGACGAGAGTCGCCAGGGTTCTGAGTGGCTGCTGCTGCCTGGTTGCTGCTTTCATCATCCAAACCCAAACCAAGTTTTTCCATCTTGTGCTCATGACTCTTAGTGTTGTAGCAGGTGATGCAGAGGTCATAGTCCTGCAAAGAATAAAAACAAATCTCCTTTAGCACTCCCTGAATCTTTCCTCCTTTTCCCCTTCCTTCTTGAAAAATTATTTTGTTCACCTAATCTGCTTGCATAACCTCCCAAAAACTTTCTACAAAATCACTATGAAGACAAACTATAACAGACATTTGAGCATGTAAAATAACCCATGTAGGACAGCTTGTAAGCCAGGTTTATATAATGCTTACAAATTTTGCACACAATATGTGCTCACCTCACAGACGGTACAGTGGAAGCGTGTCTCCACGTGGTGTTTGCACTCATTACAAGTGTAGACAAAGCGATCCTGGCTCTGGTTGTGAAGTTCCACCAGCATACACATAGAGCTCCACTTGGCTCTTCGCAGAGAGCTGAATTCCAAGTGCTTGTCACGAGCCAGTGTCAGGAAGGCATCGCGGCCATCCATCAGGTCACAGGCCATCAAGGGATCTGGATCCACAATAGGAGGTAGGGAGTTGGCAGAGGGGCCGGCAATGAGACGGATGACGAAAAAGACCTGTAGAAGAGGTGATAGGACAGAATAACTTAAGTTCACTGGCAATGTGGACATGATTAAGAGACAAACTAGTTCTGACATCACTGATTATGCAATTAAAACCATTTTACTCTCTTTGACGAGGGAAAGTCATACTTGGTGTATAAATGAAAAACAATCAGAGATTAAATTAAAGGAGAGTAGTCCAAATGAGTGAACATGTGACATTGGTGGATTTGTATGTAGTTTACCTCTTTGTGTTTTTCCATGGTGGCATAGAGTTTCTGGGACAGGTCATTGGAGACGTTGGGCATTCCTGGTTTCTTCTTGTTGGCTCGACTTAAGCTGCTCTTGTTCTTGCTCGTCTTTTTGTTGTTCTTTTTCTTGGCATTTTTGCTGTCGCCCGTAGTGGCCTAAGGAGTCAGACATTATAAAACATTCTCAGTACAACCGCAATACACACAGATTAAAGTTGTGCCATATCAATTTGACGTTGAGGTTTGTTTGAGGTTTTCTGGCAATTTACCAAGTGGGGTTAAATACTTTGACAAAACCAGATGAGGCATACTGAACAAGTAAATCTGCAAAACAAGTGTGGCTCCTGAGTAAACACTTACATCAATACTTTCACTGGAGGTGCTGTTCTCCTCCCTCTTCCTCTCCTCTTCTTCTTGCTCCAGCTCCTTGATGCTCTCCTCCAGGACATTAGGCCAGAAATCACCCTCAAAATAAGGCAGTTCCTTTGCACTAGTCAAACGATCTTCGGTCGCTTGCTTGAAAATGTCCTAGGAGAGGAAAGGCAAAGAAAATGGGACGGGTTAAAACAAAATGTGGAGCAGAGTTTTACATAAACATAGCAAGGAAGGGTAAAAAAAAAAAATTCACATGAACAGCTATACAGAACAAGGAGAAGCTCTAAGGTAGAAAAATGGGGCAAATGTTCAGCAAAGACTTTGGACAGCATCCTTTCAAACTCTGTGAAACACTACAGCAGTGAATATACCTTGTAGTCATGCACAATTCTCTCAGCCACAGCCTTGTCCAGCATCTTCTTGTACCACTCCTGCAGGCGTTTAGGTTTGGGGATCTTCTGCTCCGGGGGGTGACAGTGGAAAATGTAATCATCACCTTCGCTGGGCGGGCATGCCCATATATGTCCAGTGGTGAACCCCAGTTTCTTAACATACTCCATGTAACCTATGAGGATTTCATGATAAACGCCTGTCCTCAGTTGACGTGGCTGGAAAAAGTGCACACTGTCCAGGTAGGATATATATACACGCCTGCATGAACAGCAAACAGAGACAGAGAAAGAGGGTCATAAGTGAATGATATTACTGAGCACATTAATTAATTTGCAGAAAACAGCATGAAATGCATAAACCTGCAACATAACCAGTCCTGACATTTAAAAAACACTGCACTACTCACACGGGATTTGATTAATATGGGGATATGAGGTAACTATTATTAGGAGTGTTTCTTTGTAATTTAAACTGCAGAAACAGTGCCAGACTGTATTAATGAGGCACTCAAAAATTTTAATTCATTTTCTACTCTGTAGCCCAAATTAAGCTGACCAGTACTGTCAACTGTTGGATGTATATTCCCACACAAATCACAATGTTAATGTTTGATCATGTTTTCTACTTGTAAACAGCCTAAAATACTGCATATGGAACCTTTTCGGTTTGACAGCAGCACCTAAATCAAGTAGCTGCTCCCATTTTAATCATTTACATCAGGATTTCTTATCTAGACGTCCTGGTAAAACTACATTACCCACCTCTCCATGTAAAATGTATCCTCTCCCAACCAACAGTGAGTGAATCAAGTAACCACAGAAGCATGAAAGTGTGGATTTATCACCTTTATCCTTTCTACTTCACAAGGGAATTTGTATTCCTAAAATCGATGTTAAATCACATTTCAAGCTCTACACCACAAGCACAAGTAGCCTAAACTGAGTGCAGGGACTGTACATGAGCGAGCGTTTGTGTGGGTGATTTTCTTTCACCTCTGGTTGGGCGGAGGGCAATCAGAGCCATATTCCTGCACATGCATTCCGAAAAAGCACACGTCTGCTCCGTCGATGTCCTCAAACGCAAACAGAGCTTTTGTTCGGTACGGGAACGATTCCGCCATTTCACCGCTGTCCACAAACCTGCGGGCATATTAAAAGGATGAGCAAAGCTGCAAGAGCAATGACCATCTTCTTACATCAGTAGACTGATTTTTACATAAAAACTGCAGTTTAAAAGAGTGCAACTTTTAAACTGTAGTTCTAATTATTAAGTTTGAAGTGGTGAAAATGTAACCTAATTAAGTAAAGCTTGTAAAATGCATCTAGTTTCAAAGAACAGATGTATAGGTCTTCTTGAGTGGAAAAATGTCCTAATTTATACAAAATACTTAAATTTCAATATTTGTCATAAAGTCACAATGACATATGTTCAGCCCAAGAAGAATGTAAAAACATGTGCACACTATCATCATGTTGTGGAGATCAATGCAGTTCTAGAGATAATTTTATAGATTTTTAAAATAATGAACACAAAAAATGTAAACATTCCTTACCATGATCCACAATATTGACAATGTAGTTTGTTAATGATAGTTAAAAGCTCTAATTTCTACAACCACAACAAATGATAAGCTGTCAACCCAAAACATCACAATGCAGATACCCACCTGGACTTCATGCCTGGCTTCACCTCGACCATCTTGTCGGAGACGTGCACCACCCGAATAGTGACCTCACCAGCTTCTGGATGGTTCTGCCGCTTCAGGAACTCATTGACTCGCGTCTCCAAGAAGCTGCCTAGTTTTGTCTGAGGAAGCCCTGAGAAATTACAGAACAAGAGACGGCAGGAGGAAGAAAAAGATGTTTGCTGTTTATATTGCGATAGTTATCATGGAACCATCACAGTAGCCATTTATCTCTTCTAAAATCTTCAAAATATCCAAGATACTTTCCACAAATCACAGTGATGGGCACCAGTAACACTATTTATTCAGCTTGTTTATGAAAGTGAGCCTGAATAAGAGAGATCAATAGTGAAACAAGCCTGGGTGAGGGCCATACTAATGATATCTTGGAATCAGATGCTGGAGGAAACAAAATAACACATTTGAACAAATCTAGCACATAATTGAGCCTGAATTCTCACAGAAATACCATAAAGGGCAACATAATATCATATAAAGTAGGTAATGTGACCACAGTAGATGCACATAACCTAGAATTACATGCTTATTAGGCATATTTAGGATCATTCACTGAGCTTTTGAAGGACAACACTGAACAACATAATTCAGAATTTGATGTGTTTTATTGCCTTTCACTCATGTGTGAGAACAGCTTGTTTTCTGGGTTTTTGCACATAATCACCACAGCTCTAATTGGCTGCCTGACTAAAGGGGGCAAGGTAGGGGGTGTATTTTTTTTCCACAGTGGTGGAACACGAGCCAGCCACTGATCACACAGTAATGTTAACAGAAGCAAAAGCTACTCTCGGCAGTTCATATTTATCCTTTTAAGATAATGTTATTCTTTGCTAGTCTGGCAAAAGAGATTTGCCCTTTATGTTACATTTTAAGTAATATTCTTTCCTTAACTTTGGATGTTATAGTTTGAAGAGTGTCGGCAAAGACACCTGTCTCTTTGTGTTGGACAGTTTTTGAAGATCCGTAACATTGTACAAAGTAAATAATGTGCAAAATTCTTGAGCCACCCATCATTTCTTTATATTTTGCTTCGATTAATGAGAAAACTATTTGTTGCTTGTCAAACTGTCTTATCTTTGACATATTGAGTAGATTAAATGAAAGAAACGGAAACAAATGTTCTACAGTGATGGGCTGCATAGTGCCTAAAGATAGAAGGTGCCTCGATAAAGATGTTCCAGATACTGAGCATTCTACACCACCAGTATACTGATCACCGACCTGATCAACTGGAATCATCTGTACCTGTTTCTTTACTGGATCAGGCCGTAAGTTAGATGCACTTTGTTCTACATAGGTCCCTTTGTGGCTTAAAAAACAAAAACATTACTCTGAAACGGGTCAGGTTCAGGGTCCTTCAGGAAGCCTGGAGAACTGTTCCTCAAGACTACATTAAATATACAAGAAAGTTAGGCTCTTTGGAAGCAAAATATGAGTGACTTGAGAGGTGGATCGAGACATTTGCACAGTACTGAACACGAAGAACTACACTACACCGTCCTTTTTAATAAACTCCTCCATTAGGAGAAGAAATGGACAAAAGTCTGCTTACTTTTAGCTGCATATTTGTTCTCCTTCCTTGTCTTGTTGGATTTCTTCAGGCAGCCGCTGCACACGAACCTGTGGAAGGATAGGGACATATTGGGGGGTGGGGTATGTGTGTGAATGTGTGTGAAAAGAGAGCACTGGCATCATCACATGTCGAGGCATACGAGAAGCAGCTCACCCTGCCGGCCAAATCGTCTCGTTGTGCAGGACGCAGATTTGATGCATCTTACGACCGCAGTCAGTACATTCCACAAATCTGCCGGACAGAACGGAAAAACGAGAGTCAGTTGCAAAAAAAGACTGAAAAAATAAAATACTATTTAAAAAGAACCATGGTCCTAATTTAGTGAATAAACAGTAACTGTGTATTAAATATTTTTGTAATCATAAAAATACTGCCATATCTGTTGTGCAGGTCACATTTAGTTAGTTTCCAGTCTGTTAAATTCTGTGAATAAACAGTGGCTGTATACTAAATATTTTCACATTAAATTGTGTATTAACTCCTTGACACCTAGAAAATCAACAAAACTGGTAAAGTGATGACGCTTTTTATGATCAGGCTGTGAGTAATAAGCGAAACACTCGAACGTACAGCTCAGGGTCAAGTGTATCATTCCTCTTCTTCTGAAACTGGTCTTTGTTGATGGATCTGTGAACAAAAAAGGAACAGACAGGGGTTAAATAGTGAAATAAATCTGATCAATTGTGTTCTAAAAAATGTTGTTAAGTCTGTCCCTGTTCTGACTCATTACACATTACAATTACTGCATTCTCAGAGGCTCTCTGTAAAACAACTGGAAAAAATAACCAAATAATAATTTGATGTTTCCCTTTATTATTATTAATGATTGTTATTTGCCTCATCATCATTACTTCCTATTCTGGTTACATCCTTTATTGCTGCCTTTTGTCCAATATGTCAGTTTTAGGACAAGGAGCAAAGTCTCTTTGTCTCAAAATGATAAGCAAATCAGACTACAAACTGAATTACAGCCTATTATTCTGAAGAGATAT
Organism: Brachyalestes nurse; assembly: GCA_037974405.1. Taxonomy (NCBI): domain Eukaryota; kingdom Metazoa; phylum Chordata; class Actinopteri; order Characiformes; family Alestidae; genus Brachyalestes; species Brachyalestes nurse. The sequence continues at coordinate 743,330 of JBBPCY010000142.1, read as the reverse complement.
CATCAATAAAAAATAGCCATACGTGACTGAGAAAACATGCACAGCGTTTCAAAAATGTAAAAATATTAGGTAGAAAATTGGTGAAAAAGGAAATCCTTTCAAAAATACAAACTTAAATGATAACAACATGACAAAACTGAAATAGGTCCGCCTTGTAGGAAAACTTGCATATCATGCATCATCATCACGCAAACCAATCACTGTCGGCTAATTAATAAAGTATATTTTTATTTTTTTAAATCAAGCAATTTAGTTTTATAGAGTAAAAGCGCCAGCCCTGAAATAAAAAGGTACATACATTGATACATAGATAGATATTGATATAGATATAAAGATGGAACAGATATACAGATATCTACATATATATGCATATACACAAATATAGATAAATGGATAGACAGATAGATCATTATATATAGATTCATAGATAGAAATGCATATAGATATAGACAGATACTGATAAATATACAAATACAGACATAGACAGATAGAGATGTGTCACTTACGTTTGCGGCTGTGTCGGGTCATCGCCCAGGGAAACGTTCTCCCCCTGGATTTCGTTGAAACACTTCTCACAGAAGTGGTACCTGTTAGCAAGAAGCCCATATTTGGGTGAACTACACCGTTCGCCAAGAGCACAGCCAATCACAGAGAAGGCACGCAGAGGGAGTCACCAATCGGGGCAGGGCAGGCCGGGGGAGGCAGCGCGCAGGGTCGTCGCCGGAAGCAGCCAATCATGAAGCAGGGTTTTTGTGTGGGCAGATTGATTTGATTGGTTGCGTGTAAATTTCGGAGAAGGATGATTGGTCGCACCAAAGCAGGCCAATGCAGACATCACAAGCGTTAAAGAAGGAGGGAGAGAAAAGGGGAGGGGGGGAAGGGGGGGAGGTAGAATGAACAATTTAAGTGTGAAAAACAAAAATGTTACGGATGAGAAGAAAAATGGAGGATGGAAAGGTGGAGGGGTGGAACAGAGAGAGGTGGAGAAAATGAATCAACATGTTTCAAGACAAAATAACCGTCTAGCTGGAAGCCAAGCAAAGGCACAGACACCCTCCCATCCACCAGCCCCTTAAACACGCGCACTCTCGCTCTCTCTCTTGCACGCACACACACGCACTTACACAAACACACGCGCGCATGGGTTGGCGCTAAATTCATCAGTTCAGAAAATGACTGGATTTGTTACCACAAAGTCTATGCAAAAGTCACAGTACAAGTCACTGCAAAAGTCACTGTCAATAATTCTGTAATCCGATACAAAAATTCTCTGATCCATAACTCAATAAAACTAGTGGGGAAACTGTGTGGAAGAGGCTGATTCTAAGATTTCAGTTCAGATCACATTATCAGTTTTAAGCAGAAGAGGAGACATATCACTATGATCTGAATTCAAAGGAGCCGCTTTCTATACATTTTTTTCAGGTGACTGTCAATTGAATGTGTCAAATGTGTCAAATGATATGTAAAACGCTGAATAAAAATCTGCACTCAAGTTTCTGACTCATTTTAAAATACCTTTTATGTATGCTAACATTTGTGTGTTTTTACTCACCCAAAACAGCCATAATTCATTTTACAGGATCATTTCCCTACCTGTCTTTATCCCTGAGAAATTAACAGGCTGTTTGGGTTACTATGACTTTAAGACTTATTTATGCAAATGAGCTCTTTTCTGATTGGCTACCCTGTATTATGCCTCATCAAAAAAATTCAATAAGCAGAAGTCACAAAAAGACACATTTTGGGTATTTCACAAGGTAAAACAAGTACAAAATAATTCACTAGATGGTCCATGTAGCTACATTAACCATGACTTTTAAGTAGTCGTTATAGTTGCTAAACTGTCAGTTCTGAGTTGAAAATTAAATCGAAAACTTAACTGAAAAGGAATTTATCCCAACCCTGACCAGCAAACACAGGCATGACATGTACATGAACACATGCATATGCTCTTTCAAACACACCCACACACTCACTCAAATGTGCGCACAGGGCGGAGAGAAGGACAACGGAGGCCAAAAGAAACAGGTGGATACGGAGGAACGAGTATTGGTGCAACTGAGACCCATCATCCTATCAGACTATTTCAAAGAGGTCCAGCTTTACGTTTAATCTAGACACGCACAGTTAAAGGAATTTAGACACAATCTGTCTGCGCCACAGCAGGCAAGGCCAAGTCCAGCCGGCCTGAGCTGAGGATCCTCTTTGAAAATGTCCCGAGTCGTTAAGTCAAATGGCAAAGCAGTGAGTGGTGAAGTGTAAAAACCCTGAAAAATCCCCCCACTAAACAAATATCCACCTGTGATCGAACAATGTTTCACTTCATGAGATGTGTGCTCAGGACAAAATAAATAAATAAACAAACAAGTCGCTCAAGAACATTTGGAAAAGCTAAAACTGGAAATGTGTGGACAAAAACATGCCAATCTGTAATGGCGCGAGTGGGCAAGCGGCTCTTCTGTACAGAAGCTGGTGGACTTGTTTTGGTGTGTACTGGTTGTAATAAAAAACACTGTATGTGTGTGTTTGCATGTGTGTATATGTGTGTGTGACTGACCTGTTTTGGTAGCTGAAGTAGGCAGCGTCTCGTGGGATAGTGCATAGCTGTTTCCCGTAGCAGCACAGAGTTTGAGGAGAAAACTCCAACTGGGAGAGGGAGAAGGAGAAAGAGATGGAGAAAGAGAGAGAGAGAGAGAGAGAGAGAGCGCAAGTGAGTGAGAGCGCAAGTGAGTGAGAGCGCAAGTGAGTGGAGAGAGAATGCAGAGGGGTAGTTTTGATAAATAATATGAATCATCATCCAATAATAAAAAAAACCTAAACTCCCACCACAAAGCATATAACAGAGACTAGCTGAATGAAGTTATTTTTATTAATGGTCACAAAATTGATCAAAAGCATCAACACTTTGTCGATCAGTCTTTGATCTGGTCTCCCTGCAGCATCGCGGTCAAGAACATCTCTGTGAAGTGAAGGCAAAGCACAACGCCCTAAAAAGGTTCTTCAAGGGTTCCTCAGTGAAGGTGATGATTCTATAAATGACTGTGAACACTCAGAATGAAAAGGTGTGTATGGTTCTTTGCCGAGTTTCTTCTGTGATGGAAGATGTGCTGCACAATGGCTCCTCCCATATATGCGCCCGCTTGTGTACAAAATGCAATCTCTGCCTCCGATTGGCTGACGCTGACACGCGTTCCGTGACTTAACCAATTATTGTAGTCCCTTCATAAAAGGGGCGGTACCAATGCCGCTTAGGTAAACACAGACAACAAGGCGAGAGACACGACAGCAGAGACACACACACATCACATATGTGGAAATACTTCACTCTAGACACACACACAGCACGGAGACAATCTGCAAGTCGGTGTTAAAGTACAGTGACAGTACCAGCGTTCTGCAAGGCTATCTGACACGCTAACGCTAGCTAACATGGCTAATGCTAACACTGCAGGGAGTCGTCCTGCCGGCTTAAACTGTTCCCTCTCAGATGGACACTTAAATTTACCAGAAAATTCAAGGTAACAGCCTTTGTTTTGTTTATTTGTCGTGTTGATTGTTAATGTTACAGAGAACTTTTATTAAAAGTTGCTCAAAGTTGCACACTCCTGTTCCTCCTCTGCGTGTGACGACATCATCAATCGACTAGTCGAAGTCGACTCGACTATCCTGACCGACTAGTCAACTTGAAAAAGCTGCCGATGGAACCGAACCAATCCAGACGAGCTGTCGCTGGAGATCAGCAAAAAAAATAAAAAAAATTAAAAAAAATAAAAAAAAAAATCAGGAAACTTGTTCCTATTAAAAATACATAAACAAAATTTTAAAAATCATAACTAATACAAAACATTGTTACTTTTTACTGTATTCATGATCATTTATATTATTCTAATACAATTGTAAAAGCTCAGATAAACAGTTATGAGGTATAAACAATATTTTCCTGGCAGCCCAAGACTTCTCCACTATGTGTGTCCCTTTTATGAGTTACCGTTCCAGTCAACTAAGCTCCACCCCTGAGCAGCCTACTGGTGTGTGGCCGGTCCACCGTTAGCAAATGACAACATGCTTTGACTATTTATTTGTATTAAGGCTCTAGGGGACGTTTCCGAAATGTATTTCACAGCAATCAGGCAAAAAAAGGGAGAGTTCAGGCACGCAAATCAGCTGAAAATGCATTGCATTCTTTTTCTCAGTTAAACCAAGGATTCTGAATGTGGGGACAGACTGACTCATTTCAGGAGATGCACGTCAAAGTGAAAACGAAAGAACCAGCGCCATATGATTCCCATCAGGAGGTTTTTTTTTGTAGTGAGGAAATGCAGTAAACAGCAGAAGCCCTGGGACTCACATACATTAAATCTGCCCTAAAGTTCTTTAGGGCAAATTAAATGTCTCTGAGGTTCTACTGTTTACTGCGTTTTACTGGAGGAATAAAATTTAGGGATAAATGGATGAGCAGAGTGGTTATTAAAGTGGGACTCATTCACTCAAGCCCTTAATCACATCATTTAATTTCCACAAAAACAAAAATCTCACCAGAAACATTTCAAATAGCAGCCGGAACCGTCACAATCATTTCAGCTAATGATGATGCGTACTAATTACAATTAATGGTTCGTCCTTTTTTGTTTTTTAGTGCAACTATTACACAAGTCAGATAGGCTTTCCTGCTTCGTAGTTGGGACGTGTGGTATCATTATCAATTAAAAACACAACCAATTAAATAATTAATTAGCAATTAATTAACATTACTGAACAAATGACATTACAAATTAAATGACAATGCAAATAAACTAACTTACAATAAGTATTCATTTGCAATACCACATGTCTTACTATTTGACTTTTGATTTGTCCCACATATCAAATATTATCATATACTAAATTACTAAAATACAAGCAAAAATAACTGCAGTAAGCTGAAATAACTGTGTTCTGGTAAATGTAAGAGGTACAATGACAGTATTCACCAAACAGCTCATTCAGTATCACACACTTCCATGACACACACAGACACACATGCTCACCTTCCTGCCGCAGCAGTAGCCAAGAGCCTGCATGACGGGGTCGATCTCCTGCTCAAACACCTCAGCCAGTTTGGAGCAGTATTTATACACACGCGAGGTCTTCCTGTTGTACAGCCAGGCGTTGTTGAACATGAGCCAGACGTCATCCACGTACTGCCAGGGCTCTTGGTACTGCCCCGTGTCCAGCTTCCGCTTTATGGTGGACAGGTCCATGGGGTTCTTCACGATGTCAAAATAGTCCTGGAGGAGTGCGAAGTGCAGGAGGACATCGGGATGGAAAGGGTGGCAGAACGTTCCAGGAGTGAGGAAGACGAGGTAGAGTCGCAGAAGAGGCACAGCAGGGTTAACAGACGTGGTCCAGCGGCGAGACAGTGGTGGCGGTGAAAGCCGGTCAGAGGGAGAGAAGAGGGCAATGTTGAGCGCTGTGGAGAAGTTAACGTGTACAAACAGAGAAACATAACAGATTCCTGTTCCCTCACTTCACCCTGCACCCTCTCTCTGTGTCTCTCTCTCTCACACACACACACACACACACACAAACACACACACACACACCCTTCCGTGCTTTTACATGTGATCTAATACACTCACAAGCAGATGGAGGACTGTGTGGAGACAAGGCTGCAAATGGTCACCTAAGGGACTTGATATCCTTGTTCTGTAGGCTGTACTGCACTGTACTCTACTGCACTATTCTGTTCTGTACTCTACTTTACTCTGTACTCTACAGTACTGCATAGCACTACTCTGAACTGCACGCTAATATACCATAATACTCTTTACTGTACACTACTGTGCTGCCCTACACCTTAACGTAATGTACTTCTCTGTACTGTACCCTACTATGTACTCAACTAACCGGCTCCGTACTGTAATGTACAGCAGCACTTTGTATTGTATTGTACAATACTGTGCTGTGCTGCATTACTCTGTAGTGTACTACACTCTGTAAAATTGCACTGCAATTTCATGTACTGTACTATTCTGTACTCTACTGTACTGGACTACTTAGGAGAGTTATATTATCACTAAACACAACAGTGGTAGTTGTAAGATCTAGTCGAAGTATGTTGACGAGAAGTTCTGACCTGTTGTCGTGCAGAAAGCTTGTTTATAAAATTGTATATAACAGGGTAAAGGTTGGGACCAGCCAGGATTTGAGAGTGAGGAACTGGATGTGAGTTTATTAAATATGTGGTTTTGGTAGTGCATTGCTTGTGTTAAATGCCAGAAAATAGATTTGAGGTCTAATAGACAGACATTTAATAGACAGGGGGCAGCTGGATGTACTAGTGGTTAGGTTGTTCACCCAGCCATCAGAAGGTTGAGGGTTCTAATCCCAACTGCCAGTGTCCCCACTGGGGTACTCTTGAGCACGAGTTTACGCGTGACTATAAACAAATTAAATTATTTACTTATACATGCCAATGTTCACAAAGTGTATTTTATGATGCTCTTCTGATTAATCTTACACCTCCTTGCACTAATTTCTACATTAAAGCGTTTCTGCACTGCTAACATTTAAACTGCTTTGTTTTCTTGATGTTGATTTGGTGAATTAATGGCCCCTATATAATTGTGGCATAAACACAGTGCAAAAATGAGTGATACATAACAGACACCTGATCCTGTAAAACATGTCTGGATTGCACATCACTACCATATCAGTTGTACAACTTGGTGCTTTAGCTGGTAGAATGTAAACAACACTGAACCAGCCGAATAACACAGTGAAAACAAAGATTAGCATGCAGTAGTAATGAGATGGTCCCGCTGGTGCTGTTTTTTGTATTGACTGGGCTTTAGTGTGCGTGTGTGTGTGGTTTGGATGGCTGGGTGCAGAGGGAGACAGGACTGTAACAACACACTGTAATGACTAGAGCAGCGCTGTGAGCATTCAGCAGCATTAACAAAGCAAATGGCGCCGCCTAGAGGATGAAGACAGCATGAGAATAACAGCATTCAGCGACTGAACCATTGCTGGAATTGGTCAAAAAGGACAACAGACTACAGGCTGAAGTGAGGAACAACAAAATAACCGAATAAAAATATGCTTATTATACGTTTAAATTAATTAACCAAGAGTAATTGGTTTGCAACAATTGTACTCGCATAACTTGAAAAACAGCATGCCTGTTTTTACAACGTTAATATATTTTCCATATATTTAGCCTGTAGCCTGTAGTTTTTTTACAGAGCCAGCGAGGGGTTCACAAGCCACAGTACTATACAGAACAGTGCTTTCCCTGCTCCACAAGACCACATTCAACCCGATCCGTAAATGGACCATATCATGAAAACTTAATTTTACTTGCTTTTTAAATTTTTTTTTTGCATACTAGTGGTTTAAAGGGACTGGATATATATGGACCCTACTCCTTTTGACTTCAAACGTCACCATCAAATCACCTCACTGACACACAGTGACAGTCTTTAGAAGTTATGAGTGTTTCACTCTTCTTTGTGAATGAGGCCAAATACAGACCAGCCAATCACAACAGAGCTCATTTACACACACAAGAGCTAGAAAATAGACTTGTAAAAAAACAGGGATAAAGATATGCTGGAAAATGGTCATGTAAAAAACATTAAATACAACTGGATAGAAATACAGTATATGGGCCCTTTAAAGACAGTATTTTAGAGCAGAGATAAGACTGGAGTGGTTTTCAGTCCCAGTTCCGTTGTTCCCCCAGCTCTTACACCAGTTTGAGCTCATGAAAGGCTTAGTACGGCGCTGAAGCTGGTGTTTTAGAGCTGAGAGAAGGTAAGGCGTGCACTGAAAGGGGGTCCGATAACTGGGACTGATAACTGGGACTGAGCACCACAGCTTTTAATCTTGCAGGGCTGGAGCCCACCAGGGCCAAACACCGCTCTAAACATTAAATAAGCAACATTAACAACATCATGCTACGGGATGAATGAAGCTCAGGCAGTGGAAGTGTGCCAGATAGCTATACACTAACCTGAGAGCTGATCAATAGAGCTCTCTGTGTTTACTAATGAATATGTTCAATCTAGGTAAATTACTCAATGTTAATTTGCTTTAGGAATAAAGTAGAATAATCCACTAAGAAAGGATGTGTAAAACATAAAGGATGTGTAAAATATGTACACATACATATATATTATATATATACACACACATATATGCATACATATATACAGGCTCTGTTTCGTATTGTAAGCCACAGAATTTCAAATCAATTTAAAATTTTATCTAATTTGCACAATTTCCATCACTTAACCCAGATGTAGTTTTATTGTTGATTTTTACAGCTCACAGCAAGTCATACTGTGTCCCAAGTCAACCAAGTCCACAAGTCTGATCCACATTAATGAAGATATGGATGCGATATGGTCCAAAGAAGTTTTGGTGATGTGTTTACAGAAAAGTTTTGAGTCACTTTTGACTTCAAGTACTGGCGATGTTAACGTTGTAGCTCCAGTTCTGAATTAAATGTTGGACCCAAACACATCTCAGCTGATTGACCACATCTGGGATCAGTGGGAAAACTGCAAATGTGATGTTTTATCAAACAATTATAACAATTAGAGAGAACAGCAACCTCACTGTCACTAAAGGCCAGATTCAGAGAAGATGTAAATGAAAAGTTTGGACATTTTAGCATAAAGCCAAATTATGTTGAATATTTTTCTAGACTAGAAGTTACTGTGTTTCTGGCACACTTCCCAATCACACATATGGCCCAATACAATCAAATTGCTGTTAAAAGAGCTATGTGGCAGGACACAATCACCTGAAATGAATGAGTGAACCCATGATTTAAAATCAAAGTACAGTACTGTGCAAAAGTCTTGAGCCACCCTTGATATGTTTATATTTTATTTTGAATCTCCTTGTTAGCACAAAAAAACATTTTTGGCATATTGAGTAGATAAATGGAACCAATGTTTTAGTGCAACAGGTTGCAAAGTGCCTACAGACACAAGGTTCCTATATAAAGAACTTTCAGGCACTCAGCATTCAGCACTACCAGTATACTGATCACTGCCTGATCATCTGGAATCATCTGCGCCGGTTTCTTCACTGGTACAAGTTTTAAGTTAGAAGTGCTTTGTTATTTGGAAGAAAAATAGGAATGAGAGGTGGCTCAAGACTTGACGTGTCCCGTTTCCCAAGACCACCCCCCACCCCCCGAAGCCAAACAAAGTAAATAATTATCAGCTACAGCTGTTTTGCAGTTTGACTGATTTGGCCATCAGCTCAGAAGTGGAGAGATTAGTGAAGAACACAGAGAAGCTTTTTATTATGAAGGCAAAACCCTTTCTGTTCCCTCTCTCAGCGCAGGTTCACACCAGCTAACTTTAAATACAAATAAACTCTAGCTTTAGCAGATGTGAGCTGTAGGTATCAGGGGCCGAGCCCAAACATAAACGATGGGGTTGAAAATCCATTGAAAAATCAATTATTTTGAGAAAATAAAGGGATTTGGTCCACACTGACCTGATTCACCAGTAATGAACACAGCCGGAGTTCACTGAGCCGGGTGTACACTACACATCTTACACAATCCTGACAGAGCTTTACAACAGAGAGAACCTTATGTTTAACATCAGTCTAACAAGATTCTGTCTTATAGTTATGAGGGAACGCACACCTAACCAGCTTCTCGGATGATGTTAAGAAGGCTGGAACTAGACCAGACCGGTTTCAGCATTTATACACACTTTGCGGAGAAATATGGGATTTGGAGAAAGAATCTGTAGAAATACAAAATTGGGAAACATGGACAGTTTTATTCTGACGCATTTTACTGTGAACAGGCTGCTGAGACAAATCTGAAAAAGGGAGTTCTGGTTGTATAGAGATCTGCCAGTGTTCTACAAGCAGTTCCTCCCTTTCTGCTCTTACACATCTCTGTTCTCTCTCTCTCTCAGTGCTGTCACTATACTATACTGAATGTTTGTGAATTAACAACAGGGCTTTATTTCTTGTCTGCCTTGTTAGAACTGGATCCTCAAACTCAAACATCTGTGGTACAGACAGAGAATAAAATTTAACATTCATTTTGTGGCCTTTTAAGTGACGTTTCACATTGCAACAAAAATGTGACTAGTTAAGATTTAACTCAAACCTGGTTAAACCACATTCCCCACAGAGAAAGTGGTGCCTGGATGTGAACTTAAACAAAGGAAAGGGAAGCAACATTGCTGCCTGACATAACACTTCACCCAGAGCAGCTGTTCACGTCAAACCCTGGTCTTTGATCAAGACTGACTAATTTCCCCTCTCTCCCAATCAGATCAACCAACTGAGATCTCAAACTGGAAATTTGCTCCCAGGAGTGAAAACCTGTCTGAATGGGCTGAAGATGCTGTAGTGTACACCCGGCTTTTCTCTGTGATGCAGTGAGGGGAGGGTCAGAGAAGTCAGAAACACACACGCCTGTGATGAACCCAATATCCCTCTCGTTCACTCACACTCTCTGTCTCTCTCTCACACACAAACACACACAGTCTGAGTGAAGAGCTTCTCTCCACGCTCGCAAGGAAGGTGTGAGACAGAGTGGAAAGAAAGGCAGAAAGAGGAAAAGAGGAGTGGATTCTAATGACTCTAAAGATAGGGTTTTGGACTGGAGCACAGGAAGCAGAATGCGTGTGAGCGCGGGGCCTTACCAGGTTAGTTTTGTTACTAGTTCGAATACGTACAGGTATCCCCAGCAGCTGGGGGTCCACCGGCTGGCGGAAGGGCAGAGACTCGGGGTCCTGCCTATACAGAGCCTCCAGAGTGGGCATCAGAGCCTGCCGGACCTCCTCTGGCTTAAATACTGAAAGAGAGAGAGAGCGAGCGCGAGAGAGAGAGAGAGAGAGAGAGCGAGAGAGAGAGAGCGAGAGAGAGAGAGAGCGCAAGAGAGAGAGAGCGAGAGCGAGAGAGAGAGCAAGAGAGACAGAGAGAGAGAGAGCGAGAGAGCGAGAGAGAGAGAGAGAGAGAGAGAGAGAGAGAGCGCGAGAGCGAGAGCGAGAGAGAGAGAGAGCGAGAGCGAGCGAGAGAGAGAGAAAG
>JBBPCY010000142.1:694377-704997 GCA_037974405.1 Brachyalestes nurse | reverse complement strand
CACACACACACACACACACACACACACACACACACACACACACACACACACACACACACACACACACACACTTCAGTGTCTGCAGCACATGTATGTCCACTCAAACTGGATGTGGGGTTTCAATTACTCACTTTAGTTATTAAATAATTAATAACTGGATAATATCTGTCAATGTAATTAAAGTAATGGAGTAAAAGCTCAGTACAACAGAGTGAATTAATGATTGTTTATGTTTGTTTTTATGTTTGACTTCTTACCAGGTACTCGAACTTGACGTCCAGGTATTTGCGAATGGTTAGTTTGGTGTCAGGAATGGCCTTATGCAGGTAAGTGTTTAAATCATGCAGCATCTAGTTACACACAGAGAGAGAAAGGCACAGTCACAGATGGTTTGACCAGAGGAGGTTGTGTAATGTAATGTGTGGAATTTGACTGGCTGATTTGGTTCCCCATATTGCCATATTGCACCATATTCCCCATATTGCAGGTGAAAATCACTGGTCATTACTAACTGCACTATTTACATGTCCTATCCAGGTCTACCTACACTTAATTACCTATAAGCACCCCAGCCTCTGAAGGGCTTCCGTCTACCTGACCATGTGTGTACCGCACATTGACTGAATCTCCTCTATTCATTAATGTCCTCCAAACACTTTCAGATTCAGGTTTTAGAACCTAAATACAGTTCAGTGTTCAGTGTCTGGAAGAGTTTCTCACAGGTTTAATGGTCTTCAAGAGCTGAATGCCGTATTTCTCTATGTTACGATGAGCTTCTGCAAACTTCACGAAGGCCTCGCTCGCCGCAGCCTGTGGCTCTCGCACTCCAATCACAGAGAACACGTCCCCAAAGGCTGAGAAAGAGAGAGAGGGTGACAGAACACTCAGAATATAATCACTCAGAAGCAACTGTGCTGTGCCTCCTTACCTCTGTGAGTCTGTGAGAGTTCAAAGAAGGCTCTGAGTAGTCTCTTACTGTGCTCCATCAACCCTGCACACACGCACAAATTATACCCATTTATTTAAAAATACATCCAGTCATTAAAAAACAAGTGGTTCTTATTTTTTTGAAGATCAGTTTTACCCTTGTACAGTTCTGCAGTTTTCTCAAGTTCCTCCAGTTTCTTTACAAGCCCATCTAAACAAACAAACAAACATCTATAAGCATCACAGAAAGGTCAAGAGTTTCTCTTTTTCAGACAGGGACACCTTCCTAATGATAATCGTCTGTGTGTGTGTGGTCACCGTTGCAGAGAATGGCTCTGCTGAGTCCGAGAGCGTCTGCTGTTCCTGAGCTCATGTTTTCCACCAGACGGTGCTTCACTTTCTTCAGCACTGAGAGGAAGCACACACAACGTTAGGGAAACATACACTTCCGCCCACACTAACTCCTTCACTCAATCACTCCCTCCATCCTTTGTTCACCCCTCCCTTCACTACCCCACCAAACGATCCCTCTCTCTCTCTCTCTGTATTTACCTATGTCCAGAGACTTGCCCTGCTTGGGGTCGGCCTGTAGTTTATTATAATGAATCACAGCTTCACCCTGAAAGCAGAGATGTACACATTTAAAAACAAAAAAAAATTATGTACTCACTTCGCATTTTAAAATAACAAAACGTTGCCTCATCTTCTGGACTGGTTATGAAACTGGCTGATACTCCAGTATGACTGTGCCAAAAACTACACTGCTGATTAGCTGCTCACGTTACAAACACACTACTGTACCTGTACAGCCTGGATCATCTTGGCCACCTCCACTTTGGTTTTGCCCTTTACTGGTTTTCCGTTCACCCCTGTGATCTCATCACCTGCTGCAAGCGTTCCATCAAGTGCTGCTGGTGTGTTATCAAACACCTGACACACACACACACATTATATTTTTCTATAAGGTGTATGTGTCTTATGTCTGCAGGGTGTTAGGTTCAGTAAAATGAATACAAAACAGGTATTTAACTGCATTAACCTAGCGCCACGAAAACAATTCATTAAGAAGCATTAAAAGTCAGACAAATCCAAACATCTTTATGTATGAATATAAATCAGCAGTGTTTACAAAAAGTTACTGTATGACATACATCCCCAGCACTAACCTGCACTATATAGAGGCAGGGACAGTACTGCGCTCCTCCCCCTATACTGATTCCAATCAGGTTCTGTGTATCTTTCTTCAGGGTCACTGTGCCAGGAACAGTGGGAATCCCTCTGCAGGAGACATCCAGATTATAACTGGATTACTGCAAGGTTCAAAGCAGCTAAAGCATTAAGTTATTATCCAACAGCATTCCAAAATATAACCTGAACTGGAAATGATTTTGCAAAGTCATCCACCAACAGGAAGCAGCCAGAAAAACTGTCAGTCTTACTTATGAAGACATTTTTTACACAAGAACATCAAAGTGCTTCAGAATTATCATTACATCACTTTGTTTTCTGATACTGAAACAAAGTCTTAGCCCACACCAGACCTAAAACTGATGAACTTGAGATTTTATATATATAACCAAGCATCATCAGTGCAAAAAAAACAAGATATACTCAGTAATTCAGGCATAAAGACTGTAACAGTGACCTCAACAGTAACAGCATTCATTTATGGAGGAAAAACACAAACTGCACTTACAGTTTATCTTCTTCTAGCTCGTAGTCCATGATGTCCGAGAACATGCCAGGAAGGTCAAGAATGGGTCAGTCTTGTCTAAAAATGTGAATCACAGTCTGTCTTTCAGGAAGCCCAGGAAAGCAGAGAAGTGTCAGGATCAGCTCTCTCGTCTCTCGAGGCACACAGGCCTGTAAATAAAAGAAGTGTCGCTGCAGCTGAAGGTCTGTTAGCTCTCTCTGGTAAGACGACAGGCTCTTTGTTTAATCAGATGCATCACACAAAAAACAGCAAATTCTCATTTGACTTTTCTATTCCAACTTAAACAGCGAAGAGCTGTTGTCCCACAGGCCCACACCACTGCTGTGGCTGCACTGTGGTGGAATGGATCGATTCTAACAATGAATATATATTTGGACATTGACACACGTTTTGTTATTTTACCTGTTAACTCAAACATATTCAAATTGTAGTGAATTAATGGATATAAGTGTAGACTCGTAGCTTTACTGTAAGGGTATACACTTCCAAACTGAATGAAGGGTTTAGGAATAAGACCCCTCTTTAAAGTGGGCCACCCTCTTTTTTTTTTTAAAGGGACTAAAAGTAATTGAACAATTGACTCAAAAGCTATTTCATGGACAGGTGTGCGCAATTCCATCATTACTTCATTATCAGTTAAGGAGATAAAAGGCCTGAAGTTGATTCCAGGCATGGCATTTGTATTTGGAAGATTGTACAGTGAACACAACATGCGGTCAAAAGAGCTCTCCATGCAAGTGAAGCAGGCCATCCTAACTCTACACTTTGGTACATTCTGAGAAAGAAAGAAAGTACTGGTTGTTTGACGTGATTTTCATAAGTTTCCGTGCAGCTCATTCAGCATATCCAGCTTCACTGGAGCTCTATGGACGGGAACAGAGGAGTTTTTTTTCCACTGCAGAAAAGCTGGACCGTGATTGGATAAATGCACCAAAATCGTCACTTCCAGGGAAGCTCAGCTTCTCTGGGAGTGAATGGAGCAGTGGGCGGGCCAGGACGCTGGGCTGCTGCATGATGAATGGAGTAGCTGTCTAAAGGGCGGAACCCCTTTTTGATTGACAGCACGTTTTCAGTTTACACCACTAGTCTGGAGAGATTCACGCACAGTCCCAGCGGAATTGCAAGAGAAGTCGCGAGACAACCTGCAGCACGTAGTGTTATTTTGCTGGTGAATAAAACTATTTCCATTTGTACATATAATTATTTAAATAAAAACGTAATTACAGCGTTCTTGAGTTCGCTCCTTGTTTCATATCATTAAAGGAGCTCTTGGAAGAGGGAAACCAGCCAGCTATTTAAGCTATTTAAAAATCTTTTCTTACGACGAGAGACTGAAAATTAAACAACAGGGCAGACAAACGCCCAAGACTGATTTGGTGCAAAAATCAGGGGAAAATATCAGGTCTTTTCACCTCTCCTAGTATGACAAGGTGAACTGGATGACTGGAAGTGTTAAGTTGTCTGGGAAGGGTCATTGAACATGCAATTAATGAAGGTCTTCACATTCAGTTGAGCAGTGAATCAGCAAATACTGGGAATTACAGGGAATTTACAGGAACATTAGCTAAATATGACTCTGTCTTGGCCGCACAATTTCAGTCATCAGCTGTGTTTTCTGGTATGTCCCACTCTATCCAAAATGACTTGATCTCTGCTGTTACAGCCACTGTTTCTGATCATATAAAAGGTCAATTCAGACGGCTCCCTTTATAGCATGGCAGGTGGATGAAGTACAACAGGGTCACAAACCATTTTCTGAAAAAGGAACAGAGGACAGAATTTATGTACAAAGAATGTAACTAATTTCATGTAGGCCTAAAATGAGCTTCCCCTGTTTGAAAGACTAGCAGCCGCCACCGCTGTGCAGGACCCCTCCATGCCCTCACATGGACTTTTCACACTCCTGCCAGGCTGTGTGACTGTTTTTACCCCAGACTGTGAGTCTACTCAACACCACACTGCCACCACACTGCCTCAACCCTGAATGTATACTCATGCAGAGCCACTTCATCCACACGCATGGTTTACACATAGACTAGATGTCATACACCTCAGTTGCATGCTGCCCTTTGTCATAGCTGCAATAAGAAAAATCCTTACTGTTCTTTTAACTTCTCATTACTACTTCTACTGTTAGAAATTGAGTGCATTATTACTGTTTATGCACTTCTATAAACTGTGAATTCATGCTGCTACTCAGATTCATTCTCAGGTTTAATCAGCTATATTCAACCAAACTGCACATTGCAGGTACAGTACACTGCACAAAGCTGCCCACATACAAAATTGATCATCATATAATTTAATGTGTCTAGGTTTTATAGTTTAATTATACCATTTTTAATTTAAAATGTACATCTCTGAATGTATAAACGACCGTGTATCGACTATAAACCTGCAGATCAGCAGTTAGAAGAGTTATAATGTTCAGTGTTGACGTTCCAGATCAGGTTAAATCTGCAGTTCTGAGAGCGGAGTCAGAGTTTACTGAATGTTTTTTGAGTGTTTCTTAAGTGCTTACTGAATGTTTACTGGATATTTAATTAGTGTTTACTAGATGTTTCCCAAGTGTTTAAGAGATGTTTACTAAATAATTACAAATAGCATGAGCCTTAACTCGCTAAAAAAAAAAATCCGATTTCTCGCGTCCAGACTTACCGTAAAGGCGGTCTGCCAGTCTTGCCTGACAGAGCAGCTGTGAAGGAGCGTTTTTATTAGATAAACAACAAAGTAAAAGGCAGAATTAAATGAATTAAAACCTCTATATTCGCTCCTGATCCTCCATCTGTAAACAGACGGACCTCTCGTATGCGTCACTTCCGACCACACACAGGAAACGCAGGTCGCTGAGTTGGCATTGGTTTATTTATTCTTATTTTTAGTGTATTATGCATTTATTATTTAATAAATACAGTTTTAACTGCGTTGTTCAGGTGTATGAGGGAAATACGGATTTTACACTGCAGTAATGACGTGCCCTTAAAAAGAGGTTTAATATTTATTCTACATTTCTGAGAAAAATATTATTCTCACATAATAATCGTTTATCACATCAACATTTTATCATTGTTCAAGTTCAAGTTTCTTTATTGTCATTCAACATGTTGGAACATGGAAGGAATACATTTGTTACTCAGGACCAACATAATCCCTAATAGCAATAAAAAAGTGTTATTAATAGTTATATTATATATAGCATATTATATATCACATCATATTATTTCATACCACACGTTTATTGTGCTGTTTTAATAAAAAGCATTTTATAATAACCCGAAATTATTTTATAATACCATACTTCTCGTGTATTAATGGGAATCTTTAATCATATCGTTCTCTTTATCAGAGCAAAATGGGCCACGCTGGGTTTTGTAGGTCACCTAATAATTCACTAAAACATTATTATATCATACTTATATAACTCACTTGTTTCACAAAGTCATTTTAGTTCTTTTTCCTGTTAAAAGGGTGGCCTGAAAACGTAATAGTTGGTGTAATGATTCATGCACAACAGGTGGCGCAGTAAAAAAAGTGTTTTGCTCTGAACTCGACACTGAACATTGAACCCTAAACATTATTCTAAAAGTTTTCTGAAATTCCTGAAGCTGTTGCGGCTTTTTTATATTTTCAGTCAACAAAATTAGTAAATTATTTTTGCTTCCTTCTGTTGCTGGGACGTCAATTCGAACTCACAGAGCTGAAACTGAAGGATCTGATGATACATTTCTGAAAATAAATTCTGAACAGATCTTAAGTTTTGAACAAAATGTATTGATTTTATTACTAATAATGGTATGAATGTACATACAATTATTTTTTGAAAATTATATTTTAAATGTAGGCTATATACATTTTATATGTATGTATGGATATGTGTGTATTTATTTCAGATGATGTCATTCAGTTTTGAACCCAATGAGAGCGTCAGAGCGGATCTACCGGGCTGGCATCTAACTGACTGGGGGGGTGGGGGGCACTATCGAGCTTGAAGATGTCGGGAGCGGTGAGCGTGGGGGGTGCGTGCGCACGCCGACAGACTGACGGACAGCCTTCAAATGTCCCACCCCCCCCTGATGCTGCACTGTTTGAACCCTTTGATGTAATAAAATGTAGAGAAGACAGACAGGACTCTATAAAAGCAGGGATCTTTAATAACATAAACAACTGAAGCTTATTTATTGTTGTTTTAAATAAAACATTTTTATCCTGAAAACTCCGGTCAGACTCGTGTGTCTCCTGAAAAAAACTTTTGCCAAAACGTAAAGACTTTTCAGGTGTCTGGAATGATTATTATTACATTTCATTCTCACCATTCCCCCCCTCAAATCAGACTGGGGACTTTTTTTGGCAAAAAATCTGCCAAAATCATTAAAGGTCCCATGACATTAAAAAATTTCACTTTATGAGATTTTTTAACATTAATACGAGTCTGCGGCAAGCATTTAGCCGAAGACTGTTTACTCAACTTGGGGCAATACAGAGCTGGTTTTGCTGAACGGCTGAAAATTAAGTCTGGATCAGAATCATCTCACCCTGGACAAGTAAGTCAACTATAATGCTATATAATATTTTGTTGCTTTGCTGTATATGGTTACCAAGCTTTTTACTCTTAGAATATGGCTGTAACATTAGCTCTGCAGCTAACAGCTAACAGCCCATTTAGTAGGCTACTGTTGCAAATGTAAAGGTAGATAGCATCAGGTGTGTGTGAATGGTGTGTGAACGCACACATGAACTCGAGTGTTGTACTTCTTTGTTATTTGGACAACCGTGTTGCTGTTAGTGTACGAGCCATTGCTGTACACTGTAAACATTAGCGCATGGTACCATGGCCGCAAGCTGCCCCCTCCCCCACCCTCCACCTTGCCCCACCTCTCTCCTCCTCGCCCCGCCTCTCTCCTCCTTATCATTAAAGCTACAGACGCAGAAACGGCGTGTCCAGGGAAATCTCATTGTGGGACTGGCTAGAAGTGGCTTTAATTCTGCACCAAGGCTGAATTTCGGAAAGAGACTTCAGATATTAGGGGACCAGTAAGACCAATATCTATATAAAAGCATAAAAAATCAGCATGTCATGGGACCTTTAAATAATTTTGACCTCAATATTGACCGTAATATTCATGTTTGTGATTTTGCCATAATGGAGCAGCCCTTTATATTATCTGAGTGTTCTGTTTTGTTAGAACATTAATAACAGATTGTTACAGCGGAGAGAGAACCGCTGCTTAGCAACCGGTGATACAGTGATGGTGAAAAAAGTGCTCTTTTTAGAAATAACAGCACAGGTAGAGCCGCTGTCAGCCAATCAGATTGAGACGGACTAACAGCTGTATAAAAGTTAATATGTGTTTTTACTGTGTGTGTGTGTGTGTGTGTGTGTGTGTGTGTTGTAGGTAGTAAGGTCAAGTGGTGATTGTGTGCTGAAGAGTAGAGAGACTTTTCTCGCTCTTTTTATTGACAAAGTGTCAGCGGGGTGGCCCCACTGATATGAGCTGCACACAGGCAATCAAGAGCAATCACACACACACACACACACACACACACACACAGCAGAAACTGTGGTTTATGGCCGGGGCTTGTTCGTCTGGGCTGGACATAATGGCTGTGCTGTTAGAGTTTATCAGACAACCATCGCCCACTTTTCTTTAGCAGCAGAAAGAACCTGGCAGTCAACAGAGAGAGAGGAGAGCAGACCTGACAGTATCACACACACACACACACACACATACACACACACAAATACACACACACACACACGTACACACACACACACACACACACTCCATAACACTACACACACTATACACACCATCACACACATAAACAGAGAGTGAGAGTTGAAGAGGGTTCTTTGTCTTTCTCAGTTGGATTTGAAAGTCTTTGAGTTCGGTTTTGTCTCAGACTTGAGTCTCTGGACACGGCGTCGACTTCTTTAGACTCAAACCCGTTTAGACTCTGCCTTGACTTGGACTCGAACCTGTTTGGACTTGGCCTTCACTCAGACTCTGCTGCCGATGCCGTGCCGTATGCCTTATGTTTATTAGTTCCTTCGTCACAACTCTGCAACTCGGGCTTCGCAAAGACAACCAGTTTTCCACCAGCAGGTACAGCTTGGTTTGACCACTGATCCCACACAGAGACCACTCCCAGTCACATTAGGAGATACCGCTCATAAATACAACACAGACAACAGAAAAGTGAAACGTCATGAGAATTACACAACATGCCATTGCCTGGGGACCTGTGGAGGGGTAAGAGGCGATATAAGCTGACCAGCGCATTCATATTTCAGCCCGAGAGCCGGACAAGGCCTTAATTATCCAGAGCCTGCGCGGGATTTCACTGCTACAAGATTTCAAGCGGAGGAGCAAAAGTTGCTTTGGGTGTTCAGCTCTTCATGTGGCAGGACTCTTTGATGGGGTTTGCATTTTTTAACATGCTTTTGAAAAGTAAGCTGGGAGAGATGGGGTGAAAAAAAAAACGGTTCAGAATTCATTTGGAGGTCTCAGATAGCTACTGTATAAAAGATAAGCCCCCGAAGAGCACCACAAGCTTCACAGGAAATTATTATTTCAACCCGCAAGTGAGGTAGAAGGATAGCAGATGTGTAAATCTTTTCAACCTTTTGCTGGCAAATACACACACACACACACACACACACACACACACACACACACACACACACATACACACACACATTGGTATTCTCTTCCAGATGCCATTAAGATGATTACATTTATCATTCCCTTTTGCTGCTGTCCTGACATGTTCCTTCTTCTCCGTGGCCTTTTCCTCCAGCTGTTGCTTTGATATTGGCTTTATGAAATCTGCGTGAACGGCATATACCGCGCTAATCTGCCTCGGTCTGCTGCCGGCACGGCCCCCCCCGCCACTAAAACCCCCCTTGTAACCTAGTGCTTTAATCCTGAATATCCTCTCGTCTCCTTTTTTGCTCTCTGCCTTCTTTTCCGTTAATGAAAAAGGCGCCGGGTGCTCGCTCCTCTCAGGTGGAGTCCGTTTCCAGCCCACTCCTACTGTTTATTGTCTGATTAAATTTCCGTGGCTTCCGCACGCGGGCCCACCTCCACGTTTACCTCAGTTAAACCGCCTCCATCCAGTCTCTCCCACCGGGGCCGGACGTCCGTTCTCTCGGATATCAGGTGTTCTCCCGTCTCTGAAACCACGTTTTTCCTACTTTCCTTCTGAGGTTCTGATGGGTTTAATGCAGACGTGTGTTTGGATTCAGACTCTCCATTCAAACTTTAGGCTGGTGTGGGTCTCTGCATGTTGCTCATTATGTAAATCGGACTGGATTTAAGTCTATTAAAAGCACTGAACCAATTAAAGAACCATGAAGGATGGATAAAACCAACATACATTTGAATTTGTTCATAATAGCCTTATCTTGAGTTTTGTGTCATTTGTGGGAGTCATCTCTGCAGTTTCATACGCAATTTTAATTTCCGGCATCTTCAGAACCCTTTAGGTCTCCAGACGAGGTCTGTTTTAAGGACTTCTGGGCACTAAAATATACACGCCTGTCATTTTTGGTTCATTTTTATTCCATAGACTCATGTTTGCATTTTAACTTGAGAAAAACTCCAGTATTCTTATTTTATGATTTATTACATAAGTTTTGGTTGGAAACATCCAAAGGAAAATCCAATTAGAATTTATTTCCCCTGTAGACTTGTTAGACTTGGCAGAGTGAGCTTTTCAGATTAACTACCAACATTATTAAATTTGGACCAATCATGTTTTGACTCCTCGTCTGGAACCTCCATTGCTCAAAGGAAGAGGAAGACCCGTCAGTCTCGGCCCCCCAGTGGTGGAACAAATTCCCTCTTCTGAACAGAACTGGAGTCCCTCGCTGTCTTCAAGACCCCCCTCTTCAAGACCCCCCCTCTTCAAGACCCCTCTCTTCAAGACCCGCCTTTTCAAGACCCCCTTCTTCAAGACCCCTCTCTTCAAGACCCCCC
>JBBPCY010000142.1:677564-688813 GCA_037974405.1 Brachyalestes nurse | reverse complement strand
TATTCCAGCATGACTGTGCCCCAGTGCACAAAGCAAGCTCCATAAAGACATGGTTGGATGAGTTTGGTGTGGAAGAATTTGACTGGCCCGCATAGTCCTGACCTCAACCTCATCCAACACCTTTGGGATGAACTGGGATGGAGATTGTGAGCCAGGCCTTCTCATCCAACATCAGTTCCTGACCTCATAAATGCTCTACAGAATGAATGGGCACAAATCTTGTGGCAAGCCTTCCAAGAAGAGTGGAAGCTGTTATAGCTGCAAGCTTCATAAAGTCTATGTATTTGACTACAATATCAGTAAAGTTCCTGTTGGTGTAATGGTCAGGCGTCCCAATACCTTTGTCCATATAGTGTATGTATGTGATCATCTTCTGTAAAAACTACCACACTATAGACATATTCAAGTTAGCAAGAAAGGAAAAGGGCAGACGCTCAGCATATGACTCTTTTCACTTTAAAGTGGGTATGTTTTAAACCCCTCAGTGCCACTGCTACACTGAGAACAGTCACCCATCCAAAACCATCCTGTCCAGAAACTGAGCACTAATGAGAGACTCGAGACTAACAAAAGCCATTCAGAACTCCAAGAGATTATAACTGCCCTCTCTTTCTTTTGGTGGGTAGGGTGGCCCTCTCCCCCTCAAGCTTCATAAGAAAGTCTATGTATTTGACTACAATATCAGTAAAGTTCCTGTTGATGTAATGGTCAGGCGTCCCAATACTTTTGACCATATAGTGTATGTATGTGTATTTCTTGTATTCATTTATTTATGATGTCTTCCCACAGGAAAGCATAGATAAAGATCAGACAGGTTAAATTATGAGACATTTATCCTGTGTTAGTTTCAGAGAACCAACATAAAAAAATTGTTTAGTACAGAACACACCTGCTCATCTTTGTGTGCATGTGTGTCTATATATATTGTCTCTTTTCCCCATCAGAGACTTTTGTCAACACCAGCTTTTGTGTATTTTCTTAGTGCAAGTGCACAAAGAACTACATATCACCTTACCTTACACAAACACACAGGCACACACACACACAATGAAGAGCTCTGCACATAATAAGCAGAGAGCAGATAGCTGCTGCTAAGCAACCATCTCCACACTCTGATGTCACATCACCTGTTGCTAAAGCAACAGCTCATCCTCTTAACCGCATCAGTGTACATGAGAAAAACATATGATGGAGTGTGCGTTTGTGTGTGTACTTAGTTCTGTCATTATGACTTTCCATGGCATTTATTATTTTAGTGTGTTTCACACTTACATTTTCATTAGTTTTTCTCTGTGTACATTTATTCTTTAAATAATTTTAAATACACATGAATGTTACTGTAATTGTATGACGGTATTTACAGTTAACTTATGATAAATGATCATTATTGTAAAGACACAAAATTATAACAAATGAGAATACAAATCACTTTTATCTTTTATTTACTTCTATGTTCAATGTCACATCTACTAAATAGCACATACCCCTACACATCTTTTTTTGTATCTCAATTTTCTGTCAATTAAAACTTTTTTATTAAAGATTTTTTATTTTGGCAAATGTTGCCTTTACTTATTTATTTCTATTAAATATAATTACATGTATTCATACAATGTAATGTATAACCATAATTATTACAGCAAAACTGTAATAACACAATGCAAAATATGGTTTTGTACTGTTCATCCATGTTGTCCACTGAAAAAGCACCTACACACTGTGTGTATGTGTGCGTGTATGTGTATGCGTATGCGTGTGCGTGTGTGGGTACCTGGTGGCAGGTGAGCAGTAGTGCAGTCCAGACAAACAGTCCGGAGATGGTCTGAGCCGCGGGGGTCATCAGGAAAATGGGTTCCTCCGGGCTCACCAGTGGAGTCTCTGGAACCCACGACCTGTTCTGACCCTTTGGGGTCACTGTAGCCGGGCCTGGCGCCATACCCACCGCAGAACCGTTTCCCAAGTCCCGCCTCCACAGCAACCTCATCTGCACAAAAGAGCCAATCTGCATCAGAGGCTCTGTGTTCCAACGAGCAAAAAGCCACGAAATCTGACTGTTTTTAACTGGACAAAGGCCACATTTGTAAGAGTCAAATATGTTCTCAGTTTGAGCCTCAGATCAGATTTAATGTGTTTTTTTGTCGTCGTTTAGGGGCAGTGGTTGATGACATCAGAAGAGGTGACAGTAAAGTTGGTGAAGACACTTAGGAAACATGTTTTACTGCTTTATAGCACTACACTAAAAAACACAGGTGTCTCCTGGTGTGTGTGTGTGTGTGTGTGTGGAGGGGGGGTTTGGTCCTGTCAGCTGCGAGTTTAGTTATGACCTCTGAACTCTCTCACAGATCAGCTATCACATGATCCAGAGACCCAGTGACCCCTGAGAGCAGGTCATGTGACACCATCTGAACTGCAGACCACTGAGGATATAAACAGTGGTTACAGTATCTGTTACTGTGGGTTGGAGCTGAGAAGTTAAAATGAATGACACTGAGAACAGTCACCCATCCAAAACCATCCTGTCCAGAAACTGAGCACTAATGAGAGACTTGAGACTAACAAAAGCCGTTCAGGACTCCAAGAGATCATAACTGCCCTCTCTTTCTTTTGGTGGGTAGGGTGGCCCTCTCCCCCTCATCATTCCAACAGTACTGTCCTGGACACAAACATCATCC
Source organism: Brachyalestes nurse (assembly GCA_037974405.1). Classification (NCBI taxonomy): domain Eukaryota; kingdom Metazoa; phylum Chordata; class Actinopteri; order Characiformes; family Alestidae; genus Brachyalestes; species Brachyalestes nurse. The sequence continues at coordinate 686,141 of JBBPCY010000142.1, read as the reverse complement.
TAATACCATATCATCTGAGCAAAAACAAACAAAAGTGAAAAACAAACATGTATTTTTTTTTAAACAGGAGATCTGCGATATCATAAGACAAATGTTGACTCTCCCCATCAAATGCAGTGACATCATCTCTGTGCTTAATCAAGAAGCACAAGTTTTCAGTGTCTAAATCTACTGCTCTTCACAAGTCAGTTTTCTCACCACTGGTTAGGTTAAGTGGAGGAAACACACAGCGCTTTAACTTCAGGAGTGAACTCATCTACACTTGAGAGTGTGTGTGTGTGTGTGTGTGTGTAGATACAGTATCATGACAGCATCCTCCCTGGATTACTAAACCACACAACCGTGACTCACAGTACACTTCCTGGAAGACGGGAGAGAGGAAGGATCAGGCTGCCAGTTACCATAACAACCACGGCCCAGTTGAGGCGAACCACATTGCCAGACAGGCATGACATGATAAGGCCTGAACAACAGTGATAAATAGCATCGACACCTACATGAGCCAGGCGAAATATCTTCAAACAGATGAAAGTGTAGAGTAATACAAGCACTGTCTGATGTCAGAGTCAGCTGATTCTAACAATTTATCACTTACTGGGATCTCATGATTGATCAAATGCTTATCATTACTGTATCTGTTGACCTTTACAACACCGAAATCTGTCATAAGACAGTAATGAAGCATTTTTACTTATTACTCATGTACTAAAGCTGCTGTAAGCACTCAGATCACAGGGGTGTCTGATGTATAGTGTAATCACAACCTCACTACAATATAACATTTTGTCCACACCATCTATTTGTCATAAAGCTTACGTTCTTACAGTTTATCTGTGTTCATATAGGCTGGCCTGTGGAGTGATGAAAAAATAATGATCATATCTGGCTCTGTACTTTGACCTTAATCCACCCAGACAAAAACAAATTGTCTGCCTAACATAATGTCGGCTCGTTTACCCAACAGCCATTACACTGGCACATGTACTGAACTGGAAAAAAGGCCTGAACAGGTCTTTCTCTAAACTATGTAATAAGGACCTGCTCTGTCTCTAAACTACATCATAAGGACCAGCTCTGTCTCTAAACTACCTAATAACGAAACTTTCTGTCTCTAAACTACTCTGTAGCTTAACTACATAATAAGGATCTGCTCTGTATCTAAACTACACAATAAGGACCTGCTCTGTCTCCAAACTACATAATAAGGACACACTGTCTCTAAACTAAAAATTAGGGACTCTATCTCTAAAGTACAAAATAAGAACCTATTCTGTATCTAAAGTACACAATAAGCTAAAATGTAAGGGCTTGTTTGCTCTCTTTCTCTCTACTTCAAAATTATGACCTGTTCTGTCCCCTAAACTACACTGAAGAGCATGCTATCTCTAAACTACAAAATAATGCCCATTCCCTGTCTCGAAAATAAGGGTCTTCTTGTCAACAGATTTAAAAATGTCCAGTGATTTGGAGTTAATCTAGAACAAAGCACTGCAAAAACTACAGACAGAAATACAGCAAAACCAAAGATAGTGAAGATCTCGTAGGATCTGCAGCAAGAATTTGACCTTTTACGAGGTTCCCTGGAGAATTCACCCCAGAATATTGAGTCTAACACTCTGCCCAAAGGAGAGCCATGCTTAGCTCTCATTTTCCTCTTCACCTCCCCTGCACCAGAAGCAGCGGTGTGTGTGTGTGTGTTTGTTCGTTCGTGTTTATCACTTTTTTGGAACCAGGTGTTCACAGGATGACTTCTAATGACTGATGAGAAATTTGGCTGCTGTCTATGAGGAAAAGACCCTCTTATTCTAAAAATCTTCAGCTTTTTATAGGAAAAGTGGTTGCTACGGCACCACAAACACAAGCAGAGCAGCATTTACACACTCACAAAGAGGAGCAAGTAAACAAATCAGAATTCTCCGTTCCACCTTAAATGATGCATCAGGTACTGTCAGTCGTCTGAGGGATGCTTTAGGCGTCTTGATGAAACTGCTGCTCCAGTTAAGGGGGAACAGAAAACTCGAGCAAGGGAGGTGGTGAGTAGGAAGCCAGTTTCAACATTATCACACCAGTGTGTGTGTGTGTGTAATGATCCTTAAAGCAAAGTCATCTCACTTTACCTCTGCAGCACTCCAAGAGGTCCAGTCCACTCAGTCGGTGCCAGTGATGCCTGCAGTCCTCTCTTCACTCATTTACTGACCTGCAGCGTCTCTCTGTTTACCCCTCCAGTGCAGACGAGTAATTTCTAACTTACAGACACCAATGATCATATATTTAGTTGAGGTTAATTCACTTCTCGCCGGCTCTGGGGGCTAAATGCTTCATCCATGTTCCTCTCCAGGACTATGGCTCATTTACAGAAAGAAATCAAGTCAAAAACAGATTATAATCCGTATGTAAAGCAGATTTTCCTCCAGCTGAGCTGATCTGACTCTCCAAACCCACCGTCGCCTCTGCTGAGCGCTGACGACTGTTAAAGACCTATTTCGCGCAAATGAAAACGGATACAAAAGCGCGTTTATATAAACAATTAACTTATGAAAAAATCTACTGTGAGGTTGCAGTTTAGACTCTGACGATTTTTTCGCTTTTCTCTCCGTTAAACTGCAGCCGCTACTCCGCGTCGTTTCTCTTCTGCGCACGCGCACTAGCCTTCACAGGGGCGAGCTGACGTAACAACATTCGACGTTCCACGTCGCTGCAGTGAGGTTTACAAATAATAATAATAATAATACCAATACTGCTAATAATTTCTTAATAATTGTAATAATAATTTAGTCTTTTGTGTGTTAATATCATGGCTATTATTTTACACATTTGTGTTGGTTACAGTAATTTAGAAATAATTAATATATAATATTACTAACACGAAATATTCTATATACTTTCTGACGTATAAATACACATATGTAGGATAGTAAACGTGGATTTCGGGTACTTTAAAGATCTTCGGTTTGGAACTGGATCTACAAAGCTAACTGCTAACTAACTGTAAGTCAGTCACCCAAATCATCTCCAAATCGTCCGCCCGAACCACATCCAGCTCCTCATTAAGGCAGAACAAACATCACAATTATTTGGAAAATATTTGGGTGACTATTGATTTCTATTGTTAGAAACATTAGCCTTGTTAATCCAGTTCTAAACTAAAGAATCAAAACTTGGAGTTCAAACGTGTGACTTTGCTGATCGGCCAAATTGAACGATTGTGTACATTCGTGTTTTTTTTTCCCAAACTGTTCTGAGTTTGTATAATCTCAAAGAGCCAGAAACAAATGAAGCTCCATCTGCACTGAATGCAGTCAAATCTTCACATATACTGCCAGGGCAGAAGAGTAAAGGGCTGCCACAGTAAACTGAGTGGGGCCACACCTATTTTAATACTTTTGCACATATGGAGTAATGATGTAATGAAGGTAAAAAAAAAAGGAGTCAGGGAACCACATTCTGCTTTACATGGAGAACCTGCATTCATAATGCTGTATAGTCTAGAGCTAGCCTTAACGTATGATAGTTGTACATACTTCATACACGTTATAAAGCTTTATACGTTATACATCAATCACAATACATATTTATGTTAGACCCCTTTGTCCACCTGCAGTCCCACAGTGCTCACCAGAACAGTGTCTGTAAGTGGTCCTCATAGTCCAATTTTATTCCAATCCAGGGGCTCACTGAGCACCACAGCATGATACGTACGGACCAGGAACCAGGAGGTTTTGGGTTTCCATTAGTGTATGTTCACTGGCTGGTAAAATAACCAAGAAACCATTAGACCTGGTTGTGTGAGGAAGATTTTTGTTTATTTTTTATTACCTCATAAAATATACACAAATACTGTTGTAAATAAAGTGAGTGTGTTAAAGAACTGTACAAGATATCAGTACACAGTACAATACCCTACCCCCCCCCCCATACACTCCTACTGGGTCTCTCACCCACACACACACACACACACCTGAAACTTGAACCTATACCACTCTAAATATATATCAGTATGTGACCCAATGACCAACACATTTTACAAGAAAAGTCCAGACATCGCGTGATGGAGTGTGTATCCAATACAGGAGCAGAGCTGGGCGATTTGACAGTATGACTATTTAGATTTTTTTTTCCTGATCATTCTGTGGATATTATGAAGCACAGAACACTGCATGTTTCTTTGCAAATAGGGCAGGATTACTTGTGTCTACCTGGATTTAGTGGAGCAGGGTGTGTAAAATTTGACTACATTTTGTTTACATTTTCTTTATATATTTTTTCATTTCTAAGTCACCAAACCTCAGAAAATATTGTGATGATTGTATTTCTGCCTTGTAGCCCATTCCTAGAAAGGAGTGTGTAAAGTTGCATGGAAAAAACCCCCAAAACATTCCAGTCACACATGGATCAGTCTACTGACACCACACACACAGCAGCTACTTTACACATAAAGTGACATTTTGAAGAAGAAAAAAAAAGCCTTACTTGCTCACTCACACACCTGTTGAACTGTGACCCAGTCAGTTGTGTACTATTTCTACCCTCCCGTACTTTAGTGTCTGCATTATTTTTTAAAAGGTCTCCCCACCCCCTTCAATTTAGTTTGCATCTTTTCAACATTTCACCTCAAACACCTGACAACAGTTTGGCTTCACACTGAATCCAAAATTAAAAAAAATATATTTACAGTGAAGGTTAAAAAAGTGAAAAGCCCCATCCCTCAGATATCCCCCCAAAAAAACAAAAAAAAAACAATAAAAAAAAATGTTATGATTAAAAGATCAAAAATAGCTGTTGTGAAGAATACTGATGTTTTTAATGATTAATGTGGCTGGTAGCATGACCTGGAGGAGGAGATCCTGTTGGCTGACAGTGGTGCCATAATGGGGTTAAGTGGCACACTGCAGGTGAAACACACCTCCAGAACAAGAGAACAGAAAGATGTTTGGGGGGAGGAGGTGGGAAAAGAAGTGAAAAGGGAACGGAAGGTTTCTAAATTTCGTCCTTTGTTTTGCACATTCTGTCTTTAGCTTCTCTCTTAAACCTCATCAGCGTGAACAGAAATTAATAACGATTTCCACGACTGGTCACTACTAAGGCTGATCACTACTATGGCTCAATGTGTTCAGATACAGACACCGATATCTTCCTCAAAAAACACTTTAAAACTGATGCTAAATATGCTAAAAGGGGTTTCACACTGTACTCATTATTGTGGAGATTTTATTTTATTTTTTTAACCTTTTAAAAAATATTTTAACGGAAGACATGTGCTTTTCTGTTGTTGCCACCTGCTGCACACCTGACCAATCACATGAAAAGGAAGGCAGGCTTTCAGCCAAAGTTGCTGAGTCCTGATAAGTTTTGAGTCAAGATTAACATGGCAAAAATAATAGCCTACATTTGGGAACGGGCCTGCTTCATGATTTACTGATAAGCCTGTTCAAATTTGGCACTGAATTTGTTAATGTAGTACTAATGTAATTCAGTCAACACCATGAAGTACCTGGATATCGATTCTCAGCCGTACTCACCAGCTTAAAATACTAGACAGTCTCTCTTAACTCTCCACCTTAAACCTTTCCTTTCAGGTGTCCACTCTGAGCCTTCTATTCCTGCACCTCCATCTCTCCTCTCTCTACCGGAACCAACATTACTGCAGTTTGACCCACAGCTGCACTATAAAGACAAAACATTGTAATAATTTTGCTGATAAGACCACATGAGGCTTCATCTGAATGTAGCATGCCAGGCTGCCAATTTACAAGCCCCATGTTATTTGGATAAATTTCCCCAATTAAGACTTGTTAAGATGACACTGAATAACACAGCACATAACTGGATTGGCAGGTCTTCCAAAATACAATTTCAATACAAAACGGTTAGATGTTCAGACCTACATGTAATATATAAATAAGTCAGAAGTAAATCAATAATCTGGCATGTTAACAGGAGGCTTTTACATTCCTGCATAATTAAGTGGTTAAGATGTAAACAGAGGGGTTTCTGAGTGGGTTTGGTGTGAAACACTATTGTGGAAAAACTCAAGTCAGAATTGGTCACAGTGGTGGTGAATGGAACCAGATGTCTGCCTCTAAAAGCTCCCTCTCACAAAATTATTCCATGAAATGGTTATGAATGCCAGATGTCTGAGACTTTATTCTACCAGAGCTTTTGCTCATAAAACAAAACCCATTTATGGTGGAGTGGTAACTGCAAGGTATAATGAAGAAAAGTAGTTGCCAAAGAAAACTGACTTAGATCAGATTTTACCATCACTGTCATTCCATATGAAACATATGTAGCAATACTAGTGGGTTTGAAGAGGAAATAAAATGGCTACAGTTGTGTTGGAGAAGTCTGGTCCCATTCACCACCTTAAAGAAATCAGCAAGTTTCTCTACGGTTAACCATTTCACACGAAACTCTCTATGAATGACTCAATTTGTCTCCAACACTAAATTATGAGGAGGAGGGGAGTAAAATTTGTAAAATTCTTCTTTAAATTTCCCCCACCAAAAATTCCACTTTTTACATAAACGCCCTGATTCATCAAAACACAGAGAAAATCCTCTGGAGCTGTGATTGGCAAGGATGCTCACAGCACGCTGCGACTGCATAGAAGCTCATCTGCATAAGGCAGCCTTCTTATCAAGTAATATATTGTGCAAGCCTATCCTGAACTCAACCCATCCAAACTATTTTATCTTCCCGCTTACATTAAAACACTGCTCATCTATGAATATGCGCATAAACGAGTGTGTCGATTCTAAACAGGAAGGTATAAATATCACTAACAATAACAGAACCACAAACAGAAATCGCACCCTTACATGCAAAACTCCAACAAAAAGCAACGTTCAGCTTCTTTCCGAGCCTTCAGAACCCAAGCCTGGTTTAAAAGTGAGGGATGATGTGTGAGGTGTGAGGACAAACAGTGCAGTAAAAGAAATGGAATCATCAGCCTTCAGATAAGCGGCGAGACGATAGTTACACAGTTCGGCTCCAGCCATACTGCACTCCAGCCGGACTCGCAGGTTCACTGGCAAATGTTTAAAAAACCAAACAAATCTCTGAGAATATCTGGAGAAGGAGAGCGAGCCTTGCAGCCCTGCAGAAACAACAACCAACAGGGGTCAGATAACAATTATATAACAAGTAATGGAAACTTAAACCCCACAACTACATACCTAAATCTGTCCTCAGTGTGTGGAAATGTTCAGTAATATTTTCTCCTTTATATTTGTTTATGTGGTTTCTAAAACTGAATGACTCAACTTCTACATAAAAACTTCAGCTGGTTGAATGAAACCATTTAATTGATGTGTGAAGAAATTTCAGTACATGGTTTGAGGCTGAATCTCTGACCAGCCTGCCAGATGGTCATGCCATGAGATCTACGGCAAGTTTAATTTTGAAAACAAGAGTTTGGTGAAAAATCAAAAGCACACAGCACTCCACTGATCGTAGATGTGGCTGATCAGCTGAGATATGTTTGACATTTCTCTTTTTCCTCTATAGTTTAAATATGGAGCTAAGAAGCTGATACTAGAAACATTAGAAGTCAAAAGTCACCCAAGTCTCTTCCATAAATAAATCTACAAAATTTCTCTCTGCCCATTAAGTCATTAAGGTGGATCAGACTTGTGGATGTGGTTAAGGGCACTGTATGACTTACTGTGAACTGTAAAAAGAACTTAACTTCTGAGTGCAGCTGAACACTGTGGGTGAATTTGTACACATCATGGTCTGTTTCACAAACCGCCTCAGAAACCAAATATTACTACCCCATAGTATTTATATGTGTGTATGTGTGCGTGTTAGTGTTACCTGTCATTGTGTGTCTTGTCGGGTAGCTCACTTCCCAAGGTGCTCATATGGCATGTTGACCTGCAGAGAGGAGGAGAGATTTAACGAGCAGAATAAAAAAGGAGGGTGCGGAGAATGAGAACGTTCCCCACAGGGCATGTGTGTGCCTGTGACGATGACGCATTGGTGAGTGTAAGTGTGTGGGAGTGAGTACCTGTGATGATGAGACGTTGGCTCCCCTGTGTAGTCTCATGCTCACCTTCCGGTCGCGCTCTCCTCTGGAGATTGCCCTCGGCGATGTGTTACCTAGAAACAAAAATACAGGGGTCAGCGTTTCACACACACACAGCCAGGATCATTCTTGTATTGTGCTCACTCCTATCAATAAAGTGTATAACGCTGTATTATGAATAATATTTAACATCTTTTAAAAAGCCATATGCAAGTACAAAATTAATACAAAAGCTGTATTTCTCAGTAGATTAAAAATAAGTGCTGTTTAAAAAAAATAGCCCAACTATACAGCCCAAGCTGTACATTCACACAGCCCGTCTGCGATTCTGTGTTAAATGTTCTGTGAGGTATTACACGTTGTGAAACACCCCCGAGATTCCATCGTCATTTGGGCTCACTGATTTACCTCCGATTGGCTGCTTAAACCCTTCAGGTAAGATATTTTTGTATAATAATAATAATAATAATAATAATAATAATAATAATAATAATATTTTTTATTTATATAGCGCCTTTCCAGGGCTCAAGGATGCTTTACAATAATATTCA
>JBBPCY010000142.1:642490-658480 GCA_037974405.1 Brachyalestes nurse | reverse complement strand
GACTTCAGATACAGTATTAGGGGACCACTAGGACCTATATAAAAGCACAACAAATCAGCATGTCATGGGACCTTTAATGTTCGCATTAAATAAACAGAATCCTATTAGTAATCTGAACTTCATTCAGGTCATTTTTTCTAATGCGGTTGAAAGTAAGTATTATCATTAGCATAAATATTAGGTTTTGACTGATTATATACTGAACCACAGAGTTACCTGAGTTGTGTGGGGTGAGGGGGTTCTCTGAGGCACTGTAGGGCCAGGCACCAGGTGAAGGCAGTAAGGTGTTCAGGGTGGGGTTTGACTCTATGAGAAACAGAGAGAGTTTGAAGTGCTTTAGGAGTCTGAGAAACCCCTTTCATACATCCACTCTCACCCTTGTATTTATAAGTAGGAACAGATGTGAACACAGATCACAGTTCTGATACAGGTGCCTTGGTTATTTACCTGCATGACAGAAATAACTGGGGTGCTCATGTGAACAGAAGTCCATGTATGACCAAGAAGTCATGTCTACACATACATATATAAGTAGTGAATCCATTTTAAATAATAATGACATCTGAATACAATTTAAATACATAGGGACATGGAAATAATAATGTAAAACATGCTTTTTGCTCATATTGACATGCAGTTTCTGCTGAGAATGAAAAAATGTCACGGCCACAAATCAAAAACTTTTAGCCAGTAATTGTGAGTACATTTAGAGGTAGAGCGGTGATAGTTAAATACAGCGTCTCTGGATGCCTGTAATAAAATCCATAACGGTTTTCTCTGTAGAAAGTTCCACCCTTACTTCACAATCTGTCTGGCAGTTTGTCAAATAAGCCTGTAGCTATGTAACTAGCTAAGCTTTTAGTAGTCACCAAACTGTAATAGAATATAAGTATGTCTATAAGTACACTTGTGTCTGTGTGTATCACCAATAGATGCACTGTATAATGGCAGTATAATGTGTGTACCTGTGTTATCCTGCAGTAGCTGGTGGTCAGCATCACTGAGAGCAGGTGATGCCAGCATGCCGCTGGGGGTCATGTAGGGATCAGGGTCAGGATCAGGGTCAGGGCTCGGAACACCCTTCCACGGCACACCTGGCTGGAACTCTGTCACACACAAAACATTACAGCAATAACCTCTAAATCTAAATTTTGTGTCATCCAGCATCTACTATAAATCACAGCCCTTTGACTGTAATAGCAAGAGTGTTTTATCATTTAAAATACCACTTAGTCCAGATTTAGCTTTGACCTGGGTCTTGTAAACTGGTCCACAGGTGAAAGGGTATAGAGGTTAACTACATACTCTACAAACACTCCACTGCAACATGTGCGACAAAATACTTGAAATACACCCAATAATAAATGTGGAAACCACACAGAAAATCCTTGAACCTATAAAACATACTGTGAATAATAAAGAAGGTTCATGTTAATGTTTCCTTTTTTCTCCAGAGTGATGACATTTCACAAAAACTTCAGGTGGTGTGCATTACCTGGTGGCCAGGTGGGGGTGCCAGGTGTAGGGCCTAGTTTTCCCACAGGTGTTCTGTGCCAACTTTCAGGCAAACTCTGAGCCATGCCCAGATTCTCCACTCCCAGCAGATCATACTGAGAATACGGTGAGTCACCTCGCAGCTTCATCGGCCCAGGCAAGAGACCTAAATACACACACACACACACACACACACACACACACACACACACACACACACACACACACACACACAAGAGAGAGAGTAAGATAAGCCCTGTGATTAAAGTTTTTGTTTATTCCATCAAATAAGCCACTAAGCTTATTTATTAATAGCAAGTGCAGCAAGCAGTTTTTCTCTGAACAGTGTGTTTTGTTAACAGCAGGCTGTGGTTTTCAGGTAAAAACTGTTGATTCCATGACCGGTGCGATGATTTTTATTAGCTTGCGGTACTAACACAGAATGCAACTATAAAATTTTGAGTTTGTTAAAACAGCTCAGAAAACAGTATGGAAGAGATAATACTCTAGACGGGTGTTACATGTTTGTGAAAGTTAAATTAAATTACATTGTCCAGCAGTATGTGAAATACATGGTTGTTTCATGGGTGAGTGATAAAACATGTGATTTAGGATTAGCCAAAATAAATGTCCGTTACCGTTCTTGTGCAGCATGGGATCTGGAGGAGAGGGAGCAAGGGCATGTCCCGCTTCCATCATCCACTTAAAACGAGACTGTGAGCCACCTGCTTCCTTCAGACCGCTCACTGATCCGCCCATTACTGACTCCAGCTCTGCCCCTGAGCCAAAGCCTGCATTGGGTAAACTCCATTACACACTTGCCTCTTGATGATAATTATTGCTAAAACAATCTAAGACAATTACTAGGACAGTTACTGACCAGTGAAGGCGGTGGGGGTTTTGGGGTGCAGATCAGCTAAAGGTCCTCCCATGGCTGGGTGGAGGAGGGGTCCATCAGGCGGTTTAGGGGCAGGACCTCCAATGTGGGATGGGGAGAGTTTAGGGCCTCCTACACCCTGCTGCTGTCTCTGCTGCTGAAGGATAGCCATGATTCGAGCCAACTATAGAAAATGAATAGTAAGAGAAAATGTAAATAAGAAACTCTTTAGCCCTGCTAAACTGTGGCAAAAATGTATTTTGGCATTTTATTTCTATTTACATTTTTTACAAATCTCAAGCAAAGTCAAAAATGTAAGAAAGATTTTACTTGGCATGACTAAAAACTTTTGGTGCTTGGGATAGACAGTGGGGGTTGCTCTACCTGCTGTGGGTCAGGCTGCTGACGCAGAGGAGGAGGGAACTTCCTTTGAGACAGAAAATGTTGCTGTTGTTGTTGCTGCTGCTGCTGCTGCAGAAGGAGCTGACATGCCTGAGAACATGAGAGAGAGGGAGAGAGAGAGACAGAGAGAGAGAGAGACATGGAGAATGAGAGAGACAGGGATTGCAAATGGGATGTTTAGAGAAAATCTGCTATGAATAAATGTATATAGATTTGCTATGATGTAACAATATTTACCAGCTGAAACTGCTGCATTTGTGGGTGAATGCCACTGAGCATGGCTATATGCTGAGGAGAGAGCTGCGGTGGGAACATGCCTCCACTGGGGGGCGCCATCGGCTTCAGCATGGATCCTGAAACCTACAGACAAAAAAAACCACAAGCACAGGAGGGATCACTCAATGAGCCCCTACTACAGAAAAACAAACTTTCCCTCACCTTTTTAAATAAGGTTTGATGTGGTATGTAATTACTGTTACAAGTTTTATTTATCATTTTATTTATCATAGTCCATATATAGAAATTCAGCTGCAAAATCAGCTGTTCTTAATTTATAGTTTTTGTGATGTTCAATTTATACATTTCTTGTCTATTTATCCCACAGCATGTTAGCCCTGCCAATTCACACTTGATTGACCCAGAAGACTTCATAGTAGTAAAATCACCTGAGGCGGGAGGAACTGATGAGGCACTTGTGCTCGTATACCAGGGGAAGGATTTATGGTGTGAACTCCAGGCTGCTGCATTCCTCTTAACTGAGCAATCCCACCACCGCCACCAAACACACCGTGCCCCCCCATCTGTAAAACAAGGCGAAGGGTTTCCAGATAGAAGATTCCTAATGCCTATATGGATACAGTTTATAGTAAGAAAGAAATGGGATGAAACCAAATCTGTGGAAGTTTCAGTGCACATGGGACAGTGACAAAGTAACTTATTTGCAGGTGTCTTCTAATTTTGACTAATACTAAAATAATAAACTCGCATCACTAGCAAACACTTCTGCCAAGGGCAATGGGGCCCAGCTCAGACAAGGATGATGACGAGAGTGAAACTTATTGTAACACAGTGAGGACTAGTGCTGCCGTTGCTTCAGTACCTTTTCGAAGTAGGGTCCCCCCTCTCCAGGACCCATGTCTTTGGAGCTCTGTGAACGGAAAGCCCCTCCCCTTCCTCCTTTCCTCATTTCTCCATTGAAGTCATTCATCCCTCTCCTGGATCTGTCAGAGACGCTACAGGCCTCTTCATCCTGATCCAGAACATAAAAAATTAGCCTTGACATCACTTCACTGAAACAAGCTGTGATTAGTTTTGATCTTACCGCAATACCCATGTTTGAAAACTGCCTAGTCATAGGACCTGTCCAGGAATCCCCACCATTCCCTTTCAGAGGACCCTGGAAAAAATAGACGCATGTAAGATATGTCCAACTCTGCACATTTTGGTATAATGGTGCAAGGTGCACGTAGCAGTGTATTTTGATCTTTTCCTAACGAGAGCACAATAATTGGCTGTTACAGTCAAATCCTATGTAATGTATATTGTTCTAAATACCTTGTATGCTTTGTTCACGAACTGGAGATTCTCTATTTACTGCAACTTGTTCTATTTACCATACTACTATAAACAGAAAGGTCAAAGGACTGAAACTCTTGTTGCAATAAGACAGCTATATTCAAACTCATTTGTACCTTCCCTCCAGCTCTCTTGCCGCCCTGGCCTTGGCTCCACCCTCCTGCAGGAAATGAGGAACTGCTCTGGGTCCCCCTGCTGCCCCACAGTCCTGGGCCACTGTCCTCCTCCTCCCAACTACCATGGCGAGAGCTGTTTGTGCCTTCATCACCCCAGCTATCTTGCATAGACTTTGAACCTGGAGAATAAACACAGTAAAGCAGTCAGGGTTCCACAAACCTGAGACAGGACCTGCAATCCAAAACACTAGATATGTTTCACCTACAGATACAAAGATTTCTACAAAGATTACATTTAGATGCTTTTTTGTTCCCTTTTTTGTAACTACTCTGGTTTTAATCTATTAGGCTCTGTTCTTTACTTACTGATTACTGCTTAAATGTATTATTCAGTGTCTATTATGATTTACTGAGTATCCACTAGGAGCTATTCAGTATCTACGATGACGTTTTCATGAACAACAATGAATTACTCAGTACCCACTACAAATTAAGTATCTATTATGAATTCTTTAATTCTATATATTTTATATGCATTTTAGTGTTAAATTATTAAGAAATAAAATTTACTAATTTTGTAACAAGTATTAATTCTATTCAAATACATATTCAGCTACATTTCCATATAAAATATAACTATAATTTTTTAGAGTACTGTCGAGAAAACACAAAGCAACTGTATATTGGCTGCTGCCCTCGTGTTCTCCGTTTTGTTGTTCTGAAAGCCCTAACATGGTGCTCAAATGCCCTGCACCTTCTAAGGCTTCTGGCAATAAACCTAAGCACCAGAAAAAGTGTAAGACACTCCAGGAGAAGGTTGACTTACTGGATATGCTCAGGGAAGGAAAACGTTATGCCACAGTAGCGCACCATTATGGCATCAACAAGAGCACCGTACACTACATAAGAATGAGGCAGCGATCAGGAGTACTGTATCAGTACGTTTCTGTGATAGTGCCAAAAAGGTAACAAGCTTAAGAAATAAGAATATTGTCAGTATGGAATCTGCCTTGGCAGATGAAAAAGAAGCTGCTAAGCTCCGTCACTGTCCAGTGTCTGCTTTAACCGGCAGCTCCTCCTGAAGCACATTCATTACTGGTGATTACACATTTCACTGTATTTTTCTTATTGTTAATTAAATTACTGTATTTAATTACTGTATTTACCCTGCTTATACCAAAGAAAACGCATTTGCATAAATTAACTGTGGGTGACAGCTCAGTGTACACTGTACATTACGTATACAGCTTTACCTTTACAGTTTTATAAGGGTAATGTATTAAGCTGAGTTTAAATCAAATTAAACTATTTGGGGAGCATATTTGGGGGCATATTTAGGGTTTACACTATAAAAATGGGCATTTGTAGGCTTTTTTTTTTTTTTACACTATTGGTTTTTCACAATTCGCCGGTGCTCTTGGAACATAACCCCTGCGTATGTCGGGGGTTTACCGTATGTAGCAACTCCATTAACTCCATAGTTACCACTATGCAACTAAATGTAAAGTATGCTGTCAAAAAAGTGAGGTAAATTAGGTTTTTATTTAGTCTAGTAGGGTTCGCAACCCAGCCCCTGGAGGACAGTTGCATTAAGTATAATTAATGTTGGAGTTAAATTCCAGGAGCAGGATTGGACCCCATTATTTTACAGGTACACAGGACACTTTTACCAGATTTAGCTGGATTAGAGTGGGAGCTGCTCCATCCTGTTCCTTTTCCAGAATCCTCAGAGTCCCTCCAGCCCGATGGGGCCTCGAAAGTCTTTCCCCAGCCTGCTGTGCCATTATCCACACCCTGCTCTGGCGGACCACCGCGGTCCCATGCTGCAGGAGTTAACATTATATACATAACCCATGTACATAAGCTATTAGTTACATTTTATTTATTAGTTCTTTTATTGTTTTTTTTTTATAGTTTTTATTTATTTTTTCTCTCACAAGTAAATAAATTAACTAAATATGTGTCAAATATGCTGTTAACTTTAATTCCATTGTTTTGTTTGTGATCATTCACATTTTGTAAGATCCGAGTCATGAGCACTCTGAACTAGGATGTAGCTTGTTGTTTACCCATGTTTTTCTCTCTGCTGGCCTGAGCAGTGACAGCTGGCCTTGGTGGCTGACCCCTCTGCTGTGTGGTTCCACTCTTCTCCCACATGTTGACACTTTTGCTATCATAGTGAGACGGGTCACCCCAGGCTGCTGTGCCATCGTCTATCTCCATCTTCCTGCTGATGGACTGGGGCGAGGGCTCTTCCCAGCCGCTGGCCTCCGCAGTTGTAGAGACATGAGGGATGGGGCCAGATGTCCATCCTGAGCTTTGGTTCTGAGTCTGAGGCTAAGGGTAGACGATATGATGACCAGCTATTGTTATCGTGATAAACTATGTAACAATATTCTTTTAGGTATGACATTTATTTATAGGCAGTTATAGACAATAAAAACGGCATAAACTGCTTAGTAACAAGTAGCTGAATGACTGTCAGCCCATCACGCTGTTATTACAATTCCAAGTTGTTCACAAACCTCAGAAAAATACATCATGAGAATGTCATATTACTCTAATAATATACACTTACCTGAGGACCCACGGGTCGAGCCCTAAGGTCCTGCGGACCTCTCGATTGTGCAGTCTGGGACTGGGATTGTTGCTGCTGCTGCTGATTTGGGCCTTTCAGTGCTGTTTGGTTGTTTGCTTTTTGAGTTCCCCCCCAACCTTGGTGCTGTCTAACTCCAGGGTCCACTTCCTTCCCTCCCCACCCTCTCCGCTTGTCTTCCTCAGAACTGCCCCAGGAACCCTCTTCCTGACCTCCTTGCTTACTCCCCTTTTCCTCGCCCCACTCTGCATCCCCCTGTCCCCAATCCCCCCTACCTCCATTCCCCTGCTCCCAACCTCCTTTCTTGTTCTCATCCCACCTCCCCACTCGCTCATCCTCCACAGGACAACTTCGCCACTCTCCATCTTTTTCGCCCCATCTCTCCTCTTTCAGTTCCCCCCAACTGCCCCCATCGCCTCCCCATCCCTGGTTTCTGGCCACCCTAACCTGGCCACCATCTGAGGCCCCAGACCTTTGAGGCAGGTTACCGCTGTTTGGGTTAGCATTAGCATGCTCAGTCCATCCTGACCGACTGCCCACCTCAAGGTCCCAGGCTACACCTTGCTTGATCTGGGTCTGACCCCAGCCAGTGTTGCAAAGCACCCTGGGATCCAGATCGCTCCGACTAAGCATGCTCTGTAAGGCCACATCATTGTGGGTAACTTGGGCTTTTGAGGGGTTCGAGGCATTATGCTTCTGTGCTTCCTCGCTGCTTCCATGACCGGCAGAATCACACTCCGAACCCTCCCATTCCTCCTCCACTCCTTTCTGATTATCTGTTGCCATTGTGTTGGTTGCAAGAATTTGAGAGTCTTGTAAACTACCTGCAAAGCTTTCGGTCACATTCCCACTGGTGTCACCTGCTGGCCAGGTTGTAGCTGCCTTCTTGTTTAGTCCACCCGCCTCTTCGTCCCATGCTCCCTGAGATACCCCACAGATGCCTCTGTCTTTACCGCTGTCTCCACCACTTCCCCAACCCTCCTGGCTCTCTCCAGATGCACCACACATATGTCCACTCTTCCCGCCTGCATCTGCACCACTGCTCCACCCATCAGCCCTTGAGGCCGGTGGAAGCTGCATAACCACATTTGTCCCTGGGCAGTCCACATCATCAGCGTCTTCAGCAACACTTGCTTGTTTTGGTCCTGCCTCGTGCTCCAGCATGTTGTCCCCACTTCCTACCGGGTCCTGGCCCTGGGTTTGCTGATGCATGCTGCCTGCATTCAAGGAAGTAAAGCCAGTCTCACGAGAGGTGGGTTTTAAGTCAGCTGCAGTGGCATCTTTGCTATCAAGCCAATCCACAGGTCTGCGTCCTGGACCCACATCACTGTTAGAACCTTGTCGTTCCATTTCCACTCCAGCAGGGGGCACAGCTTCTGCAGAGGACTGATCTGCTGTATCAGCCTGAGAAGATGGCCCCCACATCATGCTGTCTGCTGCATATTCACCAGTCTCAACAAGACCTGATTCGATCCCCTGTACGCCCTGACTGCCACCCCACAAGGCGGAGCCACTCTCTTCTAGTCTCCTGCCCTCAGCAATAGTGGGCCACGCCTCCAGATCAGAGCCGTCCACTACTACAGCCTTATCCATTACCTGAGAGAGGGGCGGGGCTCCGGAGCCCAACCCCCATGTGGAATTTGCATAAGTCGAAGTGGCAGAGGACAATGAGGAGAGAGGAGGGGCAGGATCTACATCAGAATCTAGAGGAAGAAAATTAGCAACATCAGGGTTATATTGAGATAGAAACAACTTAAAATTCTGCCTTTTATAGTAACTGAAGTAAACGTCATGCAACAGCAAAAGTCAAATAAAACTAAGGACATTACAGACACTTCAGTCACAAAGTCATTTTTTCTCTGTCTTTATTTTTAAGAGTGTACTGGTCACATGCATGAAGCTTATTTTTTTGTTCAGTGTCAGATGGAAGCAAATGTGCTGAATAGCTCAGAAAACCCATTCAACAGGTGGGAGAGAGTGGCAAACTTAGCGAAAGTGGAACTTTAAACTACAGTGATATTGTACAGACAAGCCATATAAGAGCAAAATAGAACTGAGAATAAGTGAAGAGGATAAGAGGCTGTAGAAGAGAACAAAGACCTGGTCCCAGAAAAGGGAACTGAAAAGGGTGCTTTACCATTTACCTAATGAAAAAAAGCTTTTCCATTTCAAACTGTCTCATTTAAGAAAGAAGTTTGATTCATTTATTGCTCATAAAAATCAATACAGGAGTATTTGATTTCTTGTTTGATTAATACCAATTCAAACATTTTCAAAGCTTAGAAAATGATATTCAGGTCAGGAAATATTTTTGACACACTGTTACAATCATCACAGTGGAAAAGTCTGAGTTCATATCATAAACGTCTACTAGAAACTTCAAAGCACTCTCATTACTGACAACCAATGAGAGTGTCAGAAAAATGCCTTGAAAGCATTATACTCTTAGAAAAGTATCTAAAGTTAGATGCATAACACGGTGTAGACTGCAAATTCAGTAAACCAAGACGTGTATGAACACTGGCTGGAGAAACACTAAAGAAACTGCCTCTGAAGCAGGGATTGGTACGCAAGCAAGAATTGGTGCCCATGGTAAGGTGAAAAATTTTGAATTTGGGTGCGTACCAATTCATTAATGTAGGTACTCGTTATAGTACTACAGCAAAAAAAAACATGTCAACCCCTGCTGTGAAGTGAACAGAGGTGGTTGTTGCCCTGGTGTGTGGTATATGATGACGATCTGATTTTACAGGTTTACCTGAACAGTGCACTGTGTTTGCATTCGACAGCTCCCCTGTGTGGAGGGGTGGTGAAGTGTCCCCTGTGACCACGCCTACCAGCGGCTGGCCCCTCTTCAGCAAAACTTTGGGCTCTTGCTGGTTACGGAATCGAGGGGGTACTTCACGGGGCATGAACCGCGCAGACGCTCCGGAGGGGGGCTGTCCGTTGGCCACAGTGGTCCGCTTTGCATTGTTCCCACCCGCAGGGGGTGCTGCTGGACCCCCAGTAGCAGGACAGGGGGCCGAGACTGGAGAGGAAACGGAGCGTGGCGACACACAGTTGAGGGGGGCTGGGGACTCGGCCACCGGAGGAGAGGTCAGGTCTGAGGTAAAACATGCCAAATGAATAACTAGAATTATACTATAGATGTAGATAGAAAAGTAGCAGACATAGATAAACGGATAGACAAATAGATATATGAATGGAAAACCTTAACTTACATTATTTAAACTTTGATGTAAGTTTATATTTACACCTTAAACACTGAAGTTCAGTTTCTCGGACCTACATAAGGCCTAAACTTTGACCAAAAAAAATCCATCTCTGTACTTACCTTTAAACGTCTGTTCAGTGTCCTGAAACAAACAAACAGTTCAGGAACATCAAGAAATGAAATCATCAGTGAGATGCTCAATTCTTTTTATTCATCTTGCCCATGCCATACAACCATATACACACCTTGTGAGAACCCTCCTGATGACTTTGTTCCTCTCTCGTATTTCTGAGGTCTTCCATGAAACACTGTTCCCTTTCCCAAACACTCCTCTCTACAGCAATAAGACACACAAACACTGTCACGCTTCAGGGTAAAAACTATGATAATAATCATTTAACAAAAACATTGTTTAAAATGGTAAAATCTCAGTTTCAGAGGGGAAACACTGAAGGTGAGAACTTTGCACAGTGGATTAGAGAAGAAAATCATGAAGAAGGGTTTTCCGCTCGCATTAAAAAATTCTGCGGCCTGAATGGCAGGCAACAGTATAAGTTGGCTCATTCAAGACACATCTGAATAAGATCCGAATAAGCCCTGGGTGCCCAACTAACTTGGACACAGTGTAAATCTTAAGCCGCTCAAGTAGGTGGATAGAAAGTTAATCCCAGAGAGAGGAGGCTGAGGTCGGCTTCTTATTCGACTAGTCCGCTCCACCTTAAACAGAGCAGAAGCTGTGCTCCGAAGTCTGGCCAGGAGAGCACGCGCCCTTATGTTAAATACCATTTAAGGTGGAACGTAAACGTCTAATAGGCTTCGAAAGAGAGGGCCAGCAAACTGCCACTAAATCAATAGGTTTATTTGTGTGGTTAACATTTTTAGACACAGCCCAAGTCAATAAAATTTCTGCACCTCACAATTCAACCAAGTCAAATCGAAATTCCAGTTCATTTGAAGGCACTGATTACTCACATTTGCAAACGAGGTAAACAAACTGTTTATGAAACAGCTATGTGGAAATATATCAGCAAACACATAAGTGTTTATCACTTAAAATATGATCTGTGTGCAGTTTTTTTGCTCCAGCAGAGGGGCAGTCACCGTGCTAACTAGCCTAGCTAATGCTTACCAAGCCAACCGGGTTCTCAAATAAGCAAAGAAAGGAACGAAACATTTCATTTAAATTTAATAGCGCCTAGCACATAAAATAGACAGATTTTTATTCTGTAAAAGACATTTAGCTTACAGGTGCTTTTACCTCTTCCTAAACAAACGCGAGGCGTGTTTTGATGAGGGGATGACGCATTTAGCTTAGCTTAGCCACCTCACTTTTCATTAGGTTAAGTGTTTAAAGCAATACAGTGTTTTTATTATAGAAACAATAAGCGCAGTGTTGTCCTAGATGGCCAAGGCAATGCATTCTTGTACGGCTAAAGGGAGTATTTGGAGGAAAATACCGCTAACACGGGCTACGCCGTTAGCTTAGCTTAGCTTGTTTATCATTAGCTGTATTTTTCCTAAGCTAATTAGGCCGTTTTTACCGACTTTAATTTACATTCACCACATGAGACCAAGTCTAACGAGTCTCTCTGGATAATAAACATCAACACATACGATATTTGCTAGTGTTTGGAAATACATGCTGAAAAAAGCACTCGACAACAACACCAAAACAAAACTTCAGCTCCACTTTACCTTTGGTCTTCAGACGGCGAACTGAGCGTAATTACACGGTAATAACTCCTCAGTTAACCGTGACAACACCGACATGTTCACATTTATGACACGCGTTGATTATTTTGGTTTAAGTGTGAATTAAAGAGCGACGCTACTTTACCTGGGGAGTTGTTACCTATGGCATATCAGCAGCTTAGTGCAGACACATAAAACCCCGTTAGATTTCGGTGCAAGAAAAACAACCCAGTGCATCAATGTCTGAGGCAGCAAGAACATTGGAGAATGCGGAATAATAAAAAAAGAAAAGTACACCAGGAAAAAAACAGACGGTAAAAAACTGAGCAGGTTTTAAAGCGCGTCTGTTTAAGCTATTTGAATTGTTATTCGGCCATTTCAGCCCCAAGTCTTCCTGGCTTAGTGCAGGAATTAGTGGTGTAGAGACAGTCTTTCTCCACAGGAGGGCGAATTGATGCAAAGGATTATTTTTTAGCACAATAAATATACCAGAAGGGGCAAAGAGGTAAAGAATACAAAGAAAGAATTTCATCTAAAAATGTCTGACGATCCTGATACAGTTTAGTGCATACGCCTCAACATTCCTGATTAACAGTTAGATTAAATAAGGATCGTGACACAGAAGTACAGGTTACAGCGACACAAAATAGTTGGCAAAATGATGTATGGTTAGTGAACGAGGGCCTGTTGCCTATCCATGTATATGGGGGCGGGGCATGTACATATTTGAATCAAAATCAGAATCGCGTTTATTGGCCAAGCATGTGAGCCAGCACATACAAGACATTCGGTCGATGGTCGATGGTGTCTCTCAAACACAAGAATATATTATATTGAAAATATACTATTTATGTATATACGATAGTGTATGTGCATATAAATGAACAATACAATATAATATACAATCTAGATCTTATGTACACAAAATACAAAGAATATGAAGAATATGGAATATATATATATATATACCACAAAGTGTACATAAAGTATATACAGTATATATAAATATATAGTACAGTCCAGAGCCATAGAGAGACAGAGTTGCGACACTCTTTGATCTCGCCGCCGTATCCCCGTTATGTGGTCCATTATGCCTCTGGAGTTCCAAACAAACAGCGCGGTGCCATCGTCCTGCATTGAACTGACAGCAGTATTTTAAGTAGTGAGCGGTAAATATTAAAATAAACCGCTCATGAGTGCATGTGTAACTGTTATATATTTGCTGTCAGTTTTGTACTGAAAGTTCATGTTTTATTTTTAGAGGGAAGGTTTGTAGCGTTAGCTTCTACACATTAGCGCCTATTGACATAATGCTAGTATACATTGCATGTACCATTCTGCAGCATTCTTTGGGAATTATATAACTGATGCATCATAAAAAATTATAGGATTAAAAAAAGTCTTTATGGCCTCATAAACCTGCCCAAAATGGTCAAAGATGTTAGCATTGTTAAGATATTAGCATGTTAGCATTCAGTGTACTTTACAGTCTGTCTACCACACATCCTTGATATGAATATAATATCAATAATAATATTAATATAAACGTGTATCAAACAGCTCAAAAGCTCACTTAGCTCAAAAGGCAACCTTAGCTCAAAAGGCAACACTTAGCTCAAAAGGCAACCTTAGCTCAAACCTGCAGTTTCAGGACACACTTAGCTCAAAAAATGGTTAAATATGAAAAATCAAATCACTTTTTTCTCTCTGTGTGCGCGTGTCTTTCTCTCTCTCTCTCTCTCTCTCTCTCTCTCTCTGCGCAATATTCCCTGTACACTTTGCCAATCGTAGTCAAAAGGAGAAGATCAATCTGCGAATTTTTGAATCGATATCAGATTTTTTGAACGAGAATCGATATTGATCGGTGAATCGATTTTTTGAACCCAGCCCTAGTATACAGCTTTAGCCTTCCTGGCAATTTTTTTCACGTGTCAAATCGTTCGCAAAACCATGAGTAGTGAGCACGAGTGTGCTACTTTTCTACTAACAACAATAAATAAATGATATTCATACAAAATGATGACAAGGTTAACGATATGAAATGTTTGTACCACATTTGCACATACAATTTGTAATTGTAGGCAGTTTTAGTGTAATGACGGGAATTTGCCACAGGAGGGCGGACGGGGGTGTTGTTTTGGTGTAATGACGAGATCTTACCACAAGAGGGCGGATAGGGCGGAACAGTGTTTATGTAGTGACCAGATTTTGCCCCAGAGGGCGCTGTAGCGCTGGGTCTGAACCAGTCAGTGAATTTGAAGGCCGTAATGTTTCACTGCCTTGTTTAAAGTGGATCATAAAATTCTAATACACTTTGCACGAGTACAGACAACAACTTTGCCCTGAACTCCAAAAAAACAAGGAATTAATCCTGGGCTTCAGGAGGTGAAAGAACAACTGCCACCTTGCCATCAGCATCGGTGGCGAGCAGGTGGACACGGTCCAGAGTTTCAGATTTCTTGGGGTCCACATTAGTCAAGACCTGTCTTGTGCCATCAATGATGGCTAAAAAAGGACTCCTAAGGCTCCACTTCCTGCGGAAAGCACAACTCCCACAGCAGCTGCTGGTGAATTTCTATAGGTGTACAGTACAGTCAGTAATCACATACTGCATCACTATGTGGTACTCTGGCCGCACATAGGAGAACAAGAAGACCCTGCAGCTTATCACCAGAACTGCCCAATGGACCATTGGCACCCAGCTGCCATTTCTGGAAGAAATTCACCACACTCACCCATCCTGGTAACAAATTCTTCATCTCTGTATGCCCGCACAACCCGTTTGAGAAACACCTTCTATCCCACTGCCATCACACTGGTGAACTCTCAACACAGATTCAACATCACACCAATAACCACGCTAGACTAAACTGTTCATCAACACTCACTCACTCACTCACCCACTCACTCACTCATCACTGTACATTCTGAACAATATAAGCTATTTTTTAGGTACTGTTCTTGTGCTATTTATAGTCTGCAATATCTCAATACTTAATCTCACTCAGAATACTACCTCCTGCGCAATCTATGCAATCTTATTAGTACTGTACTTGTGCAGCACACACACACACAATGCTGTTTTTTTTTCAGAGAACCGAACTAATAATTTTTTGCTGAAATCCCCATGCTAACGTGAAAACTGCAGACATTTTTTTTTACTTTTGTGACGTCTGGCCCTCATCCGCCACGCCCCCTCGTCCTCCTGGTTGCTAAGCACCGCGCACAAACATAAACTCAGCACACGGACAAGGCCCAGACGTCACAGCGTTTTTTGTGGCAATATATACATTTCCATACATGTAAATGCTAAATTATTGAGAAAATATATAATTTACTATTTTTGTAATATAAATATTAATGGTAATTCGGCCGCATTTCCATATGAAAAATAACTATATATTTTTTTGTACTGTCCAGAGAACACAAAGAAAACGCCTCTTGAGATGGTGAAATATGCTGGTTTGAAAGTAGCCAATCCGAGAATGCTATTTATTTCTCCTTGTTGCTGATTGGCTGCTGGCCTTTGACTCAGCTGCAGTCCAGAATTTCCCCCTTGGAAGCGTCTCAAGTGTTGTCATGTTTTTTGTTTTGTTCTTCTTAAAGCCCTGTATTACTGTAAATTAAATGAATTTATTATTTATAGTCAGGTGCAATATTTCACTTGATATATTATTTCCTGTGCTAAGGAATGAATATGGGATTCAACTAAAGTTATGTACACACAGAGGTATTCTTTAGTATAATATATATCCATATACAGTAAACTCGGCTTTTCGCAGGGGGTTACGTTCCAAGAATATAGTGAAAAACAGCAATGGTAAAAAACGCCTAGAAATTTTTATAGTGTAAGCCCCAAATATGCCCCCAGCGCGCCTTAATTTCATTTTAATCTCAGTTTAATACTTTAACCTTAAAGAAAATGTGTCATGGGTGATCTTGTTCCTGACAAGAAGGCATAGAAGGAGTCTCGGGCAGAGAGTGACATGGTTAAAGGCTTTAATTAATAAAGTGCTAGACATCG
>JBBPCY010000142.1:629896-642390 GCA_037974405.1 Brachyalestes nurse | reverse complement strand
TCACTACAAACTCCTCTCACCGCCGCTACAAACTCCTCTCACCACTGCTACACACTCCTCTCACCGCCGCTACAAACTCCTCTCACCACCGTTACAAACTCCTCTCACCACCGCTACAAAATCCTCTCACCTCCGATACAAACTCCTCTCACCGCCACAACACACTACTCTCACCGCCACAACATACTCCTTTCACCGCCACTCTCACCACCGCTACAAACTCCTCTCACCGCCGCTACAAACTCCTCTCACCACCGTTCTCACCGCTGCTACAAACTCATCTTACCGCCGCTACAAACTCCTATTACCATCACTACAAACTCCTCTCACCGCCGCTACAAACTCCTCTCACCACTGCTACACACTCCTCTCACCGCCGCTACAAACACCTCTCACCGCAGCTCTCACCACCGCTACAAACTCCTCTCACCGCCGTTCTCACCACCACTACGAACTCCTCTCAATGCTGATACAAACTCCTATTACCACTGCTACAAACTCCTCTCACCGCCGCTACAAACCTCTCTCACCAGTGCTACAAACTCCTCTCACCATTGCTACAAACTCCTCTCACTGCCGCTACAAACTCCTCTCACCTCCGCTACAAACTCCTCTCACCGCCGCTAAACACACCTCTCACTGCCACTACAAACTCCTCTCACCACCGCTACAAACTCCTATCACCACCACTAAAAACTCCTATCACTGCCGCTCTCACCACCGCTACAAACTCCTCTAACCGCCAATGCAAACTCCTCTCACTGCTGCTACAAACTCCTCTCACTGCTGCTAAAAACTCCTCTCACCTCCGCTACAAACTCCTCTCACCACAGCTACAAACTCCTCTTACGGCCACTACAAAATCCTCTCACTGCTGCTACAAACTCCTCTCACCTCCACCACCAACTCCTCACACCGCTGCTAAACACTCCTCTCACCGCCATTACAAACTACTCTCACCACCACTACAATCTCCTCTTACCGCCACTACAATCTCCTATCCCTGCCGCTATAAACTCCTCTTACTGCCGTTACGAACTCCTCTCACCTCCTCTACAAACTCCTCTCACCTCCTCTACAAACTCCTCTCACCTCCTCTACAAACTCCTCTCACCGCCGATACAAACTCTTCTCACTGTCGTGTTTACGTTTAGATATAAACGTGTATACGAAATACTCTGGAGGCGCGTGCAATCAGCTTGAACACGGAGCTTATTTATTAGACACGTTTCAGCTACACAGCATGAGTTCTCTAACTAACTGTGCAACAAGATGTACACAACCAAACCTGACTTCCTTGTATTACCAGCACTGACAGGTGATACAGCCAATAGGAAAAGACAGAGCGTTGCCTCTGACATATGATTGGTTTACAGCCAAACGTAAGAATACTACATCCCCCTTCTTATGAAATAATACAATGCAAAGTGAAAACTACTGCATAACAGACTTGGTAAAGAAAACATTCAATATTCACATGCATGAACCAATATGCTAATGAACCGTTAGACTAATATGCAAACATACTGTGTGTATTCAAAAGGGGCATAGATGAATGTAACCTGTATGGAACATTCGAATGCATTGAACATTAATTTTTTTTTCGGAAGGGCAGCGATCCACCTACACCCTTGTACAATCAGAGATCCAGAATGACTCTGGGCTTTATCTGCCGACCATATCTGGTTCGGTAAGTGTTGCATATGGGCAGTCCATCAGTTTGGTCAGGTGTGTGTACAAAATCATTGTGTGGTGCATTGCAGGTTGGTGTGGCATGAGCTTCATGCCTTACGGGTACGTCAGAATTGGCAATCTGAGATTCTTTTGTGTCCAAGAGATGACGTCTGTTCCGTCTGTACTCCTGTCCATCAACAGTACGCAGGTGGTAAGATCTCTCAGTGCTGGCTGCTCTGACGATAACAGCTGGCTTCCAGTATCCTTGCACCTGTACTCGAACTGCCTGTCCTTTCTTGAGCTGAGACAAAGGTTTGGCCAATCTGTCATAGTAGCTTTTTTGGTGTTGTTGCTCATGTAACCTCCTTGCTCTGACATCTTTGCAGCTGACAACCTTTGGCAGGAGCTGCTGATTGGTATTGGGTAAGGTTGACCGCAGACGGCGACTCATTAACAGCTGAGCTGGTGATTTGAATCCATCGACAGGGCTGTTGCGATACTCCAGGAGACTAAGGTATGGGTCATTGTTATCAACCTTGGCCTTTTCCAGCAACATCTTTGCAGTGTGCACAGATTTCTCTGCCAACCCATTACTTTGCGGGTGGTACGGGCTTGTGGTAGTATGAAGAAATTCCCATGTTCTTGCAAATGTTTCAAACTCACCAGAGCTGTACTGGGGGCCATTGTCTGAAATGACAGTTTCTGGGATGCCGTGGCGTGCAAATGAAGCCTTCAGTTTACTTATCACAGCGGCGGAGGTTGTACTGTGCAGCTTATCCAGCTCAAAATACCTGCTGTAATAATCAACTGTCACAAGATAATCCTCGTTGTTCCAGGTGAACAAATCGGTAGCTACTACTTGCCATGGCCTGTCTGGGACCTTGTGACTGATCATGGGCTCTTTGATGTTGGAGGGGCGATACATGAGGCAGATTGGGCACTTGCTGATCATGTTCTCAATTTCTTTCCCCATCCCAGGCCAGAACATGATGTCGCGGGACCTCTGCTTGCTCTTCTCGATGCCTAGGTGACTGGCATGTACACGTGACAGCATGTCTGATCGAAGGTCTGTGGGAATGACAATCTTCTCACCTTTGAAGATTATTCCATGCAGGTATGAAAGCTCATCACGATGGTTCCAGAATTCAGACACACTCAGGGGACATTTTCTTTTCTCATCGGGCCAACCTCTTTGTATGACTCCTTTCAATATCTGGAACTGCGGGTCTTTTTCAGTTTGAGTTCTGATTTCCTCCAATTTTGAGTCACTGACAGGAAGGCTGCTGTACAATGTGTGGACCTGAATATCCATCCCTTCACTGAGGCTCGTATCCTGGTCAGACAATGACTTTCTGGACAACGTATCTGCAACAGGGATGTCCTTGCCTGGTCGATGTATAATGGTGAAGTTATACTTCTGAAGCTGAAGGATCATCCTCTGAAGCCTTGGGGGAACCGACGCTAGGGGCTTCCGCATTATCGACTCAAGGGGCTTGTGGTCACTCTCAACAACGACTTGGCGGCCATAGATGTATTGATGGAAACGTTTACAGCCAAATAGTATAGCGAAAAGTTCTTTCTCAATTTGAGCATAATTGATTTCGCTCTCAGAGAGGGACTTTGATGAGTATGCGATGGGTCTTCCATCCTGCATCAGTACTGCCCCGAGTCCATACTTAGAGGCATCAACCTGCAATCTGAGTTCTTTGAGAGGATCAAAATAGGCTAAGACTGGGCCTGGTTCACATGTGAGTAACTCTTTCATCTTCTTGAAAGCGTTTTCCTGTTGGATGTCCCAGACAAACTCACTTGATTCCTTAAGGAGCTGTCGCAATGGCGCGTTGACTACGGAAAGGCCAGGTGCGAATTTGGAGAGGTAATTGATCATGCCTAGCACTGTCTCGAGTTCTCCTTTGTCTTTAGGCGGTTCCATGTCTCGCACGGCAGTGACTTTGGCCGGGTCTGGCTTCACCCCGTCAGCAGTGAGGAGATGTCCAAAATAGCTCACCTCTGTAGCACAGATCACACTTTTTTCTGGATTGAGCTTGACTCCTCTATCTCTGGACCGCTCAAGCATGACGTGGAGGTTTTCATCATGCTCGGCTTTGGTCTTTCCGTAAATGAGAATGTCGTCAACTATGGCCATGACCCCATTCAAACCTTCATATGTTTCGTCAATTTTTCGCTGGAACTCATCTTGGGCTGAAATCAATCCGAAGGGGAGGCGTAAGAAACGGTAACGCCCAAAAACTGTGTTGAAAGTGGTTAGTCTTGATGACTCCTCCGTGAGCCTAATGGCCCAATAGCCTGATCTTGCATCTAGAACACTAAAATATCGGGCACCAGCGAGCTTGGATGTTATATCCTCAAGAGTGGGTAAAGGGTAGTGAGGTCGCTTAATGGCCTTGTTAAGGTCCCTTGGGTCCAGACACACCCTCAGCTGGCCTGTGCGTGGTTTTTCGGCTACAACCATGGAGTTAACCCATTCGGTTGGCTCTGTGACCTTAACGATAACACCCTGCCTCTCCATGCTCTCAAGCTCTTCTTTAAGACGGCTGCGTAATGCAAGAGGAATACGTCTAGGTGGGTGAACTACTGGGGTTGCATGCGGGTCTAAGTGTATAGTACACTCACCAGGAAACAATCCAATCCCTTTGAAAACATCTGCAAACTTTTCCAAGACTGGCACTTCCGTCTGTGTTTCTCTAACTGACAGCACCATCTTAATGAGACCAAAGTCTATGCATCCTTTTAGCCCTAGGACAGGGGGTGCACTTGTGTCGACTATATAGAATGCCATTACCATCTCTATGTCTTTGTGCTTGCATTTCAGATTGCATTTGCCTTTTACCACCAGGCGTTCACCACCATAACCATACAGGGAGCGAGATGTCGGCTGCAGAGTGCACTGCATTTCCAATTTGGTGTACTCATACAGGGGTATGACATTAGCTGATGATCCAGTGTCCAGCTTGAACTTGATCTCCTGCTGTTTTTGACCTATTTTAATGTTCACAAAAGCCTGTTCTGTGTCTGAGCTTTGTCTACCCTGTGTCACTGAATCAATAAACAGTTCGTCACACTCTTCGAACTGGTCTGAACCTTCTTGGCTTATTGCGTGTACAGTTTTCTCACAGTTGGAGCGACATACTTTTGCAAAATGGTTCAATTTACCACATATTTTGCACACCTTTCCTTTTGCAGGGCAGTGAGAGCGATCAACATGACGCTTGTTTCCACAATAACCGCATTCTTTGGGTTGCGCTGAAAAAGCACTTCTAGGTTGGATACCGTCGCCGAATTTCTTTCTGTATTTGGCGTTGCGCTGCTTGGGAACTGAGCCTTTTGATGCGTGGCCAGAGATTGCGTGTACTGCATATTCACGCGAGGTGCTCATGCTGCTTGCGATGGTTTTTAACTGTGCTTGAGCCAATTCGTGAGATCTAGCGACATCTATCGCTTTTTCAAGCGTTAATTCAGAACCCACGTTTAAAAGTTTCTCTCTCACCTTCGGCGAATGTATCCCGAACACGATACGATCTCGTATCATCTCATCACTATTTGCATAGTTACAGTCTTTGACAAGTAGACGCAAGTCTGTCACAAACTGCTCGAAGGGCTCGCGCTCTCCCTGCACCTTTTCATGGAACTTATAACGTGCAAATATCACATTCGCTTTGGGCTCAACATATGCTGTGAAACGGTCGTAATACGACTTTAGGATCTTTGCCTCGTCTGCAGACAGTGACCATGTATTAAAAATATCACGGCCTTTTTCTCCGACCCAAAGGAGGAGATAACTGCATTTCTCGTCCTCACCCTTTTTCTTTAGGGGTCCGCTGAACATGAGCTCTGCGTGTTGTTGAAATTTGCGCCATGCCTCGGGCAGATTAGTTGCTTCCCAGCTCATCGTGGGCATTGGAACTCCAGCCGTATCCATTTTTCTATATATCTTCCGTTCACTCTGACACCATGTCGTGTTTACGTTTAGATATAAGCGTGTATACGAAATACTCTGGAGGCGCGTGCAATCAGCTTGAACACGGAGCTTCTTTATTAGACACGTTTCAGCTATACAGCATGAGTTCTCTCACTAACTGTGCAACAAGATGTACACAACCAAACCTGACTTCCTTGTATTACCAACACTGACAGGTGATACAGCCAATAGTGAAAGACAGAGCGTTGCCTCTGACATATGATTGGTTTACAGCCAAACGTAAGAATACTACAGTTAGGATGGTAGAAGTGGTCACGCGGCAGGGTGCTGAGATTGAGAACCTGAAGCAGGAAGTGGCTGGGTTAATACAACAGATCACTCTCCTGCCACAGGCTTGTTCTGATGCCCCAGCCGTCGTGCCACCAACACCTCCACCCTCTCCTTCTCTCCCTTCAACCTCATCTCTCACCTCCTCACCTGTCCTACCTAAAACATCACTGCCTGAGAAGTGCAATGGAATTGACGGGAAGTGCGATGTGTTTTTGACTAACCTGTCTCTCATCTTTGAGTTTCAGCCCAGACGTTATCCATCTGACCACTCGCACATCGCACTTCTCGTCTCCTTCCTCACGGGGCAGGCAGCGGAGTGGGCAGCCGCCGTGCTGAAGATGGACTCCGATGACTGCTACAGCTACCAGGAGTTCAGAAAATATCTAAAGGCGGCGTTTCAACATCATGACAGCGAGATGGAGGTGGCCTCACTGTGATACCGCCTGCGGCAGGCAGACCGCCTGGGGAGCAAATACACCGTGGAATTTCGTACTCTTGCCGTACAAGCAGGGTGGAGGGATTCTGCACTCCGGATGGCCTATTACGAGGGGTTAGCTGCTAGAATTAAGGATCAACTGGTCGGGCGGGAGTTACCAGACACTCCGGAGGGAATGGTCCAGCTCTGCCTCCGGATTGACCAACGTCTGGGATCCCGCCCGTCAGGTGCGTCACCTGAACATCACCGTGCTATCTGCCCACTTCGTCCGGGAAACGGTCAGTCCAGGTGAGTGAGGGGCAACTTTCACCTGGATCCTTCATCCTGATGTCTCCAACTCCGACCGTTTCCCGTTTTACGGTTCAAGCGCACTTCCAGCTCGGCCACAAACAGGTCAGTGTTGCCACATTCATAGATTCTGGTGCGGCTGGCAATTTTATTGACCATTGTTTTGCTGAGAGGTTTGGTGTGCACGCTGAAGCGTTATCACGGCCGCTAAAAATCACAGCCGTAGACCATTAACCCCTTTGTCATAACCCCATCACTCACCAGACTCTGCCCCTTCATCACACCATTGACGATCACCATGAGAAAATCTCCTTTTTTATCACTCATCTCACTTCTCCACCCATTCTCCTTGGTTATTCGTGGGTATTGCAGCACAATCCTCTTAATTCCTGATTTTACAAGGGTGTGTGAGCTTTGTCTCGTAGCAGTGGCTGGGACGTGTTCTAGGGAGCCCTCAGGACCCGATGTCGTGGGACGCAGTCTCCATCCCTCCTCCTTATCGCGAACTGAAGGAGTAAACGTTCAGTAAACGTAGGGCTATTCGTCTGCCTCCTCATCGGCCCTACGCTTCTATTCACTGTCCAAGGAAGAACAACGGGCCATGGAGGAGTATGTATCCGAGGGGCTTCTACAGGGCACGCTCCTCCTCCCCGGCAGGTGCGGGGTTCTTCTTTGTGAAGAAGAAGGATGGAGGACTCCGCCCCTGCATCGACTCAACAAGATCACTGTGAAGAACCGTCATCCACTCCCCTCACCAACACCGCCCTGGACGACCTCTCTGGTGCTTCCATCTTAACTAAGTTGGACTTAAGGAACGCTTACAATCTTGTTCGCATCAGAGAGGGTGATGAGTGGAAGACGGCCTTCATTACTCCCACCGGCCACTGTGAGATGCTGGTTATGCCTTTCGGCTTTTGCAATAGTCCATCAGCGTTCCAACAGCTGATTAATGTTCTCCGGGACATGCTGGGGTGCTGGGTCTTCGCCTATTTAAATGACATCCTGATCTACTCGAAGACCGAAGAACACGTCTAGCATGACCAAGCAGTTTTAAAGAGGTTGCTGGCCCATCGACTGTTCTGTAAGTTGGAGAAATGCGCTTTCCACGAGTGCTCAACCACGTTTCTGGGGTTTGTCATATCCCCGCTGCACGTGGCAATGGACCCCCAGAAACTGGAAGCTGTGCGAGACTGGCCTCTACCCACTTTGCTTAAACAGCTCCAGCATTTTCTGCGGTTTGCGAATTTCTATCGACGCTTTATCCGGGGCTTCAGTTCTGCTCTTACTAAACCATCCAAGACGTCATTTCACCTCACCCCTGAAGCGATTCACATCTTTCACCACTTATGTTCCTTATTCACTTCTGCACCTGTTCTCACCCATCCGGACACTGCCAAGCCGTTCATTGTGGAGGTGGATGCCTCCGATGTGGGTGTAGGTGCTGGTCTCTCCCAACGAGGTCCAGACCACAAACTGCACCTCTGCAGTTTTTTCTCCAGAAATTTACACCCAGTAAACAGCGTTACGGTGTAGGGGACCGTGAACTGTTGGCCATCAAGTGGGCTCTGGAAGAATGGTGTCAATGGCTTCAGGGCAGCCATGACCCATTCGTGATTTGGACCGACCATCAGAATTTAATAGGCATCCAGCAGGCAAAACAACTTAATCCCCGACAGGCACGGTGGGCCCTGTTCTTTGAGCAGTTTGTGTTTACCATCTCGTACCGTCCGGGGTCGTAGAACACCAAGGCAGATGCACTTTCCTGGATGTCTCTGACAGAAAATCCCCAGACGGACCCGCACCTATAATTCCACCTGAGATAGTTGTTTCGCCTCTCCGGTGGGAGTTAGAAGATCGTGTCCACCAGGGGCAGGTCTTAGAGCCCCCTCCAGCAGAAACGTCCACCTGGACGTCTTTGTGTGCCCTCTCTCCAGTGGGCCCAATCCTCGGCTATTGCTGGCCATCCTGGAGTCGGTTGGACCCTCTCTCTCCTCCAGCTGGCTGAAGATGGCAGCAAATGTAAAGGAGTTTGTCCAGGCATGCGTGGTGTGTGCCCGGGCTAAGACGGTCAGTAGTCCTTCTACTGGTGAGTTACAGCCCCTCCCAGTTCCTCAGCGCCCGTGGTCACACATCGCACTGAATTTCATCACCGGCCTGCCGGATTCGGATGAAAAAAAAACGCCACTTCGAGGGCTCCCCACTGCCAAGGAAACCGCAGAATTGATTCTCAAACACGTAGTCCGTTTGCATGGGTTCCCCAAGGACATCGTCTTAGGTAGAGGGCCCCAGTTCACAGCGAAGTTCTGGAAGGCCTTCTGCCATCTGATCGAGGTCTCCTGCAGCCTCTCCTCTGGGTATCACCCCCAGACCAACAGTCAGACGGAGCATACCAACCAACAGCTGGAGCGCTTCCTGAAAAGGTCGATCATCAGCGCTCCTGGCCCCATCTGGGCGGAGTTGTCTCATAATCTCCTGACCTCCTCAGCTACTGATCTCAGCCCTTTTGAGGTATGTTACAGTTTCCAACCTTCGATGTTTGACCTTCAGGAGCCGGGGGTTGATGTACCACCGGCCCAACAGTTGGTCCGCAGGTGTCGCGGCTGTGGCAGCAGACTCAGAGTGCCATCCGGAGAGCCAACCACCACTACATCCAACAACATCACCGCCGGGTCATGGTAAATGAGCGCGTCACATGGTATATAAGCTGTGTAATGGTTGTTTTCAGGTTGCTTAGTAATTGAGTTCCACTCACCCTCGACTCCGAACCCCTTCTGGATTCACGTGAGTACTCACTGTGTGTGCATGAGTGTGAATGTGATTCTGGTGGGAATCTGTATCGTTTAGAGCATTCGCAGAACAACGTGCATGACTCAACCAGCCCTCTCTCTTCTGTCCGCGCTTGGGCTCTTCCCTCACGCTACACGGGCGAACACCTTTGGCCAGGTACGTTTTGATCACTTCACCACCTTGTAACACAATCAATTTTTTGTTCAATAAAAATGTAATCTTGAGTCATCCACCATCATTTTGTAGCTTTTGTAAAGTATCGGTTCAGGCACAGTTTTGGCACTGTACCGTTTTAAAAGTATCGATTTGGCACCGGTGTCGAAAAAACCCAAAATGATACCCAACCCTAGTCTTCCAATATCTTCCCATGGACCAATGCTTCAACTTAATGGAGGACATTGTCAAATCTGTTTTATGCTTCAGGATGTGATGGAACTGAGATTGGTATGTGTGTACATGTGGTGTTTGCTCATGTGGCCGCTCTAATTCAAATTATTCTTCCTTGTCTCAGGTGGAGGCCTTTTAATTGTGTAAATACAGCTGAAAAAAATGTGTCTGTTTCTTCCAATTCCAGACTGCAACAAGCAACAAAATGTGAATATTTTGCAGGAGAGATTCTTTTCTATACCCACTGTATTGCCAGCCATTGTCTAGATAGGAAAAGAAAGAAGTACTTAGTTCAGGACTGAAATAGGCATTGCAAAGTCTTTAGTTTTCCACCAATTGTCAGTGTGTCCACAGTTTGCGACATTTGTTCTTTGAGCCCAAAGTATCTGGTTACATACGTTTATTAGGAATTTATTTATTTAAAATTTTTATAAATATGTTCAATTAATATTTTAAAAATACAAATATGTAATACAACACATGATTGGGTTTGCCATGAAAACTCCCCCTTTATGTTCCTTCAAGCCTGAAGTTTTAGCATTAGCTAGAAAACAGTAGCTGGTTAGCGATTTAGAGCCTTGAGCAGTTGATGTAGACTCTTTAAAATAGTTTTCAGCAAATTAAATCTGGAAAATACTGGCCACAGTCATTAGACATATGCAAAGTGATGTTAAACCAACATAAATAATCAGTCCTTTCCCCACTAGATGAGGGGGAGGCTACTGCTATACAGTAAAATGACCAGCTTGATCCCGAATCAGTACAAGGCCATTTGAATGACCTTTTTCTGGATCTCTGTGCTTGTAGCATAACTGAGCAGCACACAGGGCTGAACAGGGGCCCAAAACCATCGAGCAGATCCATAAAGAGGCCAAGATTGAAAAGCAAGAGGAGCAAAGGAAAGTCCACCAGCAGCTGCTGTCCAAGAACAAGATGAGACCAGGTTAGCCCCAAAGTTTTCAGGACTATTTCAGCACGAGGGGTGAGAAAATGTTACGTGATCTGGTCATGTAACATTCCCATTAATCCTCTGTAATATCATACAGTTTTTGGTATTCAAGCAGCTTTATGTGGAACCACCTGGGTTGTTTTTCTCCAGATGGCTTAAAGATATGCATATAAATGCCCCAACTCAGCTATATTAGGAGTAGAAATAAGTTTCAATGCTTTATTTACATTTACACATCTTATTATATTATAAAACACATATTTAACAAGGAGGATTCAAACATTTGTCCAGTTTTGTTACATCTGTTGTATTTTTTCTTTGTCAGATTGTCACAGACGCTGACTTTCCCACATGATAAAACCTTCATTGAGGCAGCAGGCAGCAAATGTGTAAAATCTGTAGAGACGACTGTATGTGTGTATTATCACAAAAATTGAAGAGCAGTAGGTGTGTCACGTCCTGTTGTGTTTACAGACCAGAGAGAGCTACATGGTCAGAGAGAGGAGACCTGGAGCACTGCCCTCCTCCAGGGTTACTGTAGGCAGAGGAAGAGTCGGAGGATGATTGAGGGGGAGAAGCTGCAGCCGGCGGTATAAGAGGCTTGCTGCTGATAAGAAAGTGAAAAACTGCATCTTCGTATTTCATGAATGACTCACTAGAAACCTGTTCCCCTGTGGCGACACACAGACACAGAAGAGAATCTGCAGTACAGCTTTGGATCTCTTTCGTTATATTGTGTTCACATTCCTTTATTCAGAGCTATTGGGCATTAAAGCCCTTGTATCATATGTAGAAATTATTAGGGTTTTTCAATTTTTGGTTCATTTTGTTACTTTTAAAGAAAGAATTTTAATAAATAGGTTCTGAAGTTGATTTATTCATTTATTTATTCATTTATTTATTTGTTTGTTTGTTTATTTTTAAAGGCTGCAAATACAAATACAAATACAAGTCTATTTAACATTTGTAAGTGATCACAATGAGCTCATCAACAATAGAACGAACAGAAAAAGTAATTATCTTAATGGTTATTAACAAATAAATGGTTTTGTCCCCCATGTAAGTAGAAAAGGAGGAAAGGGTTCTGTTGAATAACACCAGTAACTGCTCCTGTTGCTTCGTGTGTCACTTCTGGGCAAAATGTGCAGTTTAAAATGTGCGATTTTTCTGGTACATTTCTACTGTTATTGTCAGTGCCTGTCACTCACTCTGTGTGTGTGTGTGTGTGTGTGTGTGTGTTTGCGTGCATCTACAGTGTTCTTTTTTACTTTTATATCCACTCTGTATATTAGGGCTGAAACGATTTTTCGAGTAACTCAAATAATTCGATTACCGAAAAATGATCAAGGTGAAATCTTTGCCTCAAGGCATCGTTTAATTAACCTCACCAAAGTCCATCTATTTAAATGTCTCTGCTATCGTATCACTCCCGCTTTGTAGACTACTGCAGCTCTGGTATCAGTGTTTTACAGACTGTTGTAACTGATGTTAATTTTAAATATTTAAGACAGCACGTTTTTTTTTCTCTCTATTGAAATGGCAGAAAATGAAGATCCCGGTGTGCATAAAAGGTAGAAAATGTCTGGGTGGGACCATTTTACACTGAGTAAGGCAGTGTAGCCGCCGGTGCTAGCGTGTTTGTACTGTTTTTAGTCACTATTTATAACTTACCAGTGAGTTAACTTACGTTTTGGACGATTATT
>JBBPCY010000142.1:608171-629796 GCA_037974405.1 Brachyalestes nurse | reverse complement strand
CAAGCAGGAAGAATTCATTATTACACACACACACACACACACACACACACACACACACACACACACACACACACATATATATATATATATTCAGGTTATTATGATTTCATCTGTCCAGTTTTAAGACATTGTAAAGGTCATACGATTAAAGGATGAGGCAGTCTATTGTTTATTTTATAATTTATTATTTTTTATGGACATCCCAGCAGCATTAAAACTGTGACACATGTAGAAGGACCACATGCACTGTGCCTGTAACGAAACACCACAACGTTCAGTATAAATAAAATGTCTAACACACGTGTAATAGTGTTAGGGTTTATTTTTTTTACATGCAATCTTATAAGATCCGAAAGAGTTGTATCTTCTTAATGAGCCCAATTATATGATCAGTTATTCCCCCAAAATAGTGTGACTAACATACATCATTAAAACCTGGCCTTAGAGTGACTACATGTCTCTCTGTCTCTCTGAAGACCGGTAGATCTGCTTAGATAAATACAATTTTATCCTCATTTACTCTTCGGCAGCCCGAGTGAGGCAGTGGGAGCATAATGTGATGCCCCACTGCTGTCCGTGTGGACTTTTCATGGAGAAAGAAATGTTTTTATAAAAGTTATCAAACATGTTTGATCAAATGAAATTATTGGGTATGTTCAAAAGTGTCTGTTGTGCCTGCTGTAAACTAGAATTCCCGTCGACATCGTTATGTTTTTAATTTTTTTAAATGTTTCACAAGATGGAGGAAGATAATCAACACTTATAATAACAGTACAATAATCAACACTGTTCACGATGTATCCCAAAATCTTTCACTTATTATAACTACAGGAGGTTGAGAGCTTCCGTTTGAAGCCGCCAAGCTTTGAAATAACCTTCCAGTCAGGGTTCAGGACTAAAAACCTCAAGTCAGGTGAAGACAAGAAGGTGTTTATTGTCATTTCAACCACATACACAGTATTCAGTGAAATGAAACAACATTCCTCCAGGACCACAACATACCTCCAGGACCACAGCGTTCCTCCAGGACCACAACGTTCCTCTAAGACCACAATGTTCCTCCAGGACCACAGCATTCCTCCAGGACCACAACGTTCCTCCAGGACCACAGCATTCCTCCAGAACCACAATGTTCCTCCAAGACCACAGCATTCCTCCAGGACCACAGCGTTCCTCCAGGACCACAGCGTTCCTCCAGGACCACAGCGTTCCT
Organism: Brachyalestes nurse; assembly: GCA_037974405.1. Taxonomy (NCBI): domain Eukaryota; kingdom Metazoa; phylum Chordata; class Actinopteri; order Characiformes; family Alestidae; genus Brachyalestes; species Brachyalestes nurse. The sequence continues at coordinate 628,583 of JBBPCY010000142.1, read as the reverse complement.
CCAGGACCACAGTGTTCCTCTAGAAGCTCAATTTCCCTCGAGGACTACATTTTGGGCCTCTGGTAGCCTGGTGGTTAGGGTGTTTGCCCTGTGATCAGGAAATCATGGGTTCAATTCCCAAGACTGCTAAGCACCACTGAGGTTCCCTTGAGTAAGGTACTGTCCCCACACACTAATCCCTGGGCGCTGTGTTCCTGGCTGCCCACTGCTTCACTTGGTGAATGTGTTTGAGTGCAGAGGAAGAGTTTTGTGCTGTGGTGTGTTCACGCATGACAAAATGGTGACTATCACATTCCTCTAGAACAGGGATTACCAACTCCAGTCCTGGAGGGCCGTGATGCAGCACGTCTTGGTGATTTCCCTGCTCAGAATCACCTGGTTCACCTCACCAGTTAATTGTCTGGTTTAGTGAATGTGTTTGAGGAGAACCACCATCAAACTGTGCTGGACACCGGCCTTCCAGGACCGGGATTAGTAATCCCTGATCTAGGGGAAGATCGCATTGCTCACAGCAGTCTGTTCTTTCTCATTAGAAAAAAATCATCTTATTTGTAGATTATTAAAGTCTATGTTGTTTCTCCTAAACACCCACCCTTTAGGAGAAACAGTCTGGACAGAAGGTATGTTATTCTGAAAGTTCCTTTATTCTTGGAAGGTCTGATCTCGCCTGACCTGCGTCACGCAGTAGTGAGAAGATATCTGTTTGTGTGTTTGTGTGTACATACGGTCCTCGTCCGCTTTTACAGTAACAGCTGGCACTCTGTCTGTAACCAAACAGCAGTCAGTTCTGAAACCCGTCCAGAACCACAGCGAAGCTCTCAGAGAACTTTATTAAGATTTCTGTGTCCAAAATCCATCGAAGATGTGCATTTTTGGGTCAAGATGTCTGTAATTTTGTGTTGGAACAAGCCTGTCAGAGAAAATACTGAGACACCGCCCCTAGCCCCACCCCCTCCCCCGCAAAAACTATAAGTTTTCAATAGTGCGGATGGTGAACGTATTCATGTGTATGGATACGTATGAGAGTGAGTGAATGTTTCTGTGTGTGTGAGTGCGTGTAAGAGAGAATGTGTGTGTATGAGTGAGAGTGTGTTTGTGTGTATGAGAGTGTTTGTGTGTGTGTATGTGAGAGAGAGAGTGTGTGTGAGTGTGAGAGAGAGAGTAATAGAGTGTGTGTATGAGAGTTTTTGTGTGTGTGTGTGAGAGAGAGAGAGCGTGTATATGAGAGTGTGGTGAGAGAGAGAGCGTGTGTGTGTGTGTGTGTGTGTGTGTGTGTGAGTGAGTGTATCTCAGGGCTCCTCCTGGATGAACCACACTTCGTTGCGGCGGTTGTAGGGTTTGATTGGAGGGTCGTAGCTGCAGCAGAAGTAGTGTTTGCGCAGGTAGGGGGCGCTCTCTCCCAGGGCCCGAGTCAGGCGCGCCGCTTGTGTGCGGTACTCACTCTCACCTGCAAACCCACCAAACTGCCTATACACACACACACACAGACAAAGGTGAGAGGTCACGCGTACGTCTCTAAGAAGACTGTGTGTGTGTTAACATTAATATTTTTTTGCCGAAAATAAATAAATAAATAAAATCTTACATCATATTTCTGTTTTTCTGATACAGGTTTTTTGGCAGCAGGACACTGAGAAATGAATGGTTGGCATTCTGACTGCTGACTGGTTAGCAATGAATATAATGAATTATTTACATATTACAGTTTTACAAAAAACTCCATGTACTGATGCCCTCCAGATTACATACTGGCTCTTATGTTAAGCCCCACCTCCCTGCAGGCTAAAATAAAATCTGATTGGCTGAGAGGACGAGTGAATCTTCACTGACTGTGTGTATCTGTGTGTGTGTGTGTGTATATATATATATATATATAGTGGTGTGCTGGGAGGCCTAAACATACACACAGAAACGTGCAGAGACACCAGCGCAAGTGCACAGCACAGTTTTTATTTTAAAAACAAGACATGATCAGTGAGCATAAACAAAACCACCACCACGTTGGTCTGAAGCACAGGCTCTCCACTCTACTTCTGTCTCTGGTAGCTCACTCCAGTCTTCTTCCTTCCTCTCCTCCCTTTACTCTTTACTCAGCCTGAGAGCCTTTGTTTGAAAGCTCACCTGGCTCTTGCAAAGGGAGGAGCCCCCTACTCAGTCCTGAGGGTGCTCCGCTCCTCGTCTCACTATATATATATAGATTATAGATTCAGGGCCCACAACTTAAATGATTTCAAGTACTTAGATGTTTATTTGTACATAATTTGGGCTTCCAGCTCATAAAACCCATGAAAACAGGAATTCGAAAAATTAGAAAATTAGTTTTCCTGGGTTTTATGAGCCGGAAGCCCAAATTATGTACAAATGAACAACTTGAAATTATTTAAGTTGTGGGCCCTGAATCTATAATCTATAAAAGTGTAACGTTTTAAAATGGAATTATGGAAATAAATAAACTTTTCCATGATATTCTAATTTTTTGGAAAGGGTCTGTATATATTACATTCCAAGAGCACCCGCATATAGTGAAAAAACGCGTTGTTGTGATGTGGTAAAAAAAATGAAAAAACATTTTTTGGTGTAAACCCTAAATATGCCCCCAAATATGCTCCCAAAACACTTAAATTTCATTTTAAACTTAATGTATTATCCTGAAAGAAAAGGTAAACCCGTATTTGTGCTGTACATTGAACTCCCGCAGTGCTAGAATGTAAAATACCAACGTTACCCCTGTATAGACTATACTGTAATTCATGCACGGGCGTTTTCTTTGGTATAAGCAGGTATATACAGTAATAAATTCATTTAATTTACAGTAATAAAAATACAGGGCTTTAAGAAAAACAAAATGAAAAACACGAGAACACTCGAGACGCTCCACGAGGGAAATTCTGGACAATCAGCAGAAAGGAGAAATAAATAGCGTTCTTGGATTGGCTAATTTCAAACCTCCCGCCTCTGCGTATAGCAGTATTTCACCATCCCAAGATGCGATTCCTTTGTGTTTCCCTCCACAGTACCAAAACATTTATATATATTTTTTAATATTCAAATGTGGCTGAATGTACATTGATATTTACGTTACAAAATTAGTCAATTATATTTTTCTTAATAATTTAGCACTTAAAAGTATGAAAATGTATATATTGCCACAAAAAAAACTGTGATGTCCGGGCCTTGTCCGCCACACAGTTTCCACGTTAGTCCAGGGGTTTCAGCGAACAATTAGTTCGGTTCTCAGAATAAAATCTGCGTTGGATTGAAAGTATATATATATATATATATATATATGTGTGTGTGTGTGTGTGTGTGTGTGTGTGTGTGTATGTACTTACAGTGTATATACGGTCATGCCCGGTCGCTCCTCTATCCTGATGCCGTCGTCTAAAGGGGTTGGTGGTTCGGCCCTGTAGTTTTTTGGGATCTTCATTCCAGCAGTCAGGCGGCGCATCAGAACCCCGTCGTCACGCGGAAACACGGTAATGATGATGGGGATGGTGGTGCCCATCGCCTCACCTATACACGGACACACACACACTAATCACACACCTGCATCACATAATTATGAGTACAGAGTTCTTCTGTTTTAGGTCTCTGTGTGTGTCTGAGGACACCTGAATCTGCTCTGTTCTTCTTAAACATGTCAAAGTGAATGAATCAAATCTTGTCTGAAGAGATGGTTAAGTGAGTCCTTTGGAGAACGAGTTTACAGTTTGAACAGCTTTGTGTTTGTGTAAGTGGGGGTGTGCTGTACCTGAGTGCAGTGATCTGATTGGCTCACCTTGCTCGTTGCTGCCTCCGGTGTACATGAGCAGCCGGCGCATCAGCTCACCTGACACCTGGTCGAAGCTCCGCCCCTCTGAGCTCACACAGGCATATTTAGCATCGTCATAGCGACGCACCTCATAAGTCAGGCCATCCTGTCAGAAAGAGAGAGAGTGCGTGTGCGTGCATGTGCATAAGCATAAAAAGCCAGAACAGAACAGCATGAGTCAGTTATGATGCTTACACAAGGACACACAGTGTTCCAGCAGAAAAAGGCCTTCAGCGACACACACACACACACACACAGAGGTACTCTGCTCCTGTTCATTAAATGCCATTGGCTCTGGTGCTGTGCTGTGTCCACGGCAACGCTGAATCAGGATAGTGTTTTCCAAAAGCAGCATCACACAGTGCTCAGCATTATTATCATCAGTGCTGCCATGGAGATGTTACCAACATGCAGTGCTGTGTTACCAAGGAGATGTTACCGTAATGTAATGTGTAATGTGTCACTATGGCGATGTTACCAACATACAATAATGTTTCACCATGGAGATGTTACCAATATACAATGCTGTGTTACCAAGGAGATGTTACCAGCACACAATAATGTGTAACCACTGAGAGGCTGACAGAGTGTGGTAGATGTATAGGGTGCTAGTAGCCTAGTGGGTAAAACAATTGACTGTGAACTTGATGACCACAAAGTTGCAGGTTCAGACCCTCACTTTAACCCTCAGTTGCTCCAGGGGACATGTAACTAATGATTGTAAGTCGCTTGTTACTGTTGTTACTAACATGCAATAATGCGACTGTTGCCATGGAGACATTCCCAACATACAATAATACATTACCATGGAGATGTTACCAACATACACTTATGTGTCGCCATGGAGATGTTACCAACATACAATAATGTGTTGCCATGGAGATGTTACCAACATACACTAATGTGTCGCCATGGAGACGCTACCAACATACACAAATGTAAATGCTGTCACTTAAATGTTAGCCGCATGAAATAACATAAATGTCAGCATGGAAACATCAGTGATATACAGTGTGAGTGTTTCCATGGAGATGTTAATGACATACAAGAGTGTTTACTTGATATGTGGATAGTGTAAAATAAAGAAAGTGGACATTTTATACAGTAATGTGTGTATAGGGTGTGTTGTCGTGCACACATTACCAACATGAACATGAATGTTATGTGGGAACACTGTAAGTGCTGCCATGAACACATTACGTCATATAATAATGTGTGTTTTGACACGTTAAGAACAAAATTTCACTGAAACGGAGAGTAAAACAGCGAGTGACCCTCAGAGTAAAACACACACACACATACACAAATGTGTAATATGAGCAGCAATGTTGGACTCTTCCAGTTCAGCGAACACATATACTGGATAATTTCCATATGAGTCAGCCTCTGACCCACCACACACACACACACACACACAGTTCCACTACTGCTCCATCCAAACACACGCGAGCCTCAGTAATGCTGACACTGTGTGACAGGCAGAAGGGATGTGCAGTTTCTCTACACACTCCAGCTTCACTGCTTCAGCAGCTCTGAGGACGACTGGATGAGGAGACGGGGAGAACATAAGCACTTTGATGTTTGTGGAAGATCTGACTGCTTTTCAAGAATAAAAATGCTCCTCACCTATTAATGTGGTGCTAACAGCGCACATAAATCACAGCTTCTGATTAAATCTCTCTGTTCCACCATAAGTGGTGTGAGAGTTACTTTCAGGTGCCTCAGGCTTCCTACTGGACTCCTGTGTTCCACCTGAAGAGGCGAAGCGGTCAGAGCGTTGTGTCTTTTAGCCGCAGACTCTGCAGAAACCGACCGCAGGCTGCCATGTAGTTTATAGCAGGCATGCTAGCCAGTGTAAATTTACCAGCTAATGAGTTTTATAGGCTGAATTAAACAGTAATTTAATGGCTTAATTATCTTTACTAATTAACGGTAGCTTAATTCTCTGTCCACGCTAGCTAACCAACTTACTATCAAAACTAGAGTCCTGTTATTTAAAGTACTGTTGTGTTTTTTAAACTGCAGTCATATTGTTTAAAGTAGTCGTGTTATTTAAAGTACAGTCATATTGTTTAAAGCAGTCATGTAATTTTAAAGTACAGTCGTATTGTTTAAAGTAGTGTTATTTAAAGTACAATCATATTCTTTAAAGTAGTCATTTTATTTTAAAGTACAGTTGTATTGTTTAAAGTAGTCATTTTATTTTAAAGTACAGTCGTATTGTTTAAAGTAGTGTTATTTTAAAGTACAGTCGTATTGTTTAAAGTAGTCGTGTTATTTTAAAGTGCAGTCGTATTGTTTAAAGTAGTCGTGTTATTTAAAGTACAGTCATATTGTTTAAAGTAGTCATAATATGTAAAGTACAGTCGTATTGTTTAAAGTAGTCGTGTTATTTTAAAGTACAGTCGTGTTATTTAAACGACAGTTGCATTGTTCAAACTACAGTCATGTTATTTTAAGTATTGTGGTGTTTAAACTACAGTGATGGGGTTTTTGCTGGTCAGTGTGAGTGAAGTATCGCTTTAGCGCTCACTCTGCCATGCTAACGCTAATGAGCACCAACATCTCTTTCTGTCTGACCCCTCTGTAATTTAACCTGCAGTCACACACACACACAGACACACAGACACACACACTGTACCTGGAGACAATAGCAATTACACATTCAACTGTGGCGGTTTGAAGTTAAAATGTAATGGTGTGTGTGTGTGTGAGCGAGTGTGTGTGTGGGGGGGGGAGTGTGTGTATGTGTGTGTGTGTGTGTGTGAGAATCAGCTCCACTCGGTTCTCTTTGTGTAATTATTTTGTGTCTGAGCTGTAATTAATGTAGCTAGGCTAATATTAGCCCTGCACTAAATAATTGATCTCTCTGCTCTTTTGTTTCTGAGCGGCTTCAGAGTCCGAACCACTCAGTTATTCTCACTCTCTCTTTCTTTCACACACACACACACACACACACACACACACACACACCCGTGGCCCTCTTGGACCGGGTCAGTGTTGATGTGAGGATTTGATTTAAAAATGTTTTTCCTCCACATTTAAATGAGCACACTCTCATTAGTCAGACACCAAAACACACCTTTAACGAGTTTATTACAGGTTCTATTTTTAAACTGTCCAATCAAGTGATCAATAAAACAAACAAATTTGAATAGATTAGCCTCGTAGCTCCAGTCCTGAAGCTATTGAAGTTAAACATCGGCTTTAATCGGGCTTTAATGATTAAAGATGAAAATAATGAGACTTTTGACCGATTACATGAAGGCCTCGATTCATCAGAACACCCAGTAACTCACCTGGAGCTGTGATTGTCACCCTGTCAGAAACACTGTGATTGGTTAGAGGTTCATTTGCATATTGCAACCTTCAGCGATTAACAGATGGTTTACACATATGATGCTGCTCTGAAGTGCTGCTTTAATGTGAGACTCAAGGAGACGAGTGGAACAGAGAAATAGTGTGTGTGTTAGTGTATATGTATATGCGTTGTTGTTCTTGTTGCTGATGATGGAAACTGGCCCAGCTGAGCATCGACACCAAAGTAGAGAAAGAAAATCTGTGCAGGTAAAACATCACACACACCTTCAACTGCCAGAGTCACCTGTCAAGATAGACAGACTGGCACTACCCAGAGTAAAAGATCAAAAGCCCAAGACTACCACCAAGTATAACCACTAATGATAAATGCGTGTGTGAATGTGTGTTTAAATTTTAATTTAAATGTGAGTGTGTGTATGTAAATGCGTGTTTGGGGTCAGCTCTTGTGTGTGAAGTGTGTAAAGGTTGGGGTCAGGTCACATTTTCAGTGCTGCAGTGGAGACTCTGCTGTTAAAGTTGTATTTGTGTGTGTAGCCATAGAAACCTCAGCATCTTCATATAAAACGATGTGTTCTCTCTCTCTCACACACACACAATTCCAGCTGGAACACAGAATAAACACTGGATGGAAAAGGAGTGTGTGTGTACGTGTGTGTTCGGTTACCTTGGTCTCAGTGCTCAGTAGTTTGTAATCCGTTTCCTCTGTGGTCCCAAACAGTGAGTTTCTGATCATTCCGAACATGCTGAACGCGTTTCTGTGTCTCCAGCAGTGATGCTGACACACACTCAGCCTCAGAAGGTCTGATCTCTCTAAAAAGACTGTGGCTCCAAACCCAACTGCTCAGGATCATCAGACAGCGCTGAGTGTGTGTGTGTATGTGTGTGCGCTGGTCACCGTGCGCTTCCAGCTCCGGAGCAGAATGAAATGAAGAGATATAAACACCCTCCCTCTCTTTCTCTCTCTATCTCTCCTCCCTTCTTGCTCTCTGCATCTTCCTCCTCTCTTCTCTCTCTCTACTGTGATTATTGTTCTCTGTCAGTTTTCTCTGGAAGACTTTGAGGTTTTCATATTCAGTGCTAAAACACACACACACACACACGACAGATTAAGCACCGGTGATTTTTCATTGGTCAACTGTGTGTGTTTGTGTTCAGCATGAGGATCAGTGATGCATGCACGTTGACTTATATAGTATGTGTAGAATGGAACAGTGGTGTGTGTGATGGCATTCAGCATTGCTTTAGGCCCGGACTGTTTCCATGATAAGCTGAATTACTCATCTGTGTGTGTGTTGTGCTGATGAGCATTTTGTTTTCAAATCTCTAAGTCTGGCTGAGGGAGAAAGAAAAGGGGATGGAATGATGGATGGAGGGATCGACTGTTTTAGAATAGACTCACACTGATGGATCCCTGAAGGAGAGATCTGTCACTTCCACTGAATCACAGAGAGAGAGAGAGAGAGAGAGACTGCAACACTTCCATTTATGTACTTTATTTAGTTTTGTGTAAATAAATATTTTCAGGTCAGTAAATACATATCGCTGTGGGGATGCAGATCTCCAGCAGGTCTCAGATCAGTCCAGCAGATGAAAGAAGGTGTACTGAGATCAGCTGAGCTGCGGTGGGCGTGACACATGGACACACATCTGTCAATCACTTAACATTTTTCCCCAAAATAATCACGAGGTCAAGAAATATCCTCTTCCTTCACATTATTTCTGCTTTAGAGAAAGACTCACCCCACAAACTGCTCTTAAAGAAGAGTCATTTATTAGTTATTTGTTTATGTAGTTAATTTGCTTTGTCTTTTGATGCTCAGACTGTTATTTAATAACAAAAAAAAACCCATTTTTTAAAATAATTGCCCCAACAAAAGCTGAGATGTGACTGGACAGGGAATGTGTGCGTGTGTGTGTATGTGGGGTTGGGGTCAGCACGGTGACCGCGGCCCCGGCGAAAGGAATTAAAGGACAGTTTGTGTATTTATTAATGAATTTTAATGAAGACAAACATGCAGAGACACCAAAGCCAGGAGCCTCTACTCCCCCTACAGGGCAAACCGTGAAACTGCAGCTCCTACACCCTCACTGCATCACTCACCTCTACTGTGAGTAGGACCTGCGTGTGTGAGCTGCAGTGTTCTGATTGACTGGAGCCATAGTTTCAGGACTGCAATGTGGGGGGAGTGTGTGTTCTCTCCTTCAGTCAAAGATCCAGCACAGTCCAGCTTAAAGTCCTCATGTTCCTCCTTCTCCTCACTTCTCCCAGCCCTTCCCTCCCGGCTGGGTGGGGAGTCTCAGCCCCACCAGTTGAGCCACTTCTTCAGGGCCGCGCTCGCCCCGTCCGTGGAACTGTTGGTGGAGCTGCAGGTGCAGGCGTGTGGACTCCAGCAGACACAGGTACACCTGACTAGTGTGCAGAGCCTCTTTCTGAGCACGACAATAACGCTCACCCGTCACCTGAACGAAAACACACACACACGTAAGTACACGACTGGACAACAGAGCTTTAATCTAGCCTGAAGTAAAAGTGCTTTGAGCTGTGTGGTATGATGTGTGTGTTTTCTGCAGATGCTCATCCTGTAATTCACACAGGCAGCAGTATTGTACTGTTCTTTGGGGAGGGGGGAGGGGGGGGGATCTACTGGATCTTCTAGTCTGATTGGATCTGAAAGCTCATCTTTTACCCCACAGATCAATCAGAACAGTCCTCATAACAGCAACAGAAATCAAACAGGTGTTTTTATATTGTCTGATCAGAATCGTTTGTGTGCAGAGTCTGAACTGACTAAGTTACACATTTAATAAACGAGTTCAGGACCTTAAACGAGGAAAGTCAATCAGTTTCAGGTAAAGTCACTTTTAACACTTTTATAAAAATCTTAATTGGAATTCACCAGCAACATAAAAGGAAGGTTAAACACACTTTCTCACACACACACACACACACACACACTCCCACTATACGCACGTGTTTCTACACTCCCATACTTTAGCGGCATAAATATGAAAGTATTTCATTATTGATATTGTTACTATTATTAATATCATTCACACATTTTAAAAACAACATTGGATAATGTCCCCCGGTCACGCTGTGTGTCCTTCACGCTGAGAGTATGTGTGTGTGTGTGTGGAAGAGAGAGAGAGAGAGTGTATCTCACCTGGTTGCTCCTGAACTGTTCTCTCAGGTGTGTGTAAGCCATGCTCTGTGTGTATTCGGCCCCACGCAGGTGCCTGAGCTCCTTTAACACACTGCGATACACACGGAGCGCTGATACACCCGCCATCACTCACACACACTCAGACATACACACACGATCGGAAATGACGCAATGATCTGGCGTTGAGTGGGAGCGCAGAGCAGAGCTGTTCAGAGATCAGTGTTTACATTTGAATGTGGAGTACGTTCAGGTTAGGACGGACATACACACACGACCATTACCGATTTACCGATCGGGGTCGGAGTGTGTACTGGTATGATCTAATCGATTCCTGAGCGTATCGATTTCCTCCGTGAGGGTCAAGTCCAATCGGCTCCTAGTTCCCTACCTAGTGCCCTAAGTCTCTACAACACCCTACCTAGTGCCCTAAGTCTCTACAACACCTTCCCCAGTGCCCTAAGTCTCTGCAACACTCTTCCTAGTGCCCTAAGTTTTAACATACACGGCACAATGTACATGACAGGCAGAAAATTGTATGTATACACCAACAAGGTGATTTAAAGCAAAATATTCAATATTCTCACTTTCTCTGTCTTGCTTCTCTTTCTCTCTGTTACTGTCATTACTGTTTAAAATCCTTTGTGCAGACAAACCTTAAATTTGTGCAGAAAAACCTTCCCCCCTTGACATCCTTGACTGTCAGTAATAGAAGCGATTTTATTGCCCTCCAGGAACCCTTGTTTTCACCGGGTCGGTAAATCAGCTGTTCGCCAGGGGGCGCCAGTGCTCTGGAACACAACACTAAAGCTCCGCTCTCTGGTTCCTCCGGCTAATTACTTTTAATCTGTTTGCAGTTGTTTTTCTGTCTCATTAATTCCTTTAATCTCTTTCTATTTTCTTCCAAGCCCTAATTATTTTTGCTATACTATTTTATTATTTGTGTGATTGAGTCGGCAATCACACTACTGTTCTGTTATTTTTAAGAATTCAGTTTTATTTTATTTATATAGCGATTTTTATAACCAATGTCACAAATCATTTTTACAGAATCGAGGTCCGAGCCCCTAGTGAGCAAGCAAGAGAGAGTAACACGATAAGGACTTCTGTACGAACTTCATCACTGCTGGGCTAATTGGCCATAAACGGAGTAAATGGGTCCATTTTGAGGACGCTTCTTTTACGGTTTTTGAAATATGGGCCTGGTTCAAACGTCAGTGTCCAGTGGTGATTTGACTTAACTCTTCTGGGTAAAGAACGTGTCTGAGGGACAGTAAAATGTGGGAGGGTGACAAGTTAACTTAACCAGCGAGTTTTGTGCTAAATGGAGATTTTTTTTATGATTAGTTTGTGTCCGTGAGCACGTGCATAGCCCCTCACGCCCCCTGTTTTCATTCGTGCACTGTGGGTTAGATATTTATTTTTTGCCTTTACTCGACTAACCCTCAGAAAATATGCGCACGTCTACTAAAATACTGCCATTTACAAAAGGAGGCCCTTATTTGAAGCTTCTGTGTGTTTGGGTCGACAGTGAAGACTTCATACATCACAGGAACCTTTGTTTTGTGACCGTCTGTCAGATAGAACCATCCTCCTCTGGTCATCCTGGGGAGAGAGATAGTAAGTCTCAGTGGGCCTTCATGTACAAACTTAATCACTGTTAAACAGACTGGCCATCTATGGCTGACGGAGTTGATACAGTCAATAGAGGTAGTTTTTGTTGGAAGAGTAGCTTGAGAGTGTCTAGTTAACAATAACTCGAACAACAGTCTCCACCGGAGCTTGGAACAGCAGTTGCCCTTGGAAGCAGTCGAATTCAAAGCAGTCGAATCAGTCAAGGGCCCCAGCGATATTGTAGACGTGGGATGCGGTGGTGACCTGGGGCCCTAATGGAGTAAGTTAGGATTAGACAAATGTGCAGCGGTTTCTCTCAAAGAAAACAGAGAACAGAGTTAGTTCTGTATAGGTTTACAGGGTAGAATTTCTAACTGTATGAAGTGCAAGTTGAGATACCTTGCTATAGCAGCCTGGCTAGAAAGGGCAGAGCCAAGGGCCGTGATAGACATGAGAGCAACCTGAGAAACCCCTGTCTTTATCAACAAACTTGAGTGAACTTGAGGAGTGGCAGGATGACAGCACTGGCATCTCAATTTACTAGAATTCTGTGTGCCCACCACATCCCAGCCCTACACCCTTCATCTGACAGGAAATATTTATTACAGAAAGCCTGAGTAAACAAGTAGGTTTTCAGCCTGGACTAGAAAACAGAGACTACGTCTGAGTCTCAATTATTATTCGAAAGAGTGTTTCAGAGCTGGGGGCTTTATATGAAAATGATTGTCCCCCTGCTGCAGCTTTCATAATTCTGGGGACAAGTAAATAGCCAGCACCTTGAGATGTGGAGGTTCATAGCAAGAGATAAATTCACAGAGATATTCAGGTGTGAGGGTGTTCAGGGCTTTATTTGTCAATAGTAGAATTTTATAGCCAATAAGAAATTTGATCAGAAGCCAATGAAGTATTGATAATATTGGGCTAAATTAAGTTTGCACTTTTTCATTTACAGAACATGCCTACAGCTTTGAAGATGCATTTTGTTATTATGAAGCAAACACAGGACAAAATAACAGAACTTGCATAACTGTTCACACCCCCAAAGTCAGTACTTTGTAGAGCCACCAATTATAGCTGCAAGTTGCTTTGGATAAGTCTCTATGAGCTTGCCACATCTTGCTACTGGGATTTTTGCCAATTCCTCAAAGCAAAAGCTGAACCTCTGTCCCAGTCTCAAGTCACAGGCAGACTGACAGGTTTTGCTCTAGAATATCCCTGTACTTAGCACCATTCATCTTTCCCTCGACTCGGACCAGTTTCCCAGTCCCTGCTGCTGACAAACATCCCCACAGCATGATGCTGCCACCACCATGTTTCACTGTGGCGATTGGTGTTTTTGTGGTGATGGGATGTGTTGCGTTTGCACCAGACACAGCATTTTCCTTCCTTGATAGACAAAAAGTTTAATTTTAGTCTCATCTGATCAGAGCACCTTCCTCCATACATTTGGGGACTCGCCCACATGGCAAACTCAGAAAGTGTCTTATTTCTAACACTAAGGCTTTTTTTTCTGGCCACTCTATGGAGTGTAAAGCTTATTGTAGTCCTAGGGACAGATTCTCCAAACAAGGATATGGCTGTTACTGTGACCCTGACCAGGTAGTCTAATAGTCTATGGTGACAAGCAAAACTAGCAAAGAAGCAATCCTTTGTCAGCAGGCAGTCAAAGATCATTTACTGTCTTGACTAGGACCATTTATTGCCTTGATGAGGCTGGAATCCATATTGGAATTTTTCATATGTACAGTTATGTCTTATTGATATTTTATCCCTGATTTATTATTGTTTTAGTATTTTTTTATATTTTTTCTTTTGTATTTATTTCCCCCTTTTATTATTTTTCTTTCATTAAATCTCAGGTCTGTTATGTAATTATGTAATCTCCCTACTGTTCTGGTTCTCCCTCAGTGTGAAACCTAGTTTAAAGAAAGAAAGAGGTGATCTGATCTGAAGGTCCATCCTCAAGGCTAGCAGAGTTGCGTGTTCATCACAGAGACACCACAGAAAGCATGACGGCTCTTCATGCTTTAAAACAAGAAGCTCCTGCAGGTGCTCCAAAAGTCTGCTGTGTAACAGTCGGACAGCACGTTGGACACCCCCTGACACTGTCTGTAACCGGGTGCTTGGGGAGTGGGACGAGGACAAGAATGCAGACTGAAAGAGGGGGTTGAGACCAAAACAGACGGAGGGAGCATTGAAGGATTAGAAGAGGCTGGATGAAGAATGAAGGTTTATAATGCCCCCTACTGGAGACAGATTTACACACACTGGTGTTGGAGCAGTTACTAGTATGGTGCCGATGAATGTTGGTGGATGGTGGTTTTGATGTATGGTATTGATAATGAACTGTAGTGTTGGAGGATGGTGGTGATAATGAACTGTGGTGTTGACGGATGGTGGTGATAATGAACTGTAGTGTTGGTGGATGGTGGTGATAATGAACTGTAATGTTGGTGGATGGTGGTTTTGATGTATAGTGGTGATAATGAACGGTAGTGTTGGTAGATGGTGGTGATGATGAACTGTAGTGTTGATGGATGGTGGTTTTGATGTATAGTGGTGATAATGAACTGTAGTGTTGGTGGATGGTGGTGATAATGAACTGTAATGTTGGTGGATGGTGGTGATGATGAACCGTAGTGTTGGTGGATGGTGGTGATAATGAACTGTAGTGTTGGTGGATGGTAGTGTTGAACTGTAGTGTTGGTAGATGGTGGTTTTGATGTATGGTGGTGATAATGAACTGTAGTGTTGATGGATGGTGGTGTTGATGAACTGTAGTGTTGGTGGATGGTGGTGTTGAACTGTAGTGTTGGTGGAAGGTGGTTTTGATGTGTGGTGGTGGTGATGAACTGTAATATTGATGGATGGTGGGGTTGAATAACTGTAGTGTTGGTAGATGATGGTTTTGATGGATGGTGGTGTTGATGAATTGTAGTTTTGGTGCATAGTGATACTGAAGATTTGTATCTTCTGCCAGCAATCACTCTTGTTCTTCTTAAGTATTATTATTGTTGTTATTATCATTGTGATTAATTAATCTATTTATTTAATTATTCCACCCACATTTTTACACTGCTTCTCGGCAGTGTCAAAATATCCGTTAATATCTTGTGTTGTGCTTGTACACAGCTACTCTATCAGATCATCAGGGACTGAGTATTGATCGTTAAAAAAAATTGTGGTCATCTCCTCCATAATGCATGGGAGAGACAGGTTGAACGAGTCTATATGGGTGAGATAGTGTCATGACCATTGTGCTGACATGCCTATGGTGCCTGCAAAAGAACAAAACTCAGAATAAAGAAATGTAAAGACACTAAAGCTCAGATCATTTATAAAAAGACGTGTCTCTGTTTGTTGGGGCTCAGTTAAAAATAGTTTAATGGCATGGGAGGAGCCAGCAAATTCCTGCCCCCAGTGGTGCAATGCTGCAAAGTGCTGGTTTCTGAATTAGATGAGTTTCGAAAACACAAAGAAAGTACATTTTTTTTGCCATTAAAATCAATATTTGGGTTGACAGTGGAGGCTTTCTACATCACATAAAGCTTCTTTTTGTGATCAGATATCATGTAGAACCAGAGATCTTAAATTTGTAAAAATCCTAAAATTTATGGTTTTAGAGCTTTTGATTTTTAAATGCTAAACAAACGAAATGTATTTTTATTTCTGATTGTAAAATGGAATAAAAAGAGAGAGAAGGTGTGAATGTGTGTGTGAGGTTTGGGCTGCTCGTGAGCGGTGCTTTAGACTTTTTAGGCAGCTCAGAATTGCTGTAAATACATAAACTTGTTTGAATTTTTTTCAACAGATCTTATAATGTGTCTATCAAGATACTGAAACTCAGGTCAGTTATAAAAAAAGATTTGTGTCACTGTTTGTTGTGGCATAAAAAGCCTGTAAACACGGCTATGCATTTAGCTTTTTTTAGCCATAAATGGCTCGGTAAGAGCGGGTACATTCCAAAACCCAGATAAGACTGGCAGAGAGCCAGACAGCGGACAAGTGGACTTCTTTGAAAGTTTGAAATGAGTGCATTTTGAAATGAGTCGTTTCAGTTGCTTGGGATTTATTAAAAAAAATCAGCATGTGAATGCTTGTTTTGTTAGTAAGCCAAGCTGCTAGCCAGCCCTGTTAGCTGATTTCAGGTTGTGTCAGGTTGAGTTTTGTGCTGAACAGAGATTTCTCTCTGGTTCCCTGGGCTGTTTCTCTGGTTCCAACACGTGCATAGCGCCCTCGCAGCCCTCCTTGCACCATCCCGTTTCCGTCTGTGCACTGTGGGTGAAAAATGTTTTGCTTTTTGTGACGTTACTTGAATAACCCTTGTATACAAGGTCAAGGACAAACTGAGAGTTGTAAATACATAAACTGGGACAGACTGACATTTGTTTGTAAATTAGTTCGCTTTAACAAATCTTATTATACTAATCTGTGTGTAAGCGAAAACTTTATTATGTACGTTTGAGAAGTTTTACGGTTAAAAAAGGAGAAAATTTTCACAGATCTTCTGATTTGGGATCAGTTGTGTCCAGATAGTTAAGTATTTCAGATACTTGCCATTACACATTGTTTAAGGCTCTAAATATTAGAAAAGAACAAGTAATGCAGAACCGGGAAAAACAATCAAGTTTTAAGAGCTAAAGTGCTTTCGTTTGAAAATAAGAGCTGGTTTTGTTTGACTGCAGCTTTTTCCCTGCACTGATTTAATCTCTGTTGCAGCCTTGCACATACCTTCCTGCCCCACCTCCTTTAAAAAGGTAGTACTGATGATATTGACTGGAAGTGTTGATGGATGGTGTTTTGTTTGGGGTTTTGAATGATGTTTTGATTGAATGTGTTGATGGATGGTGTTTTGTTTGGGGTGTTGAATGTTGTTTTGATTGAATATGTTGATAGATGGTGTTTTGTTTTGGGCCGTTGATGAATGGTGTCTTGATTTGGGTGTTGATGGATAGTGTCTTAAATGTGTTAATGGATGGTGTTTTATTTGAGGGTCTTAAAATCATGTTTTGAGGTGTTGATGGATGATGTTTTTTTTGGGGTATTGATGGATGTTGTTTTGTTTGGGGGAGTTGAATGATGTTTTGATTGAATGTGCTGATGGATCGTATTTTGACTGGAGGTGTTGATGGGTGGTGTTTTTTATGGGGGGTTGATGAATGTTGTTTTGTTTGGGAGTGTTGAATGATGTTTTGATTGTGATGGATGGTATTTTGACTGGAGGTGTTGATGGGTGGTGTTTTTGACCGGATGTGTTGATGCATGGTGTTTTGAATGAAAGCGTTAATGGATGTTTTAATTGAAGGTGTTGATATTGTTTTTCTTAGAGGGAGCTGATGGATGATGTTTTGTTTGGGGGTGTTGATTGGAGGTGCGGATGCATGGGGCTTTGTTTGAGGGTGTTTATGGATGATGTTTTGGGGTCATGATGGATGGTGTTTTAACTGGTTTGGATGGAGTTTTATTTGGGAGTGTTGAATGATGTTTTGATTGGAGGTATAGATGGATGGTGTTTTTTGGGGGGTTGATGGATGTTGTTTTGTTTGGGAGTGTTGAATGATGTTTTGATTGATGTTTTGAATGATGTTTTGATTGAATGTGTTGATGAATGGTATTTTGACTGGAGGTATTGATAGATGGTGTTTTTAATTAAAGTGTTAATGGATGTTTTAATTGAAGGTATTGATATTGTTTTACTTGGGGGGAGCCGATTTTGTTTGGGGGTGCTGATTGGAGGTGCTGATGCATGGGGTTTTGTTTGTGGGGGTATTAAAGAATGGTGTCTTGATTTAAGGTGTTGTGGATGGTGTTTTGAGTGTAGGTGTTGACCGATGTGTTGATAGGTGATGTTTTGTTCTGGGGTGTTGATTGGAGGTGTTGATAGATGAGGGTCTGTTTGGGAGTTTTGATAAATGCTGTTTTGTTTGGGAGTGTTGATAAATGCTGTTTTGTTTGGGAGTGTTGATAAATGGTGTTTTGTTTGGGGGTGTTGAATGATGTTTTGATTGATTGTGTTGATGGATGGTATTTTGACTGGAGGTGTTGATGGGTGGTGTTTTTGACTGGATGTGTTGATGGATGGTGTTTTGAATGAAAGTGTTAATAAATGTTTTAATTGAAGGTATTGATCATGTTTTTTCTTGGGGGGACCTGATGTGTGATGTTTTGTTTGGGGGTATTGATTGGAGGTGCTGATGCATGGGGTTTTGTTTGGGGGTGTTAAAGAATGGTGTCTTGATTTAAGGTGTTGATAGATGGTGTTTTTTGGGGGGGTGTTGATGGATGATGTTTTGGGTGTTGATGGATGATGTTTTATTTGGGGATGTTGATTGATGGCGTTTTGATTGGGGTGTTGATGAATGGTGTTTTGATTTGAGGTGTTGATGGATGACACTTTGTTTGGAATGATAAAGGATGATGTTTGGGGGTGTTGATGGATGATGTTTTGTTTGGTGTGATAAAGGATGATGTTTGGGGGTGTTGATGGATGATGTTTCGTTTGGGGTGATAAAGGATGATGTTTGGGGGTGTCGATGGATGATGTTTTGTTTGGGGTGTTGATAGGTGATGTTAATTGATAGTGTTTTGTTTGGAGGAGTTGAATGATGTTTTAAATGAATGTGTCGATGGGTGGTGTTTTGACCGGATGTGTTGATAGATGGGGTTGTATTTGGGAATGCTGATAAATGGTGTTGTGTTTGAGGGTGTTAAATGATGTTTTTATTGAATGTGTTATTAGATGGTGTTTTGACTGCAGGTGTTGATTGATGATGGTTTGATTGGAGGTTGTGATGGATGTTGTTTTGATGCATGGTGTTTTGTTTTGGGTTGTTGAATGATGTTTTGATTGAATGTGTTGATTGATGGTGGTTTGATTGGAGGTGGTGATGGATGGTGTTTTGATTGGGGGTTTTGATGCATGGTGTTTTGATCGGGGGTTTTGATGCATGGTGATTTGTTTTGGGTTGTTGAATAATGTTTTGATTGAATGTGTTGATTGGTGGTTTGATTAGAGGTGGTGATGGATGGTGTTTTGATTGGGGGTTTTGATAAATGGTGTTTTGTTTTGGGTTGTTGAATTATGTTTTGATTGAAGGTGTTGATTTTTGGGGGTGTTGATGGTGTTTTGACTGGGGTGTTGACAGATGGTGTATGTGTGCTGTAGAGGTAAACTGTTAATGAATAGTGACATGCTTGTGACATCATAGCCATGATATATTAAAACAGGCTGTTTTTGAGACTAGAGAGTTGGTGGAACATTTTGAATCACAGAAAAAGCTGAGCAAAGGGAGCTCAGCGCTGAAGCTGACGGGATTTAGCCAGCAGAGGGTGCCACACTCTTTCACTACATTCCATCCATCCCGCACTCCTCCGCTCTCATCCCCCTTTTTCTCTCTCTGCATACTAATACCCTGCTGGAGCCATTCTTCATCCCTCCCTCCCTTTCCTGCTGAGAGAGAGAGAGAGAGAGCGAGCACACTAGCGTTAGTTCTCATCCAGAATGCGATGGGGAGCTGTGTGTGTGTATGTGTGAGTGTGTGTGTGAGAGTGTGTGTGTGTAGTAGCCTGGGTTTAAACAGGTAGCAATACATACGCTTGACCCACAGCGCGGCAGCTGTGTGAGTGTGTGTGTGTGTGTGTAGTGTGTGTTGATGTGGAGCTCGGGCGGGGGACGGACCCTCGGCACCACGGAGGCGGCCGGCGGCGTATTCGTTTTTCTTTTTCGTTTTTTGTTCTTCTTTTTCCTGATGGTGGTGTTGGGAGGTGCTCTGTCGTTCCATCTCTCCGTTCTCTCTCTTCTCTGTCTGCTCATCTACTGCTCCATCTACACCCTCCACAACTCACCCCACCTGTGACACACACACACACACACACTCACACAGACAGAGGGAGCGTCCACATTTCTGTCTTTTTATCCGTTCATCCATCCATCCATCGGTCCATCCATTCTCTCATCCACTCCATCCTTTCTCCTCCTCCTCACGGCCTAACGCTCCCTCCTCTCTGTCTCTCTGTCTGTCTGTCTGTCTCTCTCTCTCTCTCTCTCTTTCCATTCCTCTCTCACTCCCTTTTTTCTCTCTTTCTCCACCCCTCCAAGCTCTCTTTCTCTCATTTTTTCCTTCTCTTCTGCCTCTCCTCTCCTGTTCCACCCCCTCACTCTTTCTTTTTTCTCTTTCCATCTCTCTTTCTTTTCCTCTCCTTATTTCCTCATCTTCTCCATTCATCTCTTATTGTTCCCCCTTTCCAACTTTCATCTCCTCCTCATCCCTCTGTCCTCTTTTCAGTCTCTCTCTTTCGGAGACTCTCTCTCTCTCTCTATCTCTCTCTCGGAGCGATTGATTTTCTCTCTTTTCCTGGTCTCTCCCCTCCCCCACACCGCCTCTCAGAATTGGGAAAACTCTGGGTTGGGATGATAGGTACGTACATCAGTGTGTGTGTGTGTGTGTGTGTGTGTGTGTGTGTGTGTGTGTGTGTGTGTGTGTGTGTGTGTATGTGTGTGTGTGT
>JBBPCY010000142.1:590269-605018 GCA_037974405.1 Brachyalestes nurse | reverse complement strand
ATCACACACTCTACTCTTCACACACACACTGTCTGATAAAGAGTCTGATCACACACTCTACTCTTCACACACACACTATCTGATAAAGAGTCTGATCACACACTCTACTCTTCACATACACTGTCTGATAAAGTGTCTGATCACACACTCTACTCTTCACACACACACTGTCTGATAAAGTTTCTGATCACACACTCTACTCTTCACACACACACTATCTGATAAAGAGTCTGATCACACACGCTACTTTTCACACAAACTGTCTAATGAAGGGTCTGATCACACACTCTACTCTTCACTCACACACACACTGTCTGATAAAGGGTCTGATCACACACTCTACTTTTCACACACACACTGTCTAATAAAGGGTCTTATCTCAGTAATTGAGCTCATCAAACCTGGAGAAAGAAGGTCTGATCAGAAGATCTCCACACCCACAGTGAAGTATTATGGTGGGAGCATCCTGATCTGTAGCTGCTCCTTTGCAGATGGTACTAGAGCCATGCATGCCTTTGATGTTGCTGTAATTGGAACAATGTCTTGGAGACATTAGAGGAGAACTTTATCTTGTCTGCTGGGAAAAAGAAGATGGATTTTCCAACCAACCAACAAGCCCAAACACAGAAGACCTGAAGGCTGCTTTCTGAAGAGGGTGAGGGAGATGTGTAGCCTCTATGATCTCCTGAAGATTTGTGGAGGATTTTGAAACTGAATCCTTCATAAACTTGACACTGAAGATGATTGAGGGACCAAAACTGAAGGACAATCCTGGAACTTTTCCCAACAGTACAGCTCTTCAAACTTGTTTATTCATTTTTATGAAAACACATGTTTGATTCTGTTTGAGTGCAATTTAGTTTGTGTGTTTGTGTCTATGTCTGTGTGTGTGTGTGTGTGAAAGAGAGAAAAAAAGAGAAAGAGAAAGGTAGTGAACCTGGAAAACGTGACACACACCCATTCTGAAAAAAAATCTCATTCTCACTCTCTCTCTCTCTCTCTCACACACAAACACACACAGACTGCTTCTAAACCCCTCTCTGTCTCTCCATGCTGTTGGCACGGCAACCTTCCAGCTTATATTCATGAGTGAATTGACAGGACGAGAGGAGTGTATTAAAGCTCTGCTTTAACACAGAGGAACGAGGGATCAGAGAAGGAGGGAGAGAGACCAGAGAGAGAGACAGATGGAGAGAGAGACAGAGAAAAAGATGGAGAGAGAGAGCCCTCACTCAGAGATGGAGAGAAGCAGTGCTGCCATCTGTGTTGATGAGAGAAGGATGGATGGAGTGAGAGCTTCAGCGCTGGAGAACAGAGGAAGAGAGTGGGAGGCAGAGAGGGGGGGAGCAGACTGTGGGTGGTTTTGTGTGTGTGTGTGTATGTGTGTGTATGTGTGTGAGTGTGTGTCTGTGTGAGAGACACTGACTCAGTCTGTTTGGACTGCTAAACGCTCCTCTGGCAGCTGTACTGAAAAACACCATCGTACCCTGCAACCGTTACACACTAACACACACACATACACATACACACACAGCCATCCTGCTTGTGTGTTATGTAAACGCTGACATTTCCTCTCACACCTCTGAAAAGTGTTTTAGACCTGTAAATGTGTTTGGAGGAGCAGATCGGTGTTTACTGGGGTTAATCTGGACTGCCGTATGTCTCTAGTTGTTTTTCTGGAGTTAATCTGAACTTCTGTAGGTCTGTAGATGTTTTTCTGGAGTCAATCTGGACTTCTGTAGGTCTCTAGATGTTTTTCTGGAGATAATCAGAACATCTGTAGGTCTGTAGTTGTTTCTCTGGAGTTAATCTGGACTGTAATTGTTTGTAGTTAGTCTGGACATCGGTGTTTACTGGAGTTAAACTGGACTGTAATTGTTTGTAGTTAGTCTGGACATCGGTGTTTACTGGAGTTAATCTGGACTGCCATATGTCTGTAGATGTTTTTCTGGAGTTAGTTTGGACTTCCATAAGACTGTCGTAGTTTTTCTGGAGTTAATTTAGTTAAGTCCTGAATGTTTGGCCCAATTCATCTTTCTGTCCAGGTTCAGACATGGACTTTTCTCCTTTTACTCTCACTCTCTCTCAGTGTCTCTCTCTGTCTCTCGTTCAGTTGTAAATGTGTTCCTGCTTTTTGTCTCTCCTTCACCTACTCCCTTTGTTCTGTCCTTCCTCTGTCCTGACTGCCCAGTGCCCACTGCCTCCGGGGAGCTGGGGAGAGGGAGAGAGAGAAAGGGAGTGTGTGTGTGAGACAGAAAGTGTGTGTGAGGAACACAAGATGTGCTCAGTCAATTACCCATGAGCCCCATGCCAACCTGGCAGCAGGCAACGACGCCACAAGCTGTTACGCTTACACACACACACACACACACACATGCACACACACACTGTCTGAGTTGTGTCTTTGTTATATGAGGTGTTGGAGTGAAAACACACCGTTTCATCAGTGATAATTATCACATACATTGTCAATCAAACTGCTCACTTACCACATTTATTTACACTCACAGTGTGTGTGTGTGTGTGTGTGTGAGAGAGTCTGTGTGATTTTATTCTCTAAAATCAGACTTAATTCAGTTCTACAGCAGTTCTCACTGGCTGACCGGTATGTGGTTCAAAGTGCAGTTGAGTCGTAACAGGAGGAGCTAAACTGCTGTAGACTGAATGGGTGGGGTTAAAGTGCTGTAAGCTGAGTGGCTTGGGCTGAATATGTGGATATGTGTACATTTTTGTGACATCACAAATGTAATGGATTGAAATGGGGCTGTTTTTGTTGTTTACTTTCTGTCTTAAACGCATTCAGTGCATTCAGAGCGGTGAGGTTTCTGTGAAATGAGCTCTTCACGTACAGTGGAGGGGGTCAGACAGGAGGGGGCTGGGTAGGTGAGGGGGTTCGAACGGGGTTGGGTTGGGGGTTTATTTAACAGGAGCGCTGCTTTTCTCCTAAACACCTTTTCCTTTAAGTGCTTAAGGTCAAGGATGGACTTTTTATATGAGAGAGAGAGTGAGAGAGTGTGAGAGAGAGAGACAGACAGAGACAGGGAGACAGAGAGAGTGAGTGAGAGAGTGTGTGAGAGAGAGAGAGAGCGAGAGAGAGAGAGAGAGAGAGAGAGGGGTTAGTGTTTAGTGGCAGGCCTTTTTGTACTCAGCACACACATGCGCGCATATACACACAAAGTACATGTGCATGTGTGTTTAAGCTTCGTTAGTGAGACCTTTCGATAGAACGCTCGTTTCCACGGTAACACAGCTTGTCTCTCTGAATTAGAAGTCTCTCTCACTGCAGGGGGACGACAAACAAAGAAGAGGAGAACAGTGACAGAGAGAGAGAAACAGAGAGACTGAGAGAGACTGAAAGAGAAAGAGAGAGAAATAGACAGAGAGACAGGGAGAGAGAGAATAGAGACAGAGAGAGACAAAGAGACAGAGAAAGAGAGCGAAACAGACAGAGAGCATGAAGACACAGACACAGAGAGAATAGAGACAGAGAGCATGAATAGAGACAGAGAGAGACATGGAGAGAGAAACAAGAATAGAGGCAGAGAGAGAGAAACCGAGAGAGAGAGGGAGAAACAGAAACAGAGAGAGAAGGAGACAGGGAGATTTGAAGTTCTTTTTGGTTATGTGTGGTTTATTTTAGTTGTAGTTGTAAGGAAAGAGACATGATTCAGAGTTTTTCCGTGTTGTTTTCCTTGTGTGAGTCCCACACACACACAAACACACTCTCACACACACACACACACACACACACACACACACACACACACACACACACACTGCAGAGCTTCTGCGTGACAGCAGGTTAGAAGTGATCACTGGTGGTTGCACTGGCCGGTCGAGTCCACGCTGGAAATCCACGCTGTTTCCCATAACAGAACCAGTGCCAGCCCAGCGGATAATCACCAGTGTCACCAACATAACCCATATCACCAGTATGACCAGTGTCACCAACATAACCTGTATCACTAGTTTCAGCAGTATGACCGACATAACGTGTAGACCAGTGTCACCAGTGTCACCAGAACCACCAACATAACCCATATCACTAGTATCACCAATATCACCAGTGTTACCAGAACCACCAACATAACCCATATCACTAGTAGCACCAATATCACCAGTGTCACCAGAACCACCAACATAACCCATATTACTAGTATCACCAATATCACCAGAGTCACCAGCATAGTCAATAACACCAGTATCGTAAAAATTACAAGTATCAAAAATATAACAAATACCACCAGTATCACCAGCGTCGCCAGAATCGCCAGCATAATTAGGCTCGGCAGTGTCACCAGTATCATCAAAATTTCCAGTATCACCAGTATTATGAATATTACCAGTGTCAGAGTATAAACAACTGTGTACTGTTCACAACCCCATGTAGTGAAGGCTTGTGCTGTTTACTGTTGTGTTGTGTGGTGTTGTGTAGTGTAGTGTTATTTAGTGTTGTGTGCTGTGTTGTAGTGTTGTGTAATATTGTGTAGTGTTGTTTACTTTTGTGTAGTGTAGAGTTTAGTGATGCTTAGTGTTGTTTTGTGTAAAATTGCGTACACTTTAGTGTTGTGTAGTGTATTTTTTGGTGTAAAATAGTTTAATGCTTTTAAGTGCTGTGAAGTGTAAAATGTGTGCTGTTTAGTGCAGTGTAGTATTATTTAGTGTTGTTTAGTGTAGTGTTTTATAAAATAGTATAGTGTTGTGTGGTGTATTGCAACATAGTGTTGTTCAATTGTTTAGCCTCGTGCTGTGTAGTGTAGTGCTGAGTAATGTTGTGTTGTGTTGATTAGCGTTGTTTACTGTTGTGTAGTGTGGTGTTGCGTGTTGTGCTGTGTAGTATATTATTGTGTGTTGTAGTGTGTAGTGTAGGGTTATGTAATGTGTAATATTGTGTAGTACTGTGTGTTGTAGTGTGTTTTGTTGTGTAGTGTTGTATTGTAGTGTTGTGTAGTGTAGTATTGTGTGTTGTACTTTAGTGTTGTGTGTTGTAGTGTTGTGTTTTGTTATGTAGTGCTGTGTTGTAGTGTTGTGTAGTGTAGTGTTGTAGTGTTGTGTAGTGCTGTGTAATATTGATTAGTGTTGTGTGTTGTATTGTGTAGTTTAGTATTGTGTATTGTGTGTTGTATTGTTATGTAGTGTAGTGTTATGTGTTGTAGTGTTGTGTTGTATTATGTAGCATAGTGTTGTGCAGGGTTTTGTATGCTAATGGAGAGAAATGTTTTCTCCTTTTCTCTCATCTGTCATCAGTGTGATGGAGGAGTGTAGGAGGTGTGACAGTCACAAGCACAAGCGAAACATTCTCTCCTTTTTCTCTCTCTCTCTCTCTCAATCACTCTCCCTCCCTCTCTCTCTCTCTCTCTCTCCCCTCTCTCTTTCAGTCATTCTCTGTCTCTTTCTCTCTAACCCTCTCTCTCTCTTTCTCCCTATCTGTCTCTCTTTCTCCCTATCTCTCTCTCTTTCTCTCTCTCAATCACTCCCCCGTCTCTGCCTCTGTCTCTCAATCACTCTTTCTCGCTCTCTCTCTTTCTCTCTCTCTCCCTCTCTCAATCATTCTCCTTCTCTCTCTCTGTCACTTAACCTCTATCGCTCTCTTTCTTTCTTTTGTCCCCTCTTTCTCTATTTCTCTCTCTGTCACTGACCCATCTTTCAGTCACTCTCCCTCTCATACTCTCTCTCTCTAAGTGAGCTGGATGATGGACTGCTGTCTGTTCTCTCTTTGCTAAATGGTTGCAGGACGTTCTGGCCGTTTCTCACTCTTGACTGACGGTCAGATGTGTCTCTGTGTTTGTTGGTGTTTTTTTCATGTGCTGGGTGTGAGATCACTGACTTCATCTCCATTTGTTTCGCTAGTAAATGTCATTCTGCCTTCGTGAGCTCAGACCTGTAAATATGCCTCCTGACTGGCCTCCAAAGCCACAAACTATGTGCACAGAGACCTCACAATATGCACTAACAGCACAGAGAAAGTATACACTAACAGCACAGAGACAGTATAAATTAACAGCACAGAGACTGTATAAACTAACACCACAGTGATAGTATAAACTAACAGCACAGTTATAGTATAAACTAACAGCACAGATACAGTATAAATTAACAGCACAGAGACAGTACAAACCAACTGCACAATGAAGGTATAAAGTAACACCACAAAAACAATATACATGAACAGCACAGAAAAAAGTATACACAAACAGCACGAGACAGTATAAACTACTGGAACAGAGACAGTATAAACTAACAGCACAGTGACAGTTTAGACTAACAGGACAGAGACAGTATAAATCGACAGCACAGAGACAGAATACACTTACAGCACTGAGACAGTAGAAACTAACAGCTCAGTGACAGTGTAAATTAACAGTGCAGAGACAATATACAGTAACAGCACAGAGACAGAATATACTTACAGCGCAGAGACAGTGTAAACTAACAGCACAGAGACAATATACAGTAACACCACGGAGACAGAGTATACTTACAGCACAAAGAAAATATACAGTAACAGCATAGATACAGTGTAAACTAACAGCACAGAGACAGTGTAAACTAACAGCACAGAGACAGTGTAAACTAACAGCACAGAGACAGTGTAAACTAACAGCACAGAGGCAGTATAAGCTAACTGCACTGAGACTGTGTAAACTAACAGCACGGAGGCAGTATAAGCTAACAGCATAGAGACAGTATAAACCAAAATCACAGAGAGAGTATAAACTAACACCCTGGACACAGTATACACTTACAGCACAGAGACAACATACACTAACAGTACAGAGACAGTATTTACTAACAGCACAAAGATGCCGTGTGTTATGGTGGAGGCGAATGTTGTTATCTGAGAAGATGTTTGGGACTGTGCACCAGTCTGAGGTAAATCTGCAGACATGCGTGACCTGGACTTTAAACTCTGAGGACACCTGGATTGCAGATCAAGCCTCTCTTGTGTGTGTGTGTGTGTGTGTGTGTGTGTGTGTGTGTGTGTGTGTGTGTGACTTTGAGGACCTTTTTGCGGTGTGTAGTGTCAGTAGAAAACTCTGTCACTGTGCATTAGCGTATGAGCCCAGAGCGTGAAGGCTACTGCACCCAGCATACTACAGCAGCTCACACCAGTGTGTGTGTGTGTGTGTGTGTGTGCGTGATAGAGCAGCGTTAGAGTGAGAGAGAGAGAGAGAGAGAGAGAGAGAAGGAGAGAACAAGAATGTGATGTCACTGTGTATAATAGATATTTTTAGATTGGCTGGAAATTGATTTCTTTTAATTAAGAATTCTGCTCAGAGATGAGGAGAATGAAAGAGAGAGAGAGTGAAATGAGGCAGAGGGAGGAACAGGATGGGTACAGGAGAGAGAGAGAGAGAGAGAGGAAGAGAGAAATGAGGCAGAGGGAGGAACAGGAGGGGCACAGGAGAGAGAGAGAGGGAGGATGGAGAAATAGAACAGGGATCAAAGGCTGAGAGGAGGGTGAGGGAGAGAAAAGAGTGGAAAGAGAGAGAGAGAGAAAATTGAGAGGTTAATAACGTTAACACCTCTTTATCAGAGAGCTACAGTGTGAAGGTCATACTGTCCAGCTTCAATATGGGTATATTAGAGAGTGGTGTGTGTGTGTGTGTGTGCAGCAAAACAGTGGTACCTGTACTTACTGCCAACAAACCCAAACCAAACCTCAGTATGAAGCTGTGTGCTCCTCAGTGAAGGAGGCGTGTGTGTGTGTGTGTGTGTGTGTGTGTGTGTGTGTGTGTGTGTGTATATGTGTGTGACAGGGATGCCAGAAGCTAGTTGGACTAGCACAGCTGGTGTGTCGATGTGTTGCCACAGTGTGAGAGCGGAAGTGCTGTGTGTGTGTGTGTGTGTGTATCTCTGCTGCCTTAGCTCATCTGCTGTAAGCGATGGTGGTAGTTTTGACAGATAATTAATATTGTCTAATATCAAAGTCTAATGACTTTATTGATTACAAATAAAAGTGCGCTGTAACACTCTGTAATGCTTTTCAATGTTCTATAATGTTCCAAATACTCTACAGTGCTTTGTAACATTCTATAATGTTCTATAACACTCTCTTCTGCTCTATAATGCACATCTGATCTGCACTGTCGTTCTGTCAGACTGTAATACATTACAGGAAGCGTAGGGGGCGATATGGGTTCTAGTGTTTCTGTGATAAAAATCAGATGTCCGCAGAGCTCCACCTAGCCCAGATGTTTGGGTCCAGATTTTCTTTAGTTCAGAACTGGAGCTAGTTCACAGTAATCCCCAATGTATTCACAAACCTGTTTTTACATTTAACAGTTAAGTGATGCTATTATACAGCGCCTATACTGTCACCTGTCCCTCTCTCTTTCTCTCTCTCTCTCTCTCTGTATCTCTATTCTTAATCTGTCTTTCTCT
This sequence comes from Brachyalestes nurse, assembly GCA_037974405.1. NCBI lineage: Eukaryota > Metazoa > Chordata > Actinopteri > Characiformes > Alestidae > Brachyalestes > Brachyalestes nurse. The sequence goes on along the minus strand of JBBPCY010000142.1, from coordinate 596,633 downwards.
TTCTCTGTCTCTCGATTTGTTAATCTCTCGCTGTCTCTCTTTCTGTCCCTCTGTCTCTCTCTCTCTCTCTCTCTCTCTCTCTCTCTCTCTCTCTTTCTCTCTGGTGTTAGTGGTGTCAGTGGGTACTGGGAGAGAGGCAGATATGTAAATGTAGCTGATTCTAGTTTAATTAAGGTTAAATAAAGCTGAAGAACAAGGCCAGGCCTAATTAAGAGCCATCTGACTAATCACATCTGCATGTGTTTGATTAAAGATAAGACTTTATCAGGAGAAATCTGATGATGAAGCAGAGTGTGTGTGTGTGGGGTGGGGAGTACAGAAAAGGGACAAAGAAAGTACTCATAGAAAAGAAGTGTGTGTAAGTGTGTAAGTCTAGTGGAGGTGTTGGAGGGGTTCGATTAAGAAGAATTTTTCTCTCACTTCCTGCTTCTAAAGTGCCTGAGCTTTAGAAGGTCAGACGAGCTGAAACTTAAATGTAGAAGCACTTTCAGTCCATAAGGACTAAACCATTCAATGAGCTCCACACACACACTCGCACACACTCACACACCTTCTGGTCTCACGTAGCAGGGAGAATGACGAACAAAACTGGCCTCTCTAATAACAAGGATGGGTCTCTCCCACAACCAGGATGAATGATGAACCTGGTCTCTCCTATAATCAGTATGAATGATGGAACTGGTTTCTGCTATGATGATATGAACGCTAAATGAAGCAGGTGTCTCATGTGGCCAGTATGAATAGTTGTAGTTCAGAGTAATGAATGGGTCTAGCCTGTAGCCAGTATGAATATATTGCAGTTATGAGTGCTTTGGCTGGTATGAATATTTTGTTGTTATGAGTTGTGCTGTTTTAGAGTACTGATAACTGTGTGGAGGCTCTTACAGAGGCAGCAGAACAGCTTTCAATTAGACCAGCGTCCTGGAGCCTGTTCTGCTGGAACAAATGGGACAGAGAGAGAGAGAGAGAAAGAAAGAGAAATAGAGCTGAGGATGGAGAGGGAGGATGAATGGTGCTGCCCCTGAGCGGGGTCTACAGATCCAGGGTGGCCGTGTGACTGTATACACACTCTATCACACCAGGCCCAGTGTGTCTCGCGCACACACACACACACACACACACACACACAGAGTGTGTGGGAAGTCGTGTTGCAGGTGAGAATGTGTTCTCAGGGAGGCTGGCCATGCTGGCACAGAGCCAACTGACACCTCTTTTATAGTGCAGTGCATTGCTAGCATGTATGTGTGTGTGTGTGTGTATGTCACTGCGTGTGTGTATCAGGTGACAGTCTGTTTCGGTCTGCCAAGCTTTAGCTTTCACACACCCTTTATCCATTTTTTTTTCACACACACACACACACACACACACACACACACACACACACACACACCACATTTTTCTCCTAAACTGGTTTGGATGTGTTGCGTGTGTTATGTGTTGCGTGATGGGCATAGTGTGTTGTGTGTGTGTTGTGGTTGTGCTGGATGTGGTTCTCTGAAGGTGAAGGAGGTCAGTGTTGTGTGTGTGTGTGTGCTGGGTGTGTTGTCCTGTGTTGTGTCTTAGGTGTTCTCTGTTGCTAAAGGTCGGGTATACATGTGTGTGTTGTGTGTATGTGTGTTTTGTGTGTGTTGTGTGTATTGTGGTTGTGATGGTTGTGGTTCTGTGAAGGTTCTGAAGGTCAGGTGTTAAAATTTGTGAGTGCGTGGGACCTGATGAAGGGAGACAATGTAATCAGGTCTGAACTCAGTGGGGTGACTGGAGCTTCACGCTGTTTCTTCTCTCTGTCAAGTTGACGACTAGGATAAGGGGACCATGATGACTGGAGGGCCCCTGCTGTCCCTCCTGTCCCTATCCCCCTTTCCCCCGCCTTCCTTGTCCTCATCTCTCCAGTCTCGCCATCCGGCATCTCTCCTGTCCCTCCTGTCCCCATCCCCCTATCTCCAGTCTCTCTGTCCCCGCCTCTCCTGTACCTCCTATCCCCTTCCCCCTATCTCCTGTCTCCCTGTACCGCCTCTCCTGTACCTCCTGTCCCCTTCCCCCTATCTCCTGTCTCCCTGTACCTCCTGTCAACTTCCCCTATCTCCTGTCTCCCTGTACCTCCTGTCCCCTTCCCCCATCTCCTGTCTCCCTGTACCTCCTGTCAACTTCCCCCTATCTCCTGTCTCCCTGTACCTCCTGTCCCCTTCCCCCTATCTCCTGTCTCCCTGTACCACCTCTCCTGTACCTCCTGTCCCCTTCCCCCTGTCTTCCTGTCCCCGCCTCTCCTGTACCTCCTGTCCCCTGTTTCCCTTGTCTCCCCACCCTGTCTCTCCTGTCCCTGTCCACTTCTCTTTTGTCTCCTCCTGTCCCTTGTCTCCCCGTCCCACAGTGTAATCAGGTCTGTACTCAGCGGGGTGACATGACCCAGAGTGGAGCTCCACACTGTTTCTTCCCTCTGTCAGCAGGATGACTGGGTTTAGTGGACCATGGTGGCCGGGGGGCCCTCTTGTCACCCTTCTCATCTCTTCCCCGTACTTCCGTCCCTCTGTCCCCATCCCCATCTGTTCTTTCTCCCCATCCCCATCTCTCCTGCCCTCTGTCCCTCCTGCCCCCCCTCTCTCCTGTTCCTGGTACTTCTGTCCCCTGTCCCCATCCCCATCTCTCCTTTCTCCATGTCCCCGTCTCTCCTGCCCCCCGTCCCACCTGTACCTCCTGTACCGGTCCCTCCTGTACCCCATCCCCTTGTTCCTCCTGTCCCCGTCCCCATCCCGTGTGTCCCTTGTGTCCCCGTCCCCCTTCCCCCACCTCCCCATCCCCGTCTCTCTTGTCTCCCCATCTGCCATCTCTCCTGTAGCTGTACCCCTCTCTCCTGTCTCTCCTGAACCTCCTGTCCTTTGTCTCTCTTGCCCCACTCACCCCGTCTTTTCTGTCCCTTCTGTCCCTTGTCTCCCTGCCCCCCTTCCCCCGTCTCCCCATTCCCATCTTTCCTGTCTCCCTTGCCTGTCCTGTCCCTCCTGTTCCCGCCCCCCTTCTCTCCTGTCCCTTGTTAGCGTTGCGCTCTTTAGGGAAGTTCATTAGCCACTGAGAGAGGCTGGTGCTGGTTTCTAGCCTGTAGCTGTGGACCAGACCCAGATACTAATACACGTATTCTCTCTCCCTCTCTCTCCCTCACTCTCTTACTCTCTCTCTCTCTAGGATGATAACTCCATGTTTTTCCAGTTTGGTCCATCTATAGAGCAGCAGGCGTCGGTGATGTTGAACATAATGGAGGAGTATGACTGGTACATCTTTTCCATCGTCACCACGTACTACCCTGGATACCAGGATTTTGTCACCAAGGTAACCAGTGTCTCTTTAAACCGGAAATAAAAACACTGTGACATTCAGCAGCATGTTTATCTGTAAGTGAATAATAATAACGATAATTCAGGACACCGGTTTTCCTCAGCCATCCTGGTTTAGTCAGCCTCTCACAAGAGTAAAATAAAGGCTGTCTTTTCTTACCAAGCCTTTAAGACTGATATATGTAAATGTGCTCTGTTCTGATTGGCCTCCCTCTAATGAGACTCATTCAGAAAGCAGTCGGGAAGGACTGGAAGGATGGGGCAGGGTGGCGGGGAGAACAGGGCGGGGCAGGGCGAGGCAGGTTGGTGGGCAGAACAGGGCGGGGCAGGACACTGGACAAGGCATGGCAGTAGGTGGGCGAGGGGTCAGTTATTAAACTCTTTAATTAAAAAATGTGAGGAAAAACTGCAGGTTTATATGGCCTTACAGTCCAGTCTATACTGGTCTTCACTCCATACTGGTTTTCATTTTATACTGGTCTTCACTCTGTACTAGGGCATTAACAACTTTTTTTTTTATCCGTCATTAAAGTCGAAGTCGAGTCGACTAGTCAATTGATGACATCATCACAGACACGGTGGAGGAACACAGGTGTCCAACACTGAGCAACTTTTATTTAAGTTCTCTGTAACATTAACACTCAACATGACAATTAACCAAAACAAAACGAAGGCTGATGCCTTGAATTTTCTGGTAAATTTAAGTGTAGAACAGAAAGTGGGAACATTTTAAGCCGCAGCGCCACTCAGCGTCCTCTGGACTGAAGACTCCCTGCAGTGCTAGCATTAGCCATGTTAGCTAGCGGATGCCGTTTCAGATGCCGTGCAGAACGCCGGTACTGTTACTGTACTATAACACTGACTTGCAGGTTGAGCAGGTCACAGTGCTGTTTATGTGGTCTAGAGTGAAGTATCTCCACACATGTGATGTGTGTCTGTCACCTACTGCATCTGCTGCCATGTCTCTCGTCTTGTGTGTAGAATCCACTTGCGCCAACGGTACCGCCCTTTTTATGAAGGGATAATAATAATTGGTTAAGTCACGGAATGCGTGTCAGCGTCAGCCAATCGAAGGCAGAGACTGCATTGTGTACACAAGCGCGCACAGAGAGAGGAAAAAAACACATGACTAGTCGACTTCTCTCAGGGGGCGTTGACTTCTGCCTCTGAAGTCGGCTAGCTGACCAGTCAACTTTTATGTTAATGCCCCACTCTGTACTGGTTTTCACTCTGGATTGGGCAGGCAGTTACACTGACGTCACACAGCTGTTTCTTGCTGAAGTGTTTGATGTTCTTGTCTCCAGGATGGTTCTTGCATTAACACTTTTCCCAAAAAGGGTGTTTCAGTGAGAGCAGGATTTTGTCAGTAACCAGGGTTCTCTTGCTGTTCCTCGCTCTCTCTGCAGGTCCGTAGCACTATAGAGAACAGCTTTGTGGGCTGGGAGCTGGAGGAGGTGCTGCTGCTGGACATGTCTGTGGACGACGGCGACGCCAAGATTCAGAACCAGTTGAAGAAGCTGCAGAGCCCCGTCATCCTGCTCTACTCCACCAAGGAGGAGGCAAATGTCATCTTCGAAGTGGCACATTCCGTCGGCCTCACTGGCTACGGATACACCTGGATCGTACCATCTCTGGTGGCAGGGGATGCTGACCACATCCCTGCAGAGTTCCCCACAGGTAATACACACACACACACACACACATACTCATAGTCTCATAAACACACACACACACACACACATACATTCATAATCTCATACGCACACACACAAACACATACAGGTCTAAGAACTGCCAAGAACCAGTTCTGCCCAAGGACATTCACAACTTTCTTTTATTTGTATTGAAATGACTGATATTATTATCACTATTATGATTATTATTGTTGTTGCTGATGTCGTTTACAGGCCCAGAAACTGGCATGTTTCTGTTAAAGGCCCGAAGGTTTCATCTAAACACAACATCACAGACTATTTGTATTATCGCGTTAACGCATTATTTAATTATTTAGTTAATTAACTCCGACAATTGTTTTATTGCGTCTTAATGCCGTTTTTTTTTATTACTCTTATTTTGAAAGTTCGTTTTTCTGGGCTCGACCGCTTCATCTCACTTTAACAGGGACACTCGCTACTGAACATACTGACAGCTTCTGCTTCTCCCTGAAAAATGTTTCTGCTGGTACCTGTTTGCTGCTGCTCGGAAGGTGCCTGTTATACTGTTGAGATCGTGGCTCTGGACTGCGGGCGCCGGTGTTCTGATGATTTATGCTGCCTTGTCGAAACTCACTATCGAGCGCAAATGTCAGCAGAGTCTATCAATTCATGCTAGCTTGCCGAAAAATGCTTCCTTTAAGTCTATACAGTTTCTAGTCAGTGATAACATTGATAATGATGAGAAATAGGCAATTCATACTAACTTCTTGTAAAATCCTACCTTGAAGCTTATGCAGTTTATAGAGTCAGTTTATAACACTGATAATAATGAGAAATAGGCAAATAAAATGCTCTTAAGTCTCGGCTGTTTTTCGGGGGGGATCCCATGCTCTGGACTCTGAGGGAACCTTGTTTTTCTATAACAAACTAGATAAATTGTGAATGCCCTGCACTGGCAAATAGCTTTGGTTTTATATTTGATTTGATTACATTCTATTTAAGTTGAGATTTACAGAAATATTGGAACTGTAGCTGTGTAACTGTGTTAAAGGGAGCACTGCTGTTAAAAATCTCCTTATTTGTTTAAAGTGTTTGCAAACCAAATGTTTGTTTATATAGCAGTACTTTTAAAATAAAAGTGCACAATACTTTTGAATTCATTACTGAATTCTGCATATAACAAGAAAAATCATTAATTGCGATTACAATTTTTTTATCAGTGCCCAGCACACACACACACATATATATATATATGTATATTAACGTGAGACTCTTATCGGGCGATTAAAAAAATATCGGCGTTAATCTGTTAGGGAGCTGGGTCTATATTACGCAAGCTATGATGACTCGAGCTTGTTCTCCAGGCGGCCACAGGTGACCCATCTT
>JBBPCY010000142.1:576471-588971 GCA_037974405.1 Brachyalestes nurse | reverse complement strand
CACAAACCAAACTAACAGTTACACTAACTAAACACCAACACTAACACACTAACTCTCACACTCACCCAAAGCAAACTCACACTTACACTAACTAAACACCAAGAGTTACACATTAAGGCTAATGCTCACACTCACACAAACCAAGCTAACACTAACACTAGCACAGATTAAACACGAACACTGCCTAAACACCTTCACTATCACTAATACTAACTAAACAATAACTCCAACACTAACATTAACTGAACACGCATACTAACACCAACACAAACACTAACACTAACCAAACTAACATACTAACACTCATTCTTACACAGACCAAGATATCACTTACACTAACACTCATGCAGACTATACACTTACATTCACAATCACTAAACGGCAACACAAACCAAACTAACACTAATACTAACACTAACAGCACTAACACAAACCAAACAAAAACTAGCACTAACACTCACACAGACTTAACACTAACACTAACTGAATACCGACTAAATACCACTAACACTCATGAAACATCAACACTAACACGAACACTAAATAAACACTCACACTCTATTACCAACACTAACAGAAACCATACTAACACCAACGCTAAATAGACACTGACCCCAACACTGTGTGTGTTTGTTTGTGTGTTTGTGTGTGTGTATGTGTGTGTGTGTGCAGGTGAGATGGAGGAGCTGGAGGCCCTGTGGCTGACGGGGATCTGTCACCATGAGAAGAACGAGGTGATGAGCAGTCAGCTGGATGTGGATAACATGGCGGGCGTGTTCTACATGCTTGGGGCGGCGATGGCCCTGTCACTCATCACCTTCATCGCTGAGCATCTCTTCTACTGGCAGCTGCGCTTCTGCTTCATGGGAGTCTGTTCAGGAAAACCAGGCCTGACCTTTACTATCAGCAGGGTGAGATACACTTATGCACATTTATACACACACATTCATACTCATACACACATACACACACACTCATGTACACACATACACACACATATGCATACACTCATACACACACATGCACACACACATACACACCCTTGTTGCTTTGTCATCTTTAGTCTCATCTACAGTCTCACATATGTATGTGTGTGTGTGTTGGTTTCTGTGGGATCCCACTGGATTTGGTTGTGAGCCCTGAGGCCAAAGCCATTAGCATCTACACTTTCTACTGAAATAATGAGTGGGAAACACACACAGAACTGGCTTTACTTAAACCACACAGGCGCAGACACACAGAGATACACACATTACGATTACCTCACTAATTTGGAGAACCCATTCTCAAAATCCCCCCATAATCCAGTGTGTGTAAACAGGATACATGGATGTTGATGATGGTAGCGGATCAACCAAATGCTATTTTTCACATTTCCTTCAGTTGTCTCAGGTCCCACAGGTCTGTGTCTCAGTTCTTTGTGGCACTGTTAGAACACTGATGGTCTGTCTGAGCTGTTGGAATGTAACAGCTTCAGGAGCTTCTACAAATCACAGTTTACACAACAGATATAAACACTTTGGCTTTTTTCTAATGCTGTACTGCAACGATGAGCCTATGTGGGCCATATGTCTTCCGTTAATACCACCCCCCACATCCCCCATCTGATTGACACTATAGTAGAAAATGTGTTTTCTAGCAGGATCTGAGTGAGTGCTGTGCCTCTTTTGTATAGAGAATCACACCTCCAGTAACAAATTTGTGATGCTGCTGGTGTCTTATACTCTTTCCACAACCTCAGCATCTCTCTCTATCTCTCTCCCACCACATTCTTGCCTGTTACTGATGCTCAATGGATACTACTTAGCAGTTGCAAAGTCATGATTAACAAAAACTATTTAATTACACTAATGGTTAAAGATGTAAGCAATGATCTGTAGTGTAATTGGTATTACCAAAGCCATGTATGTGGCCATGACCCTCCCCTCTCTCTCTTCCTCTCTCCCTGTCTCAGGAGGTGTACAGCTGCATCCATGGCGTTGAGATTGAGGACAAGAGTTCAGCACTGAATTCTCCCTCAGCCACCATGAACAACACCCACTCCAACATCCTACGGCTGCTCCGCACGGCCAAGAACATGGCGTCTCTGTCCGGGGTCAATGGCTCACCCCACAGTGCCCTGGACTTCATCCGCCGCGAGTCATCCGTCTACGACATCAGTGAGCACCGCCGCAGCCTGGTCGGACACTCGGATTGTAAGGCCCCCTACTTGCCCGACGACAACATGTTCAGTGACTACATCAACGAGGTGGAGCGCACCTTTGGCAACCTGCACCTTAAGGACAGTAATCTTTACCAAGAGCATTACCTGCACCACCACACAGGGTCAGCACTGGGGCTGTCTGGTCCACCTGTCCCCCGTCCCCCCAGCCTGGGGTCCAGTAGCTCCTTGGAAGGTGGTATGTTTGATTGTGACAGCTTGAGTGGTGGGGTGGCACCGATCTTCACCACCCAGCCCTGCTCTGCTCTTACTCATCGGAACATGAGCAAGTTTGACCTGCTGCAAGCCCAGACGCCACCATCAGGCCCAGGTTTCAAACAGGGATTAGCCGATTTGTATGGGAAATTCTCGTTTAAGGGCGGAGCCTCCAGCTCAGGTTACATCCCAACATGTCACGAGCGCTACTGCAGTGGTGCAGATGATGTGTCTGACATTTCCACTCACACAGTCACCTACGGCAACCTGGAGGGCAACAGCAAGAAGCGCAAGCAGTACCGGGACAGCCTGAAAAAGAGGCCTGCATCTGCCAAGTCCCGCCGTGAGCTTGTGCGCGAAATGGACCATGTTGAGATGGGTTACCGACGGCGACCACATCACGGTCACCGTCATTACCATGGAAAACGCTCAGCGTCTCCACCCCTACGAGGAGGAGGAGGATCTTCTTCCTTCCTGTTCCAGGACAAGGAGGAGAGTCTGCGTGATTTCTACCTGGACCAGTTCCGGCCCAAAGAGGGTGTTCCCCAGTGGGAGCATGTGGACTTGACGGATGGGCCAAGTGGGAGTGTAGTTGGGGCTGGGGGTGGGGCCAACTGCTCCAGCCTAGTGTCAGTGGATGACTTTCTGAAAAGCAAACCTTCAAAGCCAGAAGGCAAAGGTGGGGACTGGGAGTGCCGGAACTGCCGTGCTAGCAGTGCAGGAAGCAAACGCATGCCACTACATGCTGGGGGTGGTTACAGTGGTGCAGGGGGCATGGCCTCTGCCTGCGGCGCATCTGGGAGTGGGCTTGGGGGTGGGGCCAGCCGGCCCAGCTCAGCTACGTGCATGAGGTGCGAGGCGTGTAAAAAATCTGGCAACCTATATGACATCAGTGAGGACAGCAACCACATATTGGACCAGCTGGTGGGGGGGCGCGGTCAGACACCATCACAGCGGCGGCGAGCCTTCAGTGGGAAGCCTCTGCGGAGACAACACTCATACGACACCTTCATGGACCTGCAGAGGGAGGAGGGTGTAGGGCTTGGGCTGGTTGGGGATGGGGATCTCATGGGCGGAGCTTTACCCCCGCCCCCTCGCAGTGTGAGTCTGAAGGAGAAAGAGCGATACCTGGAGGGCACCAGCCCATTTGCACACATGTTTGACCACCAGGTGACGTCAGATCGGGAATTCTACAGTCCCGGTGACCGGGGCAAAAGTTCGGCATCCCCCTTTGGCCTTTTCCAGGGGGGTGACATCGGGCCTCACAGGCGCTCTGTGGGAGAGAGAGACCTTCGGGAGAGAGGCCTGGCAGAGGGATCCGCCTACTCTCTCTCAAAATCTCTGTACCCGGACCGCACCAACCACAACCCATTCATCCCCACTTTCGGGGATGACCAGTGCCTGCTGCACGGAGCCAAGAACTACTACATGAAGAAGCAGCAGCAGCAGCAGCAGCTCTCCTCCTTCCTGCCCTCGTCTCGCTTCTCCAACCAGCATTCGGGGAGCAAGCTTGGGCTCGGGCCACCCAGACCCTTCAACGGCACCAACGGCCACGTGTACGAGAAGCTCTCCAGCATCGAGTCAGACGTGTGAGGGCGCGGGAGGAGGGTGGAGGAACGGGGATACAGTGATGGGAAGGGAATCATTCTGGTAATGAGGAGAGGAGAAAGTGGAGTGACCGGTCGCTGGGTCACTTCCAAACCTGGGTGTAGTTTTGCATCTTCTCATCTTCAGATCAGCTTAACACGTCTCACGAGCTAGCAGAGTGCTAAAGAGGAGGTGAAGAGATGGAGGGATTAGACAAGAGGCCATCTGGGCAAGTGTCAGAGAGAGAGAGAACTAGATGAGTGCAGAAAAGAGTTGTCAACTCAGTCTGTTTCTCTCTCTCTCTCTCTCTCTCTCCCTCTCTCCCACTCACATCCTTTCTCCTCTCCTCCACTTGTTCCTCCTCCTTGACTCATGTGTGACGAAACAATCATGAAAGAGAATATGAAATTTTTACTGATGCTTACAGGGTAACAATCAATAACACTACCAATAACATTGTGAAAGTAGAGCTGGGGCTAGTGTGGATGTTGTGGAAGTTAGGGGTGTCGAGTGTGAACATTTCTGCGTTTTGGCCGCCGTGTTGGCTGGCAGTGCGCCAGCAGACCCGCTTCCAGCTCAACACAGTGGATCTTTTCATTTATTTACAGTTTTAGTCTCCACCATCTCCAGGCGTGTCGCCGATGCCGTTCTCCGGACCCAAACGAGGTTCAAACCGTGACGGAAAAACTCACGCTCCGGGGTGTTCCATCGGCTTGGTCCGTCTCGTCTCGCGTGTTCTAGACACTCGGAGCGGAAGCGAAAGAGGGTTTCATCTGATGTCCTTTGCTCACCGTTTCTGCCGCTGACCCATTTCTGCTCCAGGTTTTTGATCACATGACCTGTTTCCACAGAATATTCACATCACTTTGTTTTTGAGCGGTTGGGCGGGTCAGGTGGCGATTGAGCTTTTATGGGGGCGGGGGGTGCGAGGGAGCAGAATGATGTAAATAACACACTACTTTCTACACTCACAGTCTGACATACAGGACCTTTACTATACCTTTTACAGAACTTATCAAATAACCAAAATAAGAAAAAAAAAACCTCAAAAACAAAAATATGCAAAGTGTAGTTAAGAGAAAGTATTACTCATTATAAGTGACATAATAATAAACAGCGGTTTCTTTGCTTTTAAATTCATGTTTATTACTTGACTATAGTTCAGCTGGTTAAGAGTGTGTTCGCTTTAGGCGCCGCGTGTGTCGCTGCTGTGTTTCCAGAGGAGGGTGTGTTTAGCTTTAGGCTCTTAAATAAGTTTCCCTTGAGTGCGTCATGGTTTCTCTTTATGCTTCTCTGCAGCCTCACTGTGGACCAGTCTCACACACACACCGCCTTCTCTCGCCAGCCCACACACACTCTGCTCCGTGTGAGCTTCCTGCTTGTGTTCGGTGCGGCGATCACACACGGTTTAGTCTGCGCAGTTTTTATTTTGTGAGGCGGCGAAGCGGCTTCCTGATCCTGCCGCGTGGCACCATGAAGCTTTACTTGAACCTGAGGAGTCTCATTCTCACGCTAACGTACTGTACGATGAAGGGCCTAGCACACCAGGAATGTTCGGCTCACGCATGTGCACATGTGCACACACACGGATCCTTTCCTCCGGCGCGTGAGGGCGTGTGTGTGTGTGTGTGCGTGCAGTGATGTGGCTAATTTCACTGTGTTTTTGCCTCTAAATCATTTAGTGATCACTGTCCGCTCCGGATAAACGGATCGAAAGTTTTTCACGCTTTTCCAAAGTTTCTCTTCTAATCGTCCTTTTGAACCCAGGGGTTTGCTCTCTGTGCGTTTCGGTAGTTTGCATTACATTTGTGTGTTAAATTAGCATGTGTTTGACCATTTTACACACAAACTCTGGTTGCAATAAGCGGTGAGGAGCATCTGTGTGTGAAGCTGAGAGTGACCTCTCCCATGCGGCTGTCCACCTTAAAGCAGCTACTCAGATCAACCAGCAAAGGCTGCACGCTCCTGCACACTGAGCCGAGCTGCTGGGGGGGTAGGTCTGGGTTGAAACGCAAACTGAGCCACATGTCAGGGGCTGGTGTTGGGCAGGGGTGGTGAGGGTTTCGGGACAGATTAGGATGTTATTTTAACACAGTTTACAGGGGAACTCTACCACTTTTTCAGAATTCATCCATACCTGGTTAAGATGTGCGGGGTTTAGTGTGAAACTCCACTCTGGAGAAACTCTCAGAGTTAGAACTGTTCACAGTACAGTTAAATGGAACCAGACATCTGCCTCTTGAAAAGCTATTCTACCAGGCTTTCAAGAAGCTTTTTGGTCCTAAAACTTAACCCATTCATGGTGAAGGGATACATGGAGGGTGTCATGAGGTAGTCCCCATGAAGTAGTCACCAAAGAAAAGTGATTTAGTTCAGATTGTTCAATATCTACCATTATCAACATCCATATAAACACTCACATCGAGCTTCACTGGAGTGAATAAAGTGATAGAATAGAATAAAACAGCTGTATTTCTGTTGGAGGCATTTGGTTCCATTCACCTCCACTGTAAAGGTTACTCTCATAACATCCACAGACCCAGCCTTAAATTAAGGTAATCTGGTTTATCATCTGGTTAAATAATTTAAAATAAACCTGAATGATGATGAAACCGGTGTGTGGACACATGGTTTAAGTCCAGGTTTAAGTCTGTGAGTTTCTCTACAGTAGAGACAGTAGGGGTGGTGTGGTTAAGGCTAACAGAGGGTTAGTGCTGAGGGCTGGGGGTGATAGTGAGAGGGTGGAGGTGTGGGTATGTAGGCCTCAGGGTGGGGTTATTTCCTTTACCTTACCACAAAGGTAACACTCTCAGCTTAATGCGCCCAAACACGCATCGCTCTCACTGCAGATCTAAACGCTTCACCAGGCCACTGGAACTCCACAGGACTACAGCGCTCTTAGGCTCGTAGGTATGATTTTTCTATAATTCTTCTTAGTATTTTTAGCGCATTTCTAAATTCTTTTGGCTCATGTATATCATTAATATAACTTAGATAAACCGTAGTTGAATTACAGTATCCGTATGAACAGAAGTAAGATTTGCTGATCCAGTCTTTACTAATGATAGAGCATCTTTTTAATCTCGCATAAGGAAATGTGTAAATATCTCACTTTATTTCTGTCCGTTTAGACCTTACAAACAGCCCTCTTTCTTTTTGTATGACGTTCATTAGTCATTATATCACAGGTGTGTCAGCAGAGCAAGGTGTGTTTGTTTGTGTGTGCGTGTGTGTGTGTGCGTGTGTTTGTGTGTGGTTTTTTTCAGCAGGGTACACTGAGGTGGGGAGGGCGTCCAGAATGTCACTCAGAGATGAGCTTTCATTGCTGTTGTCCCTATGACAATGCTGTTGCCACGCCGTTGCCATGGTAACTGAAGCCTATGAGGGCTTGTGTGTGTGTTTGTGTGTGTGAGAGTGTGTGTGTTTGGGCATCACTGTAACGGCTCTTAATTAACTTTTACCCGTTGCCGTGGTCTCTGGGTCATGGCCTTCACTTTCAAGTGTTACCAAATCTTTTACATTACTCTGATAAAATGATACAAAAATGATGAACTGTACAGATTGTGTATATAATAATTCCTCTTACTCTTTCGTTTTTGTATGGAAATAATAATGTTACTATTGATGAAGTTTTATTAGGACTCAGAATACGGCGTGTTGATCATGGCAGCACTAATAACGATCACTCAGATACTCCTGTAGGACGCTAAGCTCTTCGCTGTCTTTGGACACGATCAATAAACTGGAAAGTGCTCAACATTAATAAAAAAGCTCAGTCTTACTAAACTGGCATGTGGCTTTCTTTCCTTTATACACTATCACTGCTACACTCTACTGTACTACACAATCAGTACTACACTATCTCTACTACACTCTGCAGTGTGTATATCATTACTACACTTTACTGTACCGTATCAATACTACATTTTACTGTACAACACTATCAGTACTACACTATCACTACCGAACTGTACTGTACTACACTATCACTGCTACACTCTACAGTCCTATACTATTGTTACTATACTGTACTATAGTATCAGTACTACATTCTGTTGTGCTACACTATCACTACTACACTGCTGTTCTACACAATCACTAGTACACTCTATGACACTATCAGTACTGCACTGTACTTTACTACACAATCATGCTATGCTCCATCGTACTACAGTATCAGTACTATTATTTACTGTACAACACTATCACTACTACACTATCACTACTACCATAGGCACCAGAACCATTATATACCACTTTTAAAAATCATTTGTGTCATCCCCCCAATTTATCCACTCAGCAGTTGGTATGAGGGACCCACCCCACCGAAACACTATGCTACCCCTACACACTGCTGTACTTATCACTACTACACTCTACTGTACCACACTATCAGTACACACTATCAATGTTATTACTTTCAGTACTCCGCTCTACTCTGACACACTATCACTACTACATTCTACTGTACTACACTATTAGTAGAACAGCATCACTGCTACACTCTACTGTACTACACTATCACTTTGACACTGTACTGTACTACACTCTACTGTACTTCACTCTACTGCATCGTCAGTGGTACACTATCAGTACTGCACTGTCTATCACACACACACTTGCACACACTCAATTGGTACAGTATCCTCATCCTTTTGAGTGTGTGTGCATGTGTATGTGTTTGAGTGTGTGATCATTGTGTCCCTCTTACTCCCCCGTCCCCAACCCTCACTCGTCTTTTATTTAACATCTCTCTCTCTCTCTTTCTCTTTCTGTCTCTCTTTCTCTCTCTCCCCCCTTGTGTTGTATCTAATCTATCATCCCTGTTCTGCCGTCTCCTCTCCTGCTCATTCATTTTTTAGTCACGCAGAGCATATTAAACATTGATAGGCAGGAAGAGAGAGAGACAGGGAGAGAAAGTAAGGAAGGACTCTGATATAAATTAGTGTGTGGAAGTTATTGTTGAACTTGGAGAAAGGGATTAGAGAGAAAACAGAAGCAAAAATGGAAGAAGACACAAGACAATAGTCTCTCTCTCTCTCTCTCTCTCTCTCTGTCTCTCTCTCTCTCTGCTGCCCCTGCAGGCTCTCCAAGGCTCTGTGATATTGAGTGTCAGTGTGAGTTATAGGATGGGGGGATGTAATAAAAAGAGAGAGAGAAGGAGGGAGGGAGGTGAGCTGTGGGTATGATGCTGCCTGATTGGAGGATGAGTGTGAAGAGAAGAAGAGGAATAGACAGGGAGAGAGAGGAAGAAGATAGGACGATAGAGTGAGGATTGTTGTAACTGAAGTGGAACAGAAAAGTGCAGAGAAGCTTCAGACTCCACAAGCTGCTTCCAGCTTTTAGCTCACACCCAAGCATACACAGCAGCTGTTGGATTACACTACACAGAATTAAACTTCATTACTCAAAATACGCCACACTACATCTCACAACAATTTCACACTGCTGCATCTCACACAATTGCACACTGCACTGTATTATTCAGATACATCACACTGCACTGTATTACACACAACTACATCTCACTGCACTGTATTACACACAACTAAATCACACTGCACTGTATCACACACAACTACATCTGACTGCACTGTATTACACACAACTACACACTGCACTGTATTACACACAGCTATATCACACTGCACTGTATTACACACAACTACATCACACTGCATGCACTGTATTACACACAACTACATCACACTGCACTGTATTACACACAGCTATACCATACTGCACTGTATTACACACAACTATATCACACTGCACTGTATTACACACAACTATATCACACTGCACCGTATTACACACAACTATATCACACTGCACTCTATTACACACAGCTATATCACACTGCACTGTATTACACACAACTAAATCACACTGCACTCTATTACACACAGCTGCATCACATTACACTGTATTACACAGCTATATCACACTGCACTGTATTACACATGGCTATATCACACTGCACTGTATTACACACTACATCACACTGCACTGTATTACACACAAGTACATCACACTACACTGTGTTACACACAACTACATCACACTGCACAATATTACACACAACTATATCACACTGCACTGTATTACACACAGCTATATCACACTGCACTGTATTACACACAGCTGCATCACATTACACTGTATTACACACAACTACATCACACTGCACTCTATTACACACAGCTATATCACACTGCACTGTATTACACACAACTATATCACACTAGACTGTATTACACACAACTACATCACACTAGACTGTATTACACACAAGCATTGCGCTATTGCACAACTATATGTGTGTTTTAAAGGAAGTAGAGGACAGACTGCAGAGTTGAAGTAAGTCATGTTCATGGGCTAATTTATAAATTATTCCTTAATTTATTATTGGCAATATGTATAGTGTACAATGAGAGTAAAAAGGAACTTGCAGTTGTTTTTCAATTGATTCATGTTCTTTCAATCATTTGTCGGAAGCAGATCACACTGATCTCACAGACAAACTCAGATTCATGAATTTGCTACACATCATGGACATCTGACATGAAATGTTGTCGTATGGTGAGCTGGGTGTGTACTGGGTTGTTATGCGGAGCTGCTGAGAGTTCAAAAACAGGCTGTGGACATACTTCTATAGCAGTTGATAGAGATGTAAAACTGTCATTATATAAACCTTGTTTACATAACGACAAACTTACCTCCTGAGATCTGGACAGTCTGAACATCTGGAGCACAGTGAATTCTACCTGAGAAACTATAACAGTGTGTTTACTACACACCTCAAACCTACTGCCTTTACACTCTAACACTGCCTTTACACACTGTTACACTGCCTTTACACACTCTTACACTGCCTTTATACACTCTTACACTGCCTTTACAGTTATACTGCCTTTACACACTGCAACACTGCCTTTATACAGTTATACTGCCTTTAAAGACTAACACTGCCTTTACAGACAGTAACACTGCCTTCACACACTGCAACACTGCCTTTACTCACTACAACACTGCCTTTACACACTGTTACATTGCCTTTACACACTGCACACTGCATTTACATGCTGTTACACTGCCTTTATATACTTTTACACCCCCTTTGAACGAGAGAGGCAGAGAGAGAAAGAAAGAGACAGTGTGTGTGTGTGTGTGTGTGTGTGTGTGAGAGAGAGAGCACAGATGGGGATGGAGGAGGTGAGTAAGTACAGAAACACTGAGCGTACTGGAAGTGCTGGATAAGAACTAAAAGAGTTAAAGGGATGGGGAGGAGAGGAGATGGCCGTTGCCATGGCAACAAGCCCTAACATTTTTCTCTCTTCCCACTGATGGAGGATACCGGTCATGGCGACACCCGCCCCTCTTTTTATTGGGATGCCGATGCGAACCCGTCCCCGACATCCGGAGTGTGGAGGCAGGGCAGTAAGGTTGCTAGGCGACGTGTCAGTGTGGCATTTATTTGTGTGTAGAGGGGGAGCCATGTGGAGCCGCTGCTGGATGTCTGAGGTAAGACTGACCCCTGCTGCTCATTGCAGGAACAGCACTGCGCTCCCAGCCACTGCTTTCTGACCGCGTTCTCTGAACTAAATCACTTTTCTCTGGGGACTAATTTGTCTCAAAAAAGCTTCTCAAAACAATGTCTCAAGCGTCAGGCGGTGCAACCATAATCATTATTCCATTCATCTCCACTTATGCAGAAATGGATTTATGCAGAATTTAGAAAAACAATCCACCTTTCAGAATTTAATTCACAGATACGGTTGGTTTTCATCTAAACTTTAGTGACTCTGTTCCTTTAAGACTGATGTATGTAAATAAACTACTCTGACTGACTCATATATTATGCCTCATTCAAAAAGAAAACCGGACTAAAACACCGCTTTCTGGAGACATCCTGCTGCGCCCGGCAGTGACTGAGGGGTGTGTGTGGGTTGTGGAGGTGTATGAGTGGGTGTGTAGAGTGTGTAAAGAGGTGTGTGAAGTGTGTGTGGAGGATGGAGGTGCGTGGAGAAGTTTAAAGAGGTGTGTGTAGATAGGTGTGTTTAGAGGTGTGAGCTTATATGGAGTGGGTGTGTGGAATGTGTGTGGAGGTATGTGTCTGTGGAAGTGTATGTGAGGAGTGTGGAGACGAGTGTGCAGGTATGTAAGTGTGGAGTGGGAGTGAAGATGTGTGTAGAAAGAGGTATGTATGTATGTATGTATGTATGGAGGTGTTTGTGTGAAGTGTAAGGAGGAGTGTGAGTTTGTGTGGAGGTGTGCAGATGTGTGTGGAGGAGTTTGAGCGTGAATGCCCTAACCACTAGGCCATCAGCTGCCCCTAGTGTGGAGGCATGTGTATGTGTGTGTGTGGCGGTAGGAACGTTCCAGTGCTCTATAACCAGAGGTGGACAGTAACGATGTACATTTACTTGAGTACTGTACTTAAGTACAGTTTTTGAGTATCTGTACTTCACTTGAGTAGTTTTTATTTTGGAAACTT
>JBBPCY010000142.1:554938-576371 GCA_037974405.1 Brachyalestes nurse | reverse complement strand
GCTAATTGTTTTATCAGGTTTTATTGTAAATAATGAAAGGTCTTAATTGATGTATGGTTGTTATTCTAATGAAACATGTTGATGCTTAGGGTACAAAATTTCAGCTGTAACTATATTTCAAGAGGTGCTTGAGGGAACTATATTTCAACATCACTACAAGGGCCTACAGAAGGAGCTGAGTAAACAGCTCACTTTTCTCTGTCAGTGATCACATCAGAGTCCAGAGAGAAGAGGATGTCCCTCTCTGTTGCCATCAACATGAAGGCTTCCAAATGCTCCTGTGACAGCTTGGATCTAAGTCTGGTTTTAATGAACTTCAGCGAAGACTTGAGTGATGGACAGGGTGAGCAGGAACTTGTATGCAAGTCCTAGGAGGTTGTAGGCATTTGACATCAGATTAAACCTCCTGAGAACCTGGTAGCAACACAGTGGGCATTCATTGCATGGATGGAGATGCAGGAGCTCAGCTTTGAAACTGACGAAAAAGAGTAAAATCAGGCTAAAGTGTTGTAGTTACACAGTCACTTAATATGAGCTTCTTGTTCGTGAAACTGCTGTATTAAATCAATATCACAATACCAATATGCAAATCCCCCAATATGCCAAAAACCTTTGAGAGTGATTCTGATTAACACTACGTTTATTAAATCTCACCTCAGCAGTCCGGGCCGCCCTGCTGACATCTTCACCTAAGTGTTTTGTCGGCCTTCCAGCAAATAACAGATTTATTTGAACACATTTGGTGGCCTCTAGCTCAAGTGCTTGTCTTTTTTTCTCTCTCAACTTTTGGCTCCTCCTTTACGTTTTGATATTTTGTGTTTTATGAAGTTCACTATCGTTGCACACAGTACACGGCATCGGCTCACTGGGCTAATCGCTGCAGTTGCTTGCTCAGCACCCGCTCAAAAACTTGAACTTGATTTTGATTGGCCAGTGCTCAGCGAATACGTCACGTGTGCTGATCGTAGGTTTGGCAGTCCGTCTCGCAGTTCGCATCAGCTTTATGCGGCCAATTAGAAAGACACAAACATGGGATTTCAACTATACAACAATAAACTTCCAAACAGAATTACCATTATAAATAATTTGAAAGCTAAATGGCCCACAAAAACCACGGCCCACCGGGAATCTCCCGGTAGTCCCGATGGCCAGTACATCCCTGTCAGTTATATAAACTTGAAGCATCAGAATCGGCATTGGTATCGGCCGATCACCATGGCCGATCGGTGGCAAAAATCCTGATCTGAGCATCCCTACTTAGTTTACATTGTTGTTAGATATAGTTTAATAAATAATGCTACATGATAAGGCTTCAAGTAGACACTGTAATCGGTGATCGGTATCGGACGATACAGCTTCTAGTGATCGGAGATCGGTGATCGGCCCCAAAAATCCTGATCGGAGCACCCCTAACAAACAAGCCAGCAAGATCTGCAGGCCCATCAATCTCCCAGGATTACCTGAAACTGCCATCTGGTGAGAGGGCCCAGCAACCACATGTGGCTCATCACAGGACTCCCCTTGGGGGCCAGCCATGCCCACCTGATGAGGCCTATAGTCCTCTAATCATCTAGGATGCCCGTAACCCACCAAGCGAGGAGGCCCCACAACCACATGCAGCACACACATAGACCTTTTACCATAATACACCATAAGGACAGACCTAGTGCTTCTGAGAGAGAAGCCAGCACCCACTCACAGCTTAGGACTTAGAGGCAACCACACACAGTGAGCGGTAGGCTGACACAAACTAGAACACTGTGAACCAGGGAGGTGCAGACAGAGGAGGGGCCTAGAACACACAGGGGAGCACAAGACTGGCAATAACTTACAACCAGATAGGTATTAACAGGCTAGCACAACAACAAAGGGAACAGAATAGAAAGGTAGAAGTGATGGCAGACAGCCATCTGCCTTATTATGGAGGCATCTTAAATAATGGGGGAAAGAAGGACCAGGTGAAACTTATGGAATCGTGGGCTAAACCAAAGGAAGGACTAAGGAAGGGGGAACTCAGAAGTGTCAAAATAAAAGTCAGAAGAAACCTGGGAAAACTGGGCAGGACGTTACACAATGATGGTCACAAACATTACCACTCCTGCTCTTCTCCCTGAAAATTGTTGCAATAACAAATGCTTGGGTATTCATCTTTTTAAAATTAATTTAATTTAGTTTGCTTTGGAAAAACTCAAAGTTTGTCAGCCTAAACTTAATATTTGGTAGCACACCATTTGGAAACAGTAACTAAGTAAATCGCTTCCTGTAACTATTCAGTTTCTTACAGCTCTCTACTGGAATTCTGAACAACAGTTCTTTTGCAAACAGCTCCAGATCTCAGATTTGAAGGTGCCATCTCCCAGCTGCTGGGATTTAGATCTGGACTCACTGCTAGCTACCTCTGAGCTCTCCAGCACTTCATCTTAAATCATTTCTGGGTGTTTTCTGAAGTATGCTTTGGGTCATTGTACAACATTCTGACACTGTGCCCTGCACACAATTATTTGGTAGCCTTCAGAGTTAATGATGCCATGCACACAGTCAAGACGTCAAGTGCCAGAAGCAGCAACTCCGGTCCTGGAGGGCCTATTTGTCTGCTTAAAGTGGTATTGCTGTTTTATAGCCACTGTTATGGACCTGTGATCTTAAGGTGGTTGGATGTGTTAACAGTTTCCATTCCAGCTGCATTTACAGCGGTTCAATTGTCAGCTTTGTTCAGATATATAGAACATACACAAACCTTTAGTGTAGGTGTGTAGTGTACAGTTAATGAAAATTATATCGGGTTGTGTTTCATTCTGTAACATTCTACCTTATTCCTTATGCTACATCTTTTACAAGCAAGTTACATGCATTAGGTTTTGTATGTGTGGTGGCAATAAATCAACAATGCAGTGAAATATGTACGTTTAATACCTAAGTATTTCTGGCAACAATTACTTCAGTACTTTTACTTAAGTGAAATCTGACTGTATGACTTTCACTTGTATTGGAGTAACATTTGACTAGTGGTATCTGTACTTTCACTTAAGTAATGAAGTTAGGTACTTTGTCTGCCTCTGTCTATAACGGAGGCCTGGTGGAGGTTTTGTGGTGTCACTCTGCCCTCTTGAGACGCTGAAAGGAACTGCAGTGAGAATCACAGTGTTGTTTCTGGCCCTATTGAGTGTTTTCCTTTCTCCTTCCAGCACAAATAATAGCTAATAACTATTAACGATAACAGAAACAGACATTTTACCAAAACCCTTATTTATATGTTACTTATTTTATCCATTATTGAAGTCAGCTTCCAGCAGTTTAGCTCCACCCATTCGGTCTCCAGCAGTCTAGCCCCGCCCATTCGGTGTCCAGCAGTCTAGCCCCGCCCATTCCGTATCCAGCAGTCTAGCCCCGCCCATTCCATCTCCAGCATCTTAGCTCCGCCCATTCAGCCTCTAAAAGTCTAGCCCCGTCCATTCAGTCTCCAGGAGTTTAGTCTACAGTTTAATGTTAACAAACATTTTGAAGAGGGTGGGATTTTTATTATGCATGGTTCAGATTCTAGCTAATTTTTCACGTGCTGAAGAAACAACTGGAACTTTCATGGCAACTACTGGAAGTATAATCACTGGGCTAATTAGCTCTTGTGCTCTTTTTCTCACACACATACACACAAAAGTTAAATCACAGCTTAGTCACCTCAGCTGAGCATGTAAAGCCATTGCTCTGTGGAAAAAAAGCTAAATACTAACGGTACTACCCTCCTAAGTAGTACCTCAGCGCACATGTCTGCACATTTATTTCACATTTACATCACAATCACATCCCATTTGCATTACATTTAAATCACATTTACGTCACACAGCACAATTATATCACATTTACATCACTCAACATATTTACATCACTTATACATCACATGCCACATTCACATGACTCATCACATTTATGTCACGTTCGAATCACATTTACATCTCATTTAAACCACATTTACATCACCTTTACATCACATTTACAGCACATTTACATCACACCTATATCACATTTACAACTTTATCACACATCACAGTTGCATCATGTCATATTCATATCACATACCACACATCACATTTGCATGACGTTTACATCACACAGCACAATTTTATCATATTTACACTTGCATCACATTTAAATACATTTACAGCATTTAGCAGACGCTTTTATCCAAAGTGACTTCTATTCTCTAACTACAGGGGACAGTCTCCCTGGAGCAACCTGGGGTTAAGGGTCTTGCTCAGGAACCCATTGGTGGTTTCACTTTTACACTTTTACATCACACTTGCAGCACATTTGTATCACATTAAGGTTTATATATTTTTTTTCAGATTTACACCACATTTATGTCACATTCTGCACAGGGTGAGTCCCTGCCTGGCACCCGTAGACCCTGGGATAGGCTCTGGGTACCTGCGACCCTAGTAAGGATTAAGCGGTTACAGAAAATGAATGAATGAATTATATCACATTTACACCTTATATTCACTTATAGTAAACCTTCCGTTTTTGAGGGCAGTTCCTCTGAAACACAGCTTCTTCTTCCTGAAGATGCAGGAGGCTGTGTGGTGTGGAGTTGTGTGTGTGTTTCTGGGCCGAGTGTGAGGCAGAGAGAGAGTAAATATTACCTGCCGCACCTTTAATACAGTACAGTATGTTCTCTGAGAAAGTGACACACAGAGCTGCTCTAAATTACTTTGAGATTCTCCATGGAAACGGCTTGCAGGCTGAAGCTCAGTGGATCCGGTGGCCTCAACGATCCACAACCTCATGGTGAATGTGTGTCAGTGTTGTGGGTGAGTTTTCATAGCATGATGATGACGATAGTGATGATGGAGATAGTGATGATGATTGTGGTGATGATGATAGTGATGGTGATGATGATTATGGTGGTGAGGATGGTGATGGTGATGTGATGAGGATGGTGATGATGATGGTGCTGTGGTGGTGAGGATGGTGATGATGACAATGATGGTGGTGATGATGGTGACGCTGATGAATGATGGTGGTGATGATGGTGAGGATGGTGATGGTGCTGATGGTGGTGAGGATGGAGATGGTGATGATGATTGTGGTGATGATGATAGTGATGGTGATGATGCAACAATATATTTTCCCACTTATGCATTTGTTTTTGCATTCATTAAAAGGAGTGTGTGTGTATCAGGGGTGTAAATATGTGGCCTATAAATTATCCACAGTTAGGCTTCTGTGATGCAGTTGCTATGGTAACCATGATGGAAATAGACGTGTATCTGCATAGGAGCAGGGGAATAGGAGAGAGAGAGAGAGAGAGAGAGAGAGAGAGAGAACTCTAAGGCTTTTGTGCAGAATCTAAGTCCAGCTCAGCTAATAAATACACACACACTCTCTCTCTCTCGTTCTGTCTCTCACTCTCTCTCACTCACAAACACACGCTATTTGCTTCAGAGAGGATATGTATCAGAGCCCTCTTCCACTGTCCTCAGTTTGTAATAGACATATTTTTGCCTGAATATGAGAAACACATACAGACAATAAAATAATCACACACACACACATACACACAGACTGTGTGACCTGCTATAAAAAGCTATAATCATATATAACAGATGGAGGCTCACATTCTAATTCCAGTGTTCAGTTCCACCTTAAATGACTCCTCAGTTTCACTCTGATTCCTCAGGCTGATGTAGTACAGGTGGAACTAAACTCTGGAATCAGATACTGGCCAATAGAGAGCAAACTGGCAGGGCTGGAACATTGCTGTGAGGATTTGATTGTATGAGAGCATCAGTGAGGTCAGATACTGATGTTGGAACACTGCTGTGAGGATTTAATTGTATGAGAGCATCAGTGAGATCAGGTACTGATGTTGGAACACTGCTGTGAGGATTTGATTGTATGAGAGCATCAGTGAGATCAGGTACTGATGTTGGAACATTGTTGTGACGATTTGATTGTATGAGAGCATTAGTGAGTATGGAAGATGGAATGGAAGGGTAGACTCTGACCCACCCATATTGAATGTAAATCTGATGTAAATGTAATAAACTGTGTAAATAATATAAATTATATTAGAAATAAAACTGGATGTATAGAAAAATACATTTATTGATCTAGACTCTATAAACCAGAGCCTCTCTCCTCGTTAAAGGGCTGATGTCATGAAAAAGCTGGGTGGAGCGGGGTCTACAGGCTTTCTACCACTGAGTTGATGCTCACTGGGCTCTGTCCCAAATGGCCTCCACAGAACATTTCCACCAGTGGCCAGATGATCACCTCATGTGGGTCGACCTGTAACCTATGGGTAAACTGAGTTATTAGTAACTTAACACAGTGAAACACAGTGAGTCGGGTCAGGTCCAGCTGAGTCAATGATTAAAGAATATTTTTGTTGGTCAGGCTTTTATAATGGGTCAAGACCTGTGCATCACAAATATCTCCTCCAGGTAACACTGAGCAACGGCAACACGTGAACAATAACAGAAACACCACAAGACTACAAAAGTGCAGACAGGACAAAATACACAGAGTGAAAAGAGGTATTGTAGATATTGTATTCTAGTAGCGTAGTTTTTAGGTGTGCAAAATTGCAAATACAGAGGTAGAACAGCAAGGAAACCTTTTGCCAGAAGGGAGGAAGGAGAAAAGGGTGTGTAAGGGGTGTGGAAGAGAAGAGGGTGTGTGAGAAGTGTGTGGATACAGTAGGTGGTGTAAATGTCTATGCCAGAGGAGAGACCCTGATGATCTTCTCAACTGTCCTCTGTAGGTTTTTCTGATCTGAAAGTGAGCCATTCCCATACCAAGCAGTGATGCAGCTACAGAGAATCTCCATGGTCCCTCTCGAGAACGTTGTGAGGATTGGGGGGGCTGCTCTCCTCAGCCTAGTCTGGAAGTAGAGACACTGCTGTGGCTTCTTGGTGACGGAGCAGGTGTTGAGAGTCCACATAAGGTGCTCTTGACCAATCTCCACTGAGGAGCCGTTGATGTTTAGCGGAGAGTGATCATGTCGTACCCTCCTGAAGTGAACAAGCATCTCTTTTGTTTGTCTGCATTCAGAGAGATTGTTGGTTTTGCACCAGTCTGATGCGGTTTGAGTTGTGCATTGCTGCACGGCCATTGTTCAGCACCATAAACAGCTGAGGGCTCAGCGTGGTGGTGGTGAAGATGCTGTTCCTGATCCTGACTGACTGAGGTCTCACAGGATTCTGTTACAGAGGGAGGGGTTCAGGCCCGGCAGTCTCAGCTCAACAATCAGATGCTGATAAATGATGCTGTTGAAGCTGAACTGAAGTCTATGAACATCATTCAAACATAAGTGCCCTTTTTGTCCAGGTGGGTGAGGGCCAGCTGAAGGTGGTGGAAATGCATCATCTGTTGAGAGGTTGGGACGATATGCAAACTGCAGGGGGTCCAGTGTGCCTGACCCGTTAGATCTCTGTAACTAAGTCCCAATGCTGGTGGTCTTAAGGCACGCTCCTGCTGACCTGCATATCAGAATCCGGAGGTGAGATCGGTGCCGATTTCAAGAGAGGAGGTGTTGTGGAACCCCTGCATTGTCCATCCCTGGACTGGCGGAGCGCTCAGAAGCCACACCGGAATGAAGCTCCCACCTCCTGTGCGGGTGGTAGGCCTCTGGGTGGGGACATATATCTACTGACGGAAACGTTCCAGGCCTGTCAACAAGTGCTCATGTTTCCACTCCGATTCCTTACAGAGCATATGCAGCCTTGAAGCGTGTGTTTTGCAGGCTCAGGTGACACAAACAACCTCACAAACCAGCACCAGCAGAAGGAGGTGGTGCAGGAGAGCCAGCTGGAGGAGGAGGGGGAGCAGGAGCAGGAGAAGCAGGAGGAGAAGAAGAGAGAGGAGGTGGAGAAGGAGGAGGAGCAGTCGGAGTCGGATCTGTGTGGCGCTCCACAGCCGCCTCCTCCTGCTGGTGTGGAGACGGAAGGGGAGTGGGTCTGTGGAGGAGCTGTGAGGAGCAGCAGGGGATGTGGATGGAGTGAAGGCGGGCTTTCAATAGAAAGAAGGAGGGGGAGGGAAAACTGCTAACAGAGGAGAAGATCGTCCATCAGGCAGGAGGATGAGAAACGCAGGACCGGAGACAAACACACAGAGGACATGAAAGACACACGGCATTCTGGAGTTGGTACGTGATCTGTCTCCTGGACGTCCGAGAGAGAGAGAGAGACAGACAGACAGACAGACAGACGCACAAGAAAGAGAGAGAGGGAGAGAGAGGGGGGCAGGGGGCGGGGGTGTGTGTATAGACTCTCCTGTTCGGGACCTCCAGGCTCCTGATTGTCTTCTTGTTATTTTTAGAGGTGAGGACAAAAGAAACGGGACGTGCGTGTGTCTGTGTTAGTGTGTGTTTTTGTGGAAAAGGCCCGGAGCTCGCTCGGACTAACGGCGCCCCCGTCCCGGAGCTCGGCGCCGCCGGCTGCGGCTGTCGGGCGCGCGGAGAGCGGGGCGGCCTGTCACGCGAGCCCGGGGACTTTCTAACAAAACGCGCGCGCTGAGCGGAGGCCTCCCGCGGGATAGTTCGCGCCTCCGTACAGCCCGCGCGCTGAACGATTTCAGAAGAAAGGCGCGTTTTTCTGTGTCTGTATGTATCTTCCTCTCTTCCTTTCTACCCCTCTTCTCTTTTCTCCTCCTCCTCTCCTCTCCTCCTGCAGCCTTAGCGAAGCATTAGCCTAGCCTAGCCTCCATCATCTCCAGCCGCGCGCCCCGTAGTCTGACACGGAGATGGGGGGGCGGGGGCGCGTGGCGGGGTCTCCGCGGGTCTCGGTGAGAACCCTCGCGACCGTGAGCGCTCGGTTTGTGGAGAGTGTGCGCGCAGCTGAGAATGTGTTTGTGCTCACAATAAGCAGGGCGATGCTAACTGCTAATGTGCTAATGCAGGCATCAGCGTGAGCCGTGACGCTGGGGGGGGGGGGGAAGAAGAAATTCCCCCCCACATGCCCCATACAACTGTTATTGGAAGTGGGGGATACTGTGCTTGGTTCTGGGGAGGGGGGGCGGTTGTGTTCAGCTCAAGGTTTTGGGGGTGGGGGTTGTGTTCAGTTCCAGGTTTTGGGGGGGGGGGGTGGATGTGTGTTCAGCTCCAGTAGTGGTGAGGGGGGTTGGAGGGCTGAGTTCAGTTCCAGTGGTGGAGGGGGACTGCGTTCTGCTCCAGTGGTGGGGAGGTTGTGTTCAGTTCCAGTGGTGATAAGGGGGGCTGTGTTCCACTCCAGTGCTGGTTAAGGGGATGGAGGGGCTGAGTTCAGTTCCAGTGTTGAAGGGCCACTGTGCTCTGCTCCAGTGGTGGAGTGTGGAGTTGGGGGTTCTGTGTTCAATTCCAGTGGTAATGGGGCACTGTGGCTGGCTCCAGTGGTTGTGGCTGGGGGGTTGTGTTTGGTTCCGGTGGTTTGTGGAGGGCACTGTGTTCGGATCCAGTGGTGGTGGGGCACTGTGTTTGGTTCCAGTGGTGGGGGGCACTGTGTTTGGCTCCAGTGGGGGGGGGGGGTGCTTGCGTGTGCATGCCATGCCATGCCCTGTCGTGTCCTGTCCTGCTTGTGCTCCCCATCATTACTTATGCATTACTGGGGTTTTGGGGCTTGAGAGCCCCTCTGTGTGATTCTCTGCATGCCACCCCATGCTGAGCTGAGCAGAGCCAAGCCGTCAGTGAAGAGTAAACACGAGCTGCAGGTGTGGGTTGGACGTCCAGGAGGTCTGGTTGGTTAGTAGACCGGTCAGGGTTTACCGAAATCCTGCTAAACCGTAAACCGATCTACACTTTGTGGAGACAATGGACACATGTCTGAGGGCCGGTTCATGACTAATGACCCCATTAAGGTGCCTGGGCTGCTCATTAGGGCCTGTGCTAATTACGCTCGCTCACACACACACTCACACACACACACACACACACACACACACAAACACAATAAAGCTGCTGTCACATTCAGAAATGGGGTGCATTTTTAATGTTTTTTTTACGTTATGCTTTTGTTTTTGTTTGTGTGAGCATTCTTTCTCTCTCTCCCCCTTTTAAACTGTGCCACCTTACGTCTCTCTCTCAGGAGGAATCCTTCTTTTGAATTACATGACATTTCTGCTCCACTTGCTCCGTAATCCAGGAGCAGCACAGTTTTGGAAAGAATCATCCTAAACAATGCTCAGTCATCTCCCATCATCAAAAAATGAGTCTCATTGTTCAGTGATTTTTTTCCATAGTTCCGTGTATAAGAAAAACTAAACCCATTCATGGTGGAAGGGTACATGCAGGGCATCATAAGGCAGTTAGTCCCTAAAGAAAAGTGGTTTCTCCACTATTTTATTCTCATCATCATCATCATCATCATCATCATCATCATCATCTATATAAACACTATATAAAGACATGTGGAGCTTCAGTGGGGGCCTGTGTTGGAGATGTCTGCTTCCACCTCCACTGTAAACATATCTCTAGAATGAACCATTTTACGCCAGAATACACTCTCAATACAAATACTGGATAATGCAGTAAAAAATTTTTGTATGTGTGTATAAGTGTGTAATATGTGTATGCGTGTATATATGTGCATGTATAAGTGTAACTGCAGTTGTACCTGTGAGCTAATTTACTCTTCTTTCAGACTTTTTCAGACATCCTGCTGAAGAAGGAGGAGTGAACTGCAGGGATAAAAATCGGCTGTTTGAACGGAGAATTGGGGTTCACAGACGTCATGTTTAAAACTTGTGGTAGGA
The DNA here is from genome assembly GCA_037974405.1 of Brachyalestes nurse. Taxonomy (NCBI): domain Eukaryota; kingdom Metazoa; phylum Chordata; class Actinopteri; order Characiformes; family Alestidae; genus Brachyalestes; species Brachyalestes nurse. Next base: position 565,649 of record JBBPCY010000142.1, on the reverse strand, counting down.
AAAGCAACCAGGCTGAAACCTGAGTGAACAGCCTGCGCAATGAAGGATTCGTAACTGTTTCTGAATGCATAACAGTTTTAAAGTGAAAATGTCAAATATTTGGAAAAAGAAGAAGAATGGGGACCAGAAGTTTCTCCTTGTGACCATTAAAGGACGGAACGGAAGTGCATTCATAAAGTATTCATCATAAAGGAACAAATACAGTTATGTTTGTGGAATCACCTGCCAGCCGGGGGCGGGATGCAGTATTTGACAGACCTGTCCCTGAACTGTAAATCTCACTGAACAGCTCCTGCTTAACCACCCGTAAGCACTCTGTTACGTGAGCTGTTCTGTAGCTGAAGGTAAACTGGGGTGTGAAACGACTGTAGTTACCCAGAACTTCTTCAGCCCAGTGAAAAAGGATTAAGCTGCACTTTTGGTTACACTATTTTTCAGCACTTAACTTGTTTCGTGGCTAAGAACTGACTTGTTACTCATCACTCATGTTTTTTTTATGCTTTTCACCCAAAATCCAGTGCCAAACTGCAAAGACCAGCTGATGGAATGGATGACTCCTTTTTGTCTTGAATGGATGTGACAGCTGCTAGGTTTGTCCTCATCACATCCTTTTGTTACGTTTAGTAGCTGTTTTTTCTTAGCTTTACCAGGCCGTTACTACTCCATGTTGCTGTTCCAATTGTTGTCACATTTCCCTTTCAACTTTTCTGATGAGTCGGCTTTCCTGTGAGTGATATTTCAATGTTTAGGTGAAGCAAACATTCCTTGTTTGATTTAGAAAGGTCTTATTCTAACAGCTGCTCATTTGGAACACTAATACAGAATGCAGAACTTTCCCAACAGTCCTGCCCCTCCACCTCCAGGGTTTCCTAGTAGGGGTGGAAACTTGGTTGGCTCTCCTTATCCACCCCACATGTCAGACCCGCAGATATCACCCAGAACTACAGAAGACTTTGCTGCTATACAGCAGGCCCATAGCATTCTTCAGAGTCATGGACAGCACATACACCTGCGTGGACAGCAGCAGTCTGTACAGGCGTCCAGTATACATGGCTATGGGCCTAGACGAGGTGCTGGAGAGATACCTCAGGCCAGTGGTCACAGTGGAAGCGGTAGCAGCCTCTACCGTAAGGAGAGTATGGATCATTATTTTTCAGTGAGTGGTAGAGATAGGAACAGAAGAGGAGGGACGTATGGAGCAGGATTCTGTTACCCTAACATGGACGGGCACGTACCTCATCAGTATAGACATGCATCTGGATCAGGGTCATCTTCTGGCATGGTGTCCCCATACCCCATGGACTACAGTGCCAGTGCTGCCAGTGGCAGTGGTAATAGCAGCAGCAGCGGTTCGTTTTCTCCCTCCCAGCAGTTTAGTATGGCTCAGAACACCTCGATTCAGTCAGCTTCAGGTGCAGAAATGCACCAGCGCCACCAGAGTCAGAAGTACCTCTCACATCAAGGGTTACATCAAAGTCATCGAGCCTATTCCCTCTCTGGACACAGAATACCATCTCAGTTTGGCCACTACCCGTCTCTTAATGCACCAACAGCACCAGCTGGGATATATAACTCACCACCACAAAGGTATGAGGCCAGCAGCGCTGGCAGCATGGATTCCAAAATCAATAACTCGCCCACTCACTCCAATCCAAACTCTAGTACGGCCTCAAACAACTCTGGACATCAAGAGAATGTGGGACAGCCTTACTCGTCCTCCAGCCATCCTCCCTACTCACCTCAGTCTCACCCTGTTCACAAGCATGCTTCTCGGCGCACTCCTCAGCACAGTGTTGGAGGAGGCTATGATGCTTCCTTGAAGATACAGCATGCTGCTTCTGGGCAAGCACACCCAAAAAATCCTCAGTCCTCCAGTCCTGCCGCACCTCACCAAGCCTCCCAGGACATGTCCAAATCTCCCATGCACTCCCAAAACCAGCAGGCTCCTATGAATCAAAACTTTAGCCCAATATCTAATCCTTCCCCTGCTCCATCTGCTGTGCACTCTCCCAGCTGCAGCTCCTCCTCCTCTCCACTCATGGGTGTTTCAGAGGGGTTGGGAAATAGTGCACCTTCCCACTGCCCTTCCTCACTGCCACCATCACATTCCTCTCTCCTAAATCCCCGCAGCAGTCACAACAATGTCAAGCCCTCACATACTGTACCTCAACTTAGCCCAACTCCCAGTTCAAATAGCAGCATCAGCAGTTGTGGTAGCAGTGCAGGTAGTAAGGCTACTGCTCTGAACCCAAATGTAGTGAGCTCTGCTATGAATCAAAACCGAATAGGAGTGGGTCCTCGGGGTGGGCAAAGGGAAGAAGGCTCCTCTTCCTTGTATCCACAGGACAAGCTCTCACAAGACCCTGGTTTGAATAGTCTCAATGCCTTGACATCGCAAGTGGCTAATTTGCCCAACACAGTGCAACACATGCTGTTGACAGACACAGTGCTGTCTCATAAAAGAGGCAGAGATAGTGCACATCAATCTCACTCACAGCACCCAGCTGCAAATCAGCAAAAATCTCGAAACACTGCTGGTCATGTCACAGCAAATGAGGAAAGTGGTGATGTTTTGGGGTCTGAGCAGGAGGAGGCAAAGAGGGATCAAGGGGAACCACCAGAACATGACAAAGTTAGACAAATGGGTCGATCAAGCGCTGAATCTAAGCCAGCTACCTACTATCAAGCAGCTCAAAGTCAGAACCAACCCCAACTGGGACAAAATCGTCATGGGCTAACCCTGCAAATGGAGAGCAGAATCTCAGAGGCATCCGTTAAACAATCATTCAGTCAAGTTTCAACACCTTGTTCTCAGACTAAGACCCCAGAAACCCAAACCCCTTCATCCTCTTCTCCACCCTCAGTTCCCCCCTTCGCAGAACCGAGTCCAAATGCATTTTCTTGCCCCCCTGCTCCCTCTGCCACATCATCCTCCACTTCCTCTCCTGCTCACTCTATGCGATCAAACTGTGTAACTGACCTTGATCTTGGTCACAGTGACGATAAGAGTGGACTGAGAGACAAAATTACCTTAAGTTTAAAAGATGAAGGAAACCCAGTTGAACAGGAAGAGGATTCCCATGAGGTAGAAATGGATAAGGTAAAACATACCCAGGACATTATCAGTATAAAGGTGGAACATCCTGTCTCAAGTAAACAAAATAAAAATGAAAAAGATGACAAAAAGATCAACATGCAACATTTTCATAGCAAACATTTAAACACTCCTGAACAGCCTAATGTTGGAGTTGTTGGTGTGATTGTTTCTGCACGTTCTGAACAAAATCCTGAAGCTACTAAACAGACAGAGACCACATCTCCTCACTATGGCCCTTCTTATCACCTTGCCAAACTCAGCTATTCTGAGGAAAAGCATTCCATAAACATGTTTAGGGATTCTGGGAGTCACAATGGAGAGGGAGAAATAGCCGTAGAAACATACACAGCACAATATGATGTTTCCCCTAAAACTGAATTCGGACAGGGCATGTCCTCAAACCACTGTCATACTGGTTCTTTTAAATACAGCAATCCTGACTTGCCATACAATGCTTGCATGGGTGCAAAGAACAAGGGAAGGGCCGGACCAGGAGGTGGTGTGGGTGCAAACAGATATCAAGACTACAGTCATTCACAATATAATTTTGGTGCTGTGCCCAGAAAGGATGCTGGTGTTCTAGGAGTGGTGGGCAGAGGTGGTGTAGCAATTGGATCAAGAGGCCAGGATAATAGTTCTCAGATGCAGCAGCCTTATCCTAGTCTTTTGCAAGAAGTCCTTCAAGGTTATCACTTGGATCGACGCTATGGTCGCCCTGAACAAGTATCTAGTGCTCATCACCAGCCTAAAAATATGTCCCAGACCCATTATCATACCAGACTCCCCTATCGGATGATTGAAAACATGAGATCTCATGGAGTAGGACAGTCAGTAATGGCTAGTTCTAGCATTCACCATCAATTGGCCTCAGCAAAGCCACACACTCAAAATCAGAGTCAGGGACCAGATCATGAGATGGGACAGAGCCTTCTTCATTCCTCTTGGGACTCTGAAGTGCAAAGGCCAAAGGGTGATCATGGAATGGCTTCAGAGAAGGGTGCAACAAATATGTCTCCCAGCTATTCCACCCATATACAGCAGTCTTCGGATCCTTCTGCAGGAACCCCTCCTAAGCACATTAACTTAGCTGACTATTCCTTACCTCACAGGAAACCCCCAAGTCTAGCTTCCCCACCTTCTGCTGTGCAGCAATTGCTTTTACAGGAAGCTGACTCATTGACCCCGAATGCAGAAACCATAAATCAGACCCAATCTCAGATGTCCTCATCCTCAGGAAGGCGCTCAGTAATCTGTGATGTCTCTCCATCTCGCCGGACCACTCCAGAGAGAGAGAAGGGGACTTCTGGACCCTCCGTCATACAGCAACCCCTCTCGTGCTCTGCACTGAATGAGCAAGGGTGCAGTAAGGAGAATGTAAAAGATAAAAAACAGCAAGAAACAGAAGATGTTTCTAAAGTAAAAGTGAACCCCAGTGATCCTGCACGACCAACTGCAGATGTACACAGTTCCGTGCTAGTTAAGGAAGAGCCTAGTAAGACTGTACATGCACCCACTGATGTGAATTCAGAAGCAGTGTATAGACACAGTGGAAGCAAAGGGAGCACCGAACCTCCAGTCAACCCTTCATACCACTCTCAGCAGCATCTATCCTCTGATTCCCTGACATCACCGGCCAGACGCAAAACATTTTCACAGGCGGCTGATGGATCTGGTTTTTCCACGTATGGTTTTGGTGATACAGTAGATGGGTCTAAAATGAATACTCATCATCCATCTCATAATCCCTTTCATGCATTATCATCTGCAAGTCACATGCCATCAACTAACAAACTGCAAGTGTACTCGCACTCGTTCTCTCTTCAGCATCCACAGAGCATGGATGACCGCTTTGATTGGCCTGCGAACAGTTACAGACCTAAAGATATTTCTGTCCATCACAACTCTGCCCAGAATTCTGACCAAAAGTGTAAAATGCAGTCTCCTCCTGAGGGTTTGCCCAATCGGCATCAGTTATCGAGACAACACTCTTATCCTGGCTCTCAATTTGAAACTGGCTCTCAATATGACATGAAAATGTGGGAATCCTTTGGTGAAAGAGAAGGAGCTGGAAGCCAGCACTCTGGAGTCCCTCATGAGTCTGCTGGCTCACAGACGGCACCAACTAGTGGTCCTCCACCTCTGGAGGTGGATGTCTCACGAGGGATAATAGAAGAATCAACTAAATCATTCCATCCACCTGCAGTTGCCAGTGCTGTTGGTTCAGGTGGTAGTAATGTGACCCCAGGACCTCACCAAGGACATCGTCCTACCAAAACTGGAGGTTCAGCCGAAACTAACCCATTAATGATGAGAAGGAGGGTCCGGTCCTTTATTTCTCCAATTCCTGCCAAGAGGCAGCATCAGGATTTTTCCGGTCAGAGGAGTGGATCCTCTTACCATTCTCCGGTACCCCATACTGAGTCCAGACAACTAGGTGACAATGATACAGCCAGTGTAGACCCTCGTCCCAAACTAGCTTCTCCCAGCACATCTGTTGCTAACTCACCCCCACAAGGGAAGACTAAGATTCTGCCACCAAGAAAAGGAAGGGGCTTAAAACTAGAAGCAATAGTGCAGAAAATTACCCCAAGCAAAAAATCCAGTTACAATAATAGCCATGTAGATGCTGATTACCCTGATGTGTCACACTACAGCTCTGAAATACCTGATCCAGAGATCGGTGCACCTTTCTCTAGTGCATCTCACCGAGAAGGAGGCTGTTTACCTTACCTTGATGAAGCTCACTCTTTAGATGATATTTTGCCCTATAGAGCAGAAGATGCATATTCTTGTGATTCTCAAGTTCTTAAACAGAGTGCAGCTGGCTCTACCAGTGGCAGCCTAAGAAACATGCCAACAGATTTCGACTTTGGATTAGGCACAGCTGGGTCTGGTGCAGGGCCTGGAACAGGAGAGAGTGATAAGGATGACTTTACCTTATTAGGTCCCCTGCCCCCACCACCTCCGTTACCTCGCCCTGTTCAAGGCTCACCTCCTCCATCCTCATCTGCGCTGTCTGATATACAGCAATTCACCAGTACCTACCAACAGTTGGAGACAAGAAGAGGGGAGCAATCTGCTGCTAACCTACTGAGGCAGAAACTACAAGAGAGTGGAATGGGTTTTGATGATTATGGTGGAGGGGATTTCTACGGAGCAACTCCGCCCCATAGCCAAAGCCCAGGACACCATCTCCTCCCCAGAGGTCCACACTTAGGTTCTACCAGGATGACAGCCTCAGACTCCAAAGGATCTGAGACCCTTGTCCCCAAAGGATATTTCCCATCAGGAAAAAAGAAAGGAAGACCAGTAGGAAGTGTCAACAAACAAAAACGTGCACAAGGTCAAGTCCAGAATCCCACAGCCATGCCTGCAGCCCCTCAGACCCCTCCTGCGGCTGGTTCTGCTCCTGTCGCTACTCCACAGAGTGCACCAAACCCCAGTACTGCAGGAGATTCAGTCACAGCTTCAACACTACCTGATGAGAAACCCTGTCCTTCAGTGGATCTTGCAGCCCAGACCCAGCCAGTGAAGGAAGATATTGAAAGTGAGGAAAAGCAGCCCGAAGCAGATGCAAAGTCAGTAAAACACAGGCAGAAAAAGGGGAAAGAAGGGAATGAAAGAACCAGCTCAGGGGGCAGGCAGTTTCGGAGGAGAAGAGGATTGGTGTCTAAAGAAGAGCTGGATCCTCTAACTAGTAGCGGAGGAAACACAGGCCTAAGTGGGGTTTTACAAGACACCAGAAAAAATGTTTTCTCCCCGTACATACATGTAGAAAGGAAAATAGCTGAAATTGGTGCTGTGTGTACTATTGTCAATTCTGAGGAAGAGAAAACAAAAGGAGGAGGTAAAGGGGGCACTTCTGCTGTGGATGCCCCCTCAACTGTTTCTTTGGCATCTCAGACAGTCAAAAAAGAGAGGGAGACTGAGAGGATGCAGGAAAAAGGGATAACTGAGCAGACTGACTCAGTTCAGTCAGGAAAGTCACTTCCAACTTCTGGATATGTCCTTCCAGGCCCTGTCGTATCTGAGACAGGACATACTGGTCGTTTCTTATGCTGCCTGTGCCAGAAATGGGCAAATTACAAGAACCTTGGAGATCTCTATGGTCCCTTCTACCCCGCTGAGTATGCTGCCAAGTTTCCGAAGAATCAACCCCAAATTCGACAGATCTTGTCAAGCTCTGGGGCAGCTAATACAGGACAAAGTGTTTCTTCTGTTTCAGCAGAATTACCTGCCACAGAAACTCAGTTTCTTCATCCTCCAGATATTAAATCAGCAGTCAGTGAATGTGCAGTTAGTCAAACCACAAACCCAGCATCTCCTGTTATTACTATTGGAACTGCTTCCCCTGAAGCAGGGGAAGTCATGCCATGCCTCAGTGCTAAGGTGAGTGGTGACGGCGCCAAGGCACCAGAACAAAGTCAGGATTTGACGCCGGAAGTGGAGCCAGTTACATTGAAACCCCCTGACCTGGAGAATGAGCTCAACCAGAAAAGACAACTGAAGACAGAGGATCTGCAGCAACGGCCACAGCACAGAAAACTAACTTCTCATCCTCGTTTTAAAAGGAGACACAAATCCAGTGAAGATTTACCTCGCACGATTCCAATTAACAGTAAAGCTTCGCTGCCTTTTCAACCTCCCCCACCTAGCCTGGACTCCTTGGGTCCGTTGGCTCAGCTCGCTCAGCTCCCGCTAGTGCCCTTAGACCCTGAGGAGCTGTGGGTGCATGAGAGTTGCATAGTATGGACCAGCGGGATTTACCTGGTCAATGGGAGATTGTACGGCCTACAAGAGGCACTAGACGGTGCCAGAGAAACCGTGAGTTTTTCTTTAGGATGGAATTGTACTGTAATATAAATCTTTATTTTACTAAATATTTTTTTTTATTGAGTTTTTCCATGTCCTCTTGTTTCTTCAGAGCTGTTCTCATTGTGAGATGGCTGGTTCCACTCTGGGTTGCTACAGCAAAGGTTGCACCCTGAGGTATCATTACCTGTGTGCTCTGGAAGCAGGTGAGGTTAACTGGGATATGATTCATGTGTTGGAGATTTTACCATAAACCTCATTTTACAGAGCGATGTGTGAAATGTGATGTTGGACATCGCTTTACCACTTAATACGTTAAAAAGGCTGATTTTATTTTCTGTTTTCTCTTAAGAATGCTACCTAAACGAAGACAACTTCTCCTTGAGGTGTCCAAAGCACAAGGTGAGAGAACTACTCTTTCTGGACCAACTGATGATTCCTTATGCCAAAAGTTTAAATGAGAATTATTGTCGTTTGTAATAACCAGAAAATCTGAACAATAATGTAGAACATGTTTCTTGTGCCTGCAGGGCTTAAACATGCCCGTATCTCTGTAATATAATAGTAGTAGTAGTAATGCTAATACTAATAACACTAAAAGTAACAATAATAATTACAGCAACAATAATATTAGTAATAATAATAGTAATTGGTATAGGACTAATTATATTAACATCAAAACTACTACTTTTATTACAACTTCTACAACTAATAATAATAATAATAATAATAATAACCAGATTGCATTTCTGTGCGAGAATGCGTAATGTGATTGCGCGGTTGCTATAAAACTAGTGTTTGGAGACAACTAAATGTTGCTTTTTTGGCAATAAAAAGGTTTGTGTTTTAAAATGTACTTACAGTGTGAATTCAAACCAGCGCCTCTTCTGATTCTCTTCATTCAGTGCCCAGCCATTTACCTCTGAATCACCAAGGGAGTATGCTTGTATTTTGAAAGCTCCAAAAATGAGTGGAATGTAAATAATAATGAAACTTAAGAAGAACAATGACACAAAGACACTAATAATAAAAATAAGATTTAAGAAGAACACTAGTGTGACTGCTGATGCACTAACTGGATTGCATTTCCACAAGAAAATACAAAGTGTGATTGGATGGTTGCTATGGAAACTGGCTGTTGCTAGGTGGTTGCTATGGTGTTGTGAGGGGGTCACTAGCGGCTCAAAAAATGGGTGGAACAAAAATAATAATAATAATAATAAAACTTTAAAAATAACAGTGCAAGAAAAAACTAAGTGCATATCCGCGAGGAGCCGTTTGGCTGTGAGAGTAATTGGAAAAATTCCAACTCTGACACGTGCCTTAGACCCTGCCCAGTTGCACTTGTCTTGATCAGTTGTACAGGGGGTCCTTGAGTTACGACACAGATCCGTTCCTTTGACAGTGATGTAACCTGAAGTCGAAACTCATCCTAGCTTAGGTCAATTACCGATCCTAACACAGTTAAAATCATAAAAACACAGCAAAACCACAGAAATAGGAAAAGGAAAATTCCCTCACTCATGCGCGTTACTGCACATTCTCTTGCCGCACGCAACCAGACTAGTTCAACTCCATAGTGTGTATGAGGCTAATGGTGTAGGTCAAGTGGGAGTGAGTGTTGTAAACTCGAAACATTGTATGTCGAGACTGTTGTAACTCGAGGACCCTCCTTGCTTATCATTTAAAAATTCAGTTTCTGTGGCTGAGTTGCTACTGTAATGTATGGGGAGAGACAGCTGCCTTAAAAGTGTGTGTCGGCGAGAAAGTCTGTGACATCATGGGTAAGGTGGCAGGACAGGGACAAAACAAATCAATCTTGTGAGGCTAAACACATAGCAGGCTAATAAAAAACAGACTTCAAGACAGTACTGCCAGTTATAAAAACGTCTTGTTTGTTGTGGTTTAATTGATAGAAATAGCATGTGAATGCAGCTGCATGCGCTTTTCCCCATTTGCGTTCAGGTGTGAGTGGTTCTCCCCATCTGGTTTCAGCCATCCTTAACCATAAAAGGTTTGGTAATATATGAGTTTAGGCCCCCCTCCGTGGTTCAGCAGCAAAACAAGGTGCTGCATAAAGACCATCAATGACACCAGTTTGACTCTACGGTTTTTTAACACAAATGCAGTCTTCATGTATTTTTGTGCTTGTATTGCTCCTGTTTTACCTGTATGTGTGTTTTTGTGTGTGTTTGTGTTTTTCAGTTTCCCCCAAACAGCAGACCTGTGAAGCCCGTGGTGGCATACCTGGAGCAGTCAGAGCGCGGCTGAAGACGCACACACACACACCGCGGTCAGGTAGTGAAGCCCGTTTCACTTTTATTACTTTGTGTTTGTGTTTGTGAATCAGTGTCATGTTTGTGATGGATCGATTAGGAGGTGAAGCGTGGGAATGAGAGGGTGAGGTGGTGTCGAGACAGAGACAGAGTCAGAGTAGTGTTGAGGCAAAGACCAAGGTAGAACACTATCGAGACCGAGACCCAAACTGAGTCAGAATAGTGTTGAGGTGAGACCAGGCCTGTGGAGTGAGGCCTGAAGGCCGAGGCAGATGTAACACCTGTAGCAGGGCTGAACCAGAGGGGGCGTTGTGGAGGCATTTGTGGACAGGAATGGTCTTAAACTGATAACAAACTGATTGTGAAACAGTTTTCCAGACTCCTAAAATTCCCAAATTAAATTTCATAAAGAACAAAACACATTTCAAGATCAGAACAACTAAAGTGTCTGTGTCTGTGTCTGTGTGTGTGTGTGTGTGTGTGTGTGTGTGTGTGTGTGTGTGTGTGTGTGTGTGTGTGTGTGTGT
>JBBPCY010000142.1:540593-550891 GCA_037974405.1 Brachyalestes nurse | reverse complement strand
GTGTATGTATATATATATATGTGTATGTGTGTGTGTGTATATATGTATGTATATGTATATATATATATGTGTATGTATGTTGTAGGCCAGGTGTGTATGTGTTGTGGGTCAGGTGTGTGTGTATATGTTGTGGGTCAGGGGTGTGTATGTGTGTTTACACCAGTCAGCGCTAACGGGCACCGTGGAGGCTTTACACCATCATTAAGTCTTCACAGATTCCCTCAGTGGTTCTTCTGCTTCTCTCAGACCATCAGGTCTTTCTCAACTCTGTTTGGCTATAAGTCATAAGCATCCAGCCTGAGTGTGTGAACCTGGTTAAAATGTGTGTCCTGTAGGACGTCTAGGTCCATGTAAATTATCAGTGTGGAATTTTTAAGATTACTGACTTTTAAAAAAAACATTGTGTCTGTGTGTGTGTGCGTGTCCAGGGAAGGAGGCCAGGAAGAGGGAACTAAAAAAGGTAAAAATGGCTCCTTTATTACTGAACAAATATTCATACAGTTTGTTTCTAGAGAATTTACTGTATTTGTGTGTATGTGTAATAGAACAAGAAGCAGAGAATGATGGTGAGAGCTGCCGTGCTGAAGATGAAGGATCCCAGACAGATCATCAGAGACATGGAGAAACTGGATGAAATGGGTAAGAGGGGGTGTGGGTGTTTGTGGGCCATTTTCACATTCTAATCCCAGGACATTATTTGGACTTTGTGTCATTCACACGTGTAGCATTATCAGTCAACCCTAAACACACTGTCCGCATTAAAACACACTCTGGGAATAGCTGTGTGTGTCTGTGTGGGAGACAGGGGCCATACTGTGGTACCAGAGTGTAACACTGTGTGTGTATGTGTGTATTTCAGAGTTCAACCCAGTGCAGCAGCCCCTGTTGAATGATAAGGTTCTGCGGGACAAAAGGAAAAAGTTGCGCGAGACTTTTGAGCGAATCGTCCGTTTGTATGAGAGAGAAAACCCAGACACCTACAAAGAGCTGCGGAAACTGGAGCTGGACTACGAGACCAAACGGGGACAGCTGTCCCTCTACTTTGACTCCGTGAAGGTGAGTGTGAATGCGCACGTGTTCTACAGTGATGTTTTTAGAGTTTGATTTTAGTGCTTCTTAAATCCAGGATACTAATGATCCAGGATTATGAATGATAATGATCCAGTGTCCTGGTTTCAGCAGAGCAGTGCTTCACTGCTGGACACGTCTCCGTTTTGATGCTATGTGTTTCATCTTTGTCGATCAGGACTGTGTTTTTATTAGTTTTCTGTGTGTTTTAGAACGCAGAGTCTGTGGAAGTGGACAGTATTCCACTGCCAGACATGCCCCATGCGCCGTCCAGCGTTCTGATCCAGGACATCCCGCTACCGGGAGCCCAGCCGCCCTCCATCCTGAAGAAAAGCTCAGCTTTCGGGTGAATCTGCCAAACCTACAATACAGAAACTCTAAATCCATCTGGTGCAGCAGAGCTGGAATGTTAAAATGTTCTAGCCCCTAATTAATGTTAACGTTCAGGAACCTGTAGAGCTGAAGGTTGATATTTTAAGGCTGCACGCACACACACACAGACATACAGTGGTACTGTAGTGGTACACACTTGGTACTGTATGTGGATCGGTTGGTTTTAGTAAGGAGGGACTGTGTGTGTTGAGGGCTTGGCTGCAGGTGAGGAAGACGGTCAGCTGCTCTTCCGAATTAGAAAACAAGTGTTTTTTTTTTTCTCTGGTCTCACTGAATCGTGTGGGATGAGTGTTTCTGCCATTCCTGATGTCCAGTGTCTTCTCTTCTTCCCCATGATGTGACCAGCTCTTCTTGTGATTTTTAAATCTCTTGTAACAGAATCTCCTTCAGCACTGACATTTCATTAACTCTGCAATTCCAAAATTTTACCATCTGTTCAGCTTTCCCGTTACCCGAGGCAACGACAGTATTAAACCATTTGCTGAGTCTTTTAATGAAAAACCAAACTGTACTGACATTTTAAACCTGGCACCTTAACCCCTTCACTCCTTCATCTCTAAAGGTGCTCTCGTTCTCAATCCCGGTCTGAACCTGTCTGTTTATCTGACCTGCTTCAGAGGGACCACAAGACCAGATTTACTTCTGCAATGAATTGCCTCAAATTAAATGCACTGATCCCAGTCCTCATCCTAACTGTAGTCCTATTCTAGTTTTACTCAAACATCAGATCAAACATGAAGATACTCAGATCAGGTGTGTGTGTGTGTTAATCCACTCTATATGTCTCAGGAAAGGGGCTACATTGTCATCAGCAGCGGTTGCTGGGGTTCCTCGGTTACCACCTGGAAGAAAACCCCCTGGACCCCCACCAGGACCCCCACCACCTCAGATACTGCAGCTGTATGGCAACCGTAGAGCAGGTAAACACACGCCCCAGATAAAGTTCTTTTATCCAATTCTAACCTGCAGTCTCTCAAACCTACAGTCACACTCTCCGTCACTGCAGCATTATGCGTGTGTGTGTGTGTTCGTTCAGAATTGGAAGCTGATCCTGAGTTGATGGACACTATGGACCGAGACAGCATCAGCGGCTCAGACGTAGGCGAAGATGAGAGCGACTCGGAGAGTGACGAAGAGAGGGATGATCCTCTAGAGAAAAGAAACACAGAACGACAGGAGGAGAGGGAGAGAGAGGAGGAGAGAGAGAGAGGTGAGGAACAGATTATTTTTCTGTCTCTGAAATCATGATTAAATGTTAGTCCAGATAACCTTCCAGAAGACGCTGCTACTCTGTAGACCTGAGTCTCCCTTTGTTTCTGTGCGTGTCAAATGGGACAGTCGGGTTCAGGGTCCTGGGCGAGACCACATCAGTCACTATTTCATTTCTTTGTGCGGTTTTGGTCTTTTCAGATATTTTAGGTTCCGACACTACGACAAAACGAAATTCATCATATGGACCAGGTTTTGCCACATGACTCCACTTCTTGGATTTCAAAAGCCCTCTACAGAATCAAATCCCCCACCCAACAAATCGAAAAAACCTTTGTTGTAGGTGTTATCTTTGTTGTTGGTGTTATCGTTGTTGTGGTTGTGTTTAGGTCGGACTGTGCGCTTTGCTGACATGCCACAGCCTATAAAAAGGAAGAAGAAGAGAGTTGTAAAGAAGACAAAGGCTATCACACCTCTACAGGCCATGATGCTGCGGATGGCAGGTACACACATAAACACCCTCTATTATCAGTATGTTATATATCAGTGTGTCACACAATGAAAAAAATTAATCTAATTAAGTACAAGCTCTCTGATAAATTATTTACAATTAATCTCACTAATTTCTGATGTAATCTAAATTAATTGCACACATTTTTGCTGCACTCGGCATCTCGTGTGTGTCACTCATTCAAATTGCCGGATGGATGGATGAGTGAGTGTGGGGAACAACTAATGAGCACCTGTGGCCAGAACGGGCCGGGTTAAAGACACGTGGTGCGATTAATCAGTGTTAATTTTTTTTAACGTGTTATTTTTTTCTGTGATTAATTGATCAAAATGAAAACGTTAATTCGACACCCCTATTTATCATCTCTAGTAATATTCAGTTGCTTTTAATTGCTGCACTTGTTTGTTTATATCTGTGTTCATTAATTTTTAAGTGCATCAGTAATTTCTAAGCAGCATTCAGTTGTGGATGGAATATGGAAAAATGTGTGCGTCTGTGTGTAGGACAATCCGTGCCAGAAGAAGAGGAAGAGGAGGAGGAAGAGGAGTATACTGACAGTGAGCAGTCAGATGGTGAAGAGGCCGGTCCCCCCGGGGACACTCAAGCTTCACACCTTTTGGTTAGACCCCCCCCACCGTCTGCACCAATTGGTGTACAGCAGCCACCCCCCCACATGCAAGCTCCACCAATCACAGGTCCTCCTCCTTTAGGGCCACCTCCAGCTCCTCCAATGAGGCCTCCAGGACCTCCCTCGGGACCCCCCCCAGGACCACCTCCTGGTGAGTAACTTGGATGGACTGAAATCAGTAGATGTTGGATATTGAGATGGATGTTTAAGATATTAGAAAGTCATTGTTGTTTTTAAAATACACTTTTCATTCTTATAAGCTGTGTCCGAGAAGTGCACTCGTTAACTATGTAGGGCACTATGTAGTGAATCAGCCATTTTGTAGTGTTGTTCGAAATTCCAACTGTCCATTTCACCCACTAGTTAGTGCACTACAAAATCGCCGCGCAACATGCCAAAATCTAGTGTCCAGACACGGTATAATACATGAATACACATAACGCTAACGTTAGCTACTAGGTGTTATCACGATATTTACCATTGGTATTTGATTACGTCTGTGGAGCAAAATACGTCTCAGACGCCGCCTTCTCTGTCTCGGCTGCAGTATCTTGATAAGTATTATCAAAATTAATGCTCGACTTGGATCCATATCTCTGGAAAGTTAGCAAGCTAGGATAGGATCCGGCGCACTATTTAAGCAACAGTTAGTAAAAACGCAACATGCCGAGTGTCCGAAATTATTCCCACTACATAGCAAACACTATGCAGTAAATGAGTGAGCGTGTGAACGAGTGCACTTTTTGAACACACCTATAGTTGACAATGTATATGCAATATATACACCTCAATCTGCAGCAGTTTAGCCCTGCCTATTTAGCTTACAGCCGTTTAGCCCCACCTGTTCCCTTTAAAGTGACGCGGACTGTTGTTCCTTTGGAAAAATAATTAAAGGCTGTGTGGTTCCTGACTGTCGGAAAGTAAAAAGATCTCTGCAGAGACATTCAGCTCTCAGGGATAAGGAGAGGTTGGAAAATGGTCAGTTAAATATGGATTACATCTCTTCCTGAACTTCAGCAAAAAATCTGAAATGAAAGAAATTAAAGGGGATGTAGAGTGTGGGACCTTTACTGAGCTTTGCGTGTGTTTTCAGGTGCTCCTCCGTTCCTGAGGCCCCCTGGTATTCCAGGTGCCCTGAGAGGGCCGATGCCCCGGATGCTGCCTCCAGGCCCCCCTCCTGGCCGCCCCCCCGGCCCTCCACCTGGCCCTCCACCTGGCATGCCCCCAGGACCACCACCGAGAGGACCCCCACCCAGACTGCCCCCTCCTGCACCACCTGGTATATGCTTTTCCACATTGTTTTATATCAATGAGGTCAGTATCTGTATGTGCCTTTAACCAGTTTTCATCACCATGGCAACTAGTACTACATAGCTGTCCTGCTCCAGGGCAGGTAAGGTAAACAGGTTACCGTTTGTGTCTGTAACTGACCCTTTTTTTTTTTTTTGTAGGAATTCCTCCTCCTCCTCGTTCTGTTCCGCCTCGCTTGGCTCCACCCCTCTCTCTTTTCCCACCCCCTCTGAACCCCAGTGTGCTCAGTGCGCCGCCAAGCATCGTTCCTCGCCAGAAGCCGCCGCCCTCCTCCTCGTCTTCCACTGAGGTGAATCAGACTGCTCCCTCCATCCTGTCCCCTCCCTCTCTCCCTCTCACTATTCGCCCTGCTGCACTGCAGGTCCCACCCCCTCCTGGCACTGGCCCAACACCCCTCAACCCCTCAGGCCATGCCCACACCATAGAGAAACGAGCAAACATCACCAGTGTCCCCGCACACTCCGGGGTGGCCGGCCAGTCAGGAGCTGCCACCATTTCTGCCAAACCGCAGATCATCACCCCCAAAGCTGAGGTTACGCGCTTTGTCCCAACGGCGCTGAGGGTGCGCAGAGACCGCGCCGGCCAGCAGGGGCCGGCACTCGATAGAGGAGGAAGAAGGGATGAGGAAAGGGTGGGACTGGGGCAGAAAACTACCATCTCTGCAGCCCCCTCCCAGCCTGGAGCAAACCTGCCTCCCCCCAGCATGAAGACCAAGGACCAGGTGTACGAAGCTTTCATGCGAGAGATGGAGGGGCTTCTGTGAAACCAGGGGGGTTTGGGCTTCAGAGAATCTGCAGTTCATCCATCGCTTCAGTCTATATATTTTCACCGCAGATTTTTTTTATTTTTTTTTTTTTAGGAGTTTGTTGTTTTAGATGTTAAACAGCAGTCGAATGTGTTTGTTTCTGTCAGAATTCTGAATTAAAAAGTCTTTACAGCTCATTCCTAGTGGGTTTTTTTTCACATGCAGCATTATTTTTTTTATGTATAGGGCAAAATAAAAGTATTGTAGAAAGTAAATATTGAGATGAAGGTTTTTACAAAGTTACACTCAGTTTAGTCTTGTTTTGGACAAACAGTCCCAGTGATTTCCCACCGCAGGATTATAGGGTTGGGCAGTTTGCCTTAACTGTGGCTGAGCCAGAATATGGATGTTTTTAACTGATAAATTACCATGATAACTTGATACCATGGTAAGTCTACATGATAAACTGTGCCAGAACGAGTCCAGTAGGAGCAAAACACTCGGAACAGCTCTCCGCTTCGCCTGAACATCTAACCATGCTGTTTCCACCACTCACTCACACTCACTCACTCTCTCACACGTACATTTATACACACTCAAGTACACTCACATTCATGTACATAGACTCAAACATACTCTCTCAAACACACATTCACACACACACACTGTACACGTAAACACCTACACGCAGACAAACACAGGCGCACATGCAGCGCTCCGAGTGAAACTCAATTTCCCAGAAGCCTTTGGGGCGAGTTCCCCTCATGCGCAGTCGGTTTTGGAATGTGCTGTAAAAAAAGATGGCCGAGGAGGAGAACCACACGTGTGAAGTAAATCTGGGAAGTACAGAGACTCCCGAGAGAGGAGAGACCCCTGAGAACTGTACGGAGGAGACCTCCGAGAGCGGTCAGGAGACCTGCACCTTCAGCGCGCTGGTAACACCGCTTTAAACTGAAAACTGTAGTAAATATTGAGTTGGAGTTTGGAGCTCTCCGCTCCGCTTTAAAGCTCCCCAGAGACGAAACGGAGAACACATTGGTTTATAAAAGTAATTATAATGTATTCATTATTAACAGCTGGCTTCAAAGGTGTTTTTATTTATATTTTTTATTCTTTGTTCAGGTCTGTGCTGTTTTGTGATTTATAAATGTTCACGCAGCGTCATTTATACACATACACTCAAAACTCATACAAACATATTCACTCTCACACAAACACGTTCATACACATACACTCACAGACATACACTCAAACACACAAACCCATTTATACACATGCACTCAAACACACACACTTATACTCATTCAAACACATACACATGTCTCACACCTCTGTTCACGTCTCTGTCCCTCTACCGGTGGGTTTTTAGGGGGGCACACATAACGGCAAAACAGGTCAATATTTTATTTTAAATATTTAATTTTATATTTAGCTTTCATTTATTTTCATTAGAGTTCTTTTTCAGAGCATGAAATGTTTTTTTTATCATCGTCTCACTGTAGTAAGATGGAAAAATAGAAAGAAAAAAAATTCACATAGTGAGTGGTCTCAAAATCTTTTTAAATCACACTGAAAAAAAATCGAAAAAAAATCGAAAGAAAAAGAAATTCACATACTCAAAATCCCATCAAGCATTTGCATGTGCACTTGGCTGAATCACTACAACAAGAAGATTCTGCGATTGTGACTCCTTGAGAAACGCCTCTTTGCTGTTAGTCCATTTAGGGCTCCAACTGTTAGCTCTTACAACCAAAATTTACAATTTGCGCTGCTGGTCTTCAGGTTGCAGATAACAGTGTGTGTGTAGCACTTTAAGCCTCCGTCCAGAACACACGTAGCGTTAGTTCTGTACTTCAAGCCAGCCCATGTTGCGATAAGAAATAAAATTTTAAATCATTGGCTGTTCAGTGCAGGGGCCATAACAGGGGCCAGGAGCAATTCTACAGGGGCCCTGGCCCACGCTGGCCTCCGTCTAGAACCACCTGTGCCCTCTACGTCTCTCAAGTCTCTGTTCATTACTATGTTCCCTCTTGTCTGTTCACGTCTCTGGCTGTCATTTCTCCGTTCACATCTCTTTCCCTCACACCTCTGTTCCTCACGTCTCTGTTCCCTACTGCATTCCTCACATCTCTGTCCCCCACGTCTCTGTTCACGTCTCCGTTTCTCAAGTCTCTTACCCTCATATCTCTGGTCATGTTTCCTCTTGTCTGTCCCCCATGTCTCTCTCCCTCACATCTGTTCACATCTCTGTTCCTCAAGTCTCTGTCCTTCATGTCCGTCACTGTTCACCACTCCACCGTTTACGTCTGCGTCTCTGATGTGTCTGTTCATGATTCTGTTCCTCACGTCCGTTTCCCTCATGTCTGTTCATGTCTGTCCCTTACGTCTCTGTTCATTACTCTGTTCCTTATGTCTCTGTCCCTCATGTCTCTGTTCCCTGTGTCTCTCTCCCTCGCATCTCAGTCTCCCATGTCGCTGTCCCTCCCGTCTTCAGTCCTCCTACTGGAAGAATTGGTTTAATGTTAATTTTATTAGTTAATAATAAATTATTGCTGTAGTTTGTTTTATTTTGACAGCTGTGTGTGTGTGTGTGTGTGTGTGTGTGTGTGTGTGTGTGTTTGTGTGTGTGTGTTCATACACGGTTCAAACACAGAGGGACATAAAACAAAAATGTGCCAGTTCATCGACCACTGTTTTAAAGCATTATTATAACTGTGTGTGTGTGTGTAGGGAGTAACAGAAGTGCTGTGTGAGGCGTGTGAGCAGTTGGGATGGAAACGTCCGACGAAGATCCAGGTGGAGGCGATTCCTGTGGCTCTGGAAGGTGAGAAGATCAGCAGGACCAGTGGAGTGAAGGAGTTCTGAAGGTTCCAAAATGTTCCAGAAAGTTTCTGATGTTTGTCTGATGTTACCTCTGTTCCCTGCTCCAGGCCGTGATGTGATTGGTTTAGCTGAGACGGGTTCGGGGAAGACGGGCGCATTTGCTCTGCCAATACTTCAGTCCCTCCTGTCCCACCCACAGCGCCTGCACACACTCGTCCTCACACCCACCAGGGAGCTTGCCTTCCAGATCGCAGAGCAGTTTGAGGCTTTGGGGTCCAGCATCGGCGTTAAAACAGGTACACACACACACACACACACACACACACACACACACACACACACACACACACACACACACAAACAGATTCTCTTGTCATGCTGTTTTAACAGAAATTCCTGATTCACACTGATGAGACCTGTGTGTAGGGCTGGGCGATATGGCTGAAAGCTGTATCACGATATCAGTGATTTATATCGGTCAATATTGATAACTATTGATTTTTTTATGACCCATTTAAGGACCAGGAGAAAAATATATTACGTTTAAACATTTTTATTTTAAACTTACCCTCCTCTGATCATAATCCCCTCAGTTATTAAGACAGAAATGTCAACAACCATGGAAAACTCAAATAATTAAAATGTAAACATAAGTCTAAGTCTAAAGAATAGAAGCCATCCAGCTTCTCTCTGTACTGCCTCTTGACCGCTGTGATGGCTTTCTTCAGTCCGTACTTCGCAGCTTTGTACTCCATCTCATTTCCTGATCTGAGTGTGAGAGAGCGAGTACGCAGCATGTGTCGTACCTGACTGTTGATCCAGGGCTTCTGGTTGGGGAACTTTCTGACTTGTGTGGTGGGGAAAATATTGTCAACACAGGTGCTGATATACCCAGTCACATACTCAGCATAGTCCTGTATGTTGACGGAGCAGTCCTCCATGGTGGCTGCAGTTTTAAACACATCTCAGTCTGTCTGGAATCACAGAGTCAACTTTCTCTAAATGTGTTTTTTCGGTCCTGATCTGTGCGTAAATCCTAGAGGTTGTGGTGTGTTAGGAGATCAGCAGGTTGTGCAAAACTAAAACCACCCTATCAATGACAATATCATAAGGAGCCTAAAGGTTAGTGATTATCCCACCTGTCTTAATACGGCAAAGAATGCACAATTGACTGTGAAGACGTATGCTGTCTTCATCACTACGAAACACAGTGTACTTAAAATTTGCTTAACCCTGCCTTAATTTACGCCAGAAAATACACCTGACCTCTTCATTTGAATTAAGTGGCCGTTAATTTGTGAAGCCGACCCCATAATTTTACCTTCAAGTTAGATTTAAAAGTGTGATACCCCTTAATCCTAAATTTAAGGCGTTAATTCAGGAGGTTCTATTATTTAAGGGGCAATCAGTAGTTTTACGCCTTAGTCAGCCTTAATCTGTGCATTTTTCCCTTCATTTCCCTTCATTTCCTGTATGAGACATTAAAGAGGACATATTATGCAAAACTCACTTTAGTTATAATGGGTCTATGGGGTACAAAACATGTTCATGAAGTTCTTTGCACAAAATCACTCTCATATAAAGAGATATCACCAGGTTTATTCTTCACA
>JBBPCY010000142.1:506991-540493 GCA_037974405.1 Brachyalestes nurse | reverse complement strand
GTCAGAGGTGTAGAGGGAGTACAGCAGTGGCGAGAGTACACACCCCTGTGGTGCTCCAATATTGGTGGTGATGCTGTTCGAGACACACCTACCCACCCTCACCACCCTAGATCTACCAGTGAGGAAGTCCAGCACCCATGCACACACATGGCTGTTAAGTCCTAGATCCCTCAGCTTTGTGTATAGTCTACCTGGCACTATTGTGTTGAATGCTGAACTGTAGTGTACAAACAGCAATCTCACATAGTTACCCTGTTTCTTGTCCACATGACTGAGAGTGGTGTGCAGTACGTGTGAGATCTGTTGGATCGGTAGGCGAACTGGAGCGGGTCTGTGGTGTTTGGGATGGAGGATGAGATGAGATTAAACAGTCTCTCAAACACCTTCATTTCTTCCGAAGTCAGTGCAACTGGCCGGTAGATGTTCAGGCATGAAGGTTGCTTGTTCTTGGTCATGGGAACGATAATGGATCTTTTGAAGCACTTGGGGACCACAGACTTTGCCAGGCACTTGTTGAAGATGGCGGTGAACACACCTACTAGCTGGTCAGCACAGCAGCGCAGCAGCTGGCCAGTGATTCCATCTGGACCTGCCACTTTTCTGGAGTTCACACACGATCAGACCTCATACTCCGCTATGCTGAACACGCTTTCCTTGCTGATGACCTCGTCATCCTCCATCGACAGGCTGTAGTTGGCACTATCCGCCCGGCTAACCTCGAAATGGGCGAAGAACTCGTTCAGCTCGTTGGCAAAAGCAGAGTCGGCGTTGATTGTTGTGGTGCCCTTGGCTTTGTAGTCCGTGATGGTGCGCAGTCCATGCCAGTCCATGTGCGTCTCCCTGACTGAAGTGAGACTCCAGACACTTCCTGTACCGATGTTTGGCATCTCTCACAGCACGCCGAACGCCGTATGATGCAGCTTTGTAGGCACTCATGTCTCCGGTGGTGAGACCAGCGTTGTATGTTACAGTCCTGGCATTAACTGCAGCATGGATTGATCTGTCCAGCCACGGTTTCTGATTCGGGAACGTCTTGATTCTTGCTGTAGGGATGATTTCCTCCGCTAGCATGCTAACGAAGCTAACTGTTACATCCATAAACTCGTCGACGTCGTTCGTGCATGACCGGAGCATGTCTCAGTCTACGTCATCGAGCGTGTCCTGCAGCATAGCTTCTGATTGGGCAGACCAGCGTTTTACCTCCCTCGTGACCACCTCTTCCCTACGTATGTTTTGTTTATACTCGGGAATGAGAAAAATGGTGCTGTGGTCCAATTTGCCAAAAGCTGGCTGTGAAACAGCTTTGTAACCCTGCTTGTATGTGGTGTAACAATGGTCCAAGGTTCTAGCTCCCCTCGTTGGAAACGTAACGTGGTGGTAAAAGTTTGGCATAACTTGTCTGAGGTTTGCTTTATTAAAATCTCCTACCACAATGAGGGTAGTGCCTGGATCTTTGTTTTGAAATGCACTCAGCACATCATGTAGTTCAGACAAAGCCATGTACCTGTGTCTGCGTCGGGTGGGATGTAGACTACTGTGGCGATGACCGTGGTGAATTCACGAGGCAGATAAAAGGGGCGACATTTAACACTCAGGTATTCCAAATGAGGCAAGCAGCCACTGGAGAAAGTAGAAACACTCCTGGCATCACACCACCTACTGTTGACCATGAAACACACACCTCCACCTTTGTTTTTTTTTAATCTGCCGTCCTATCCATGCGGAACACTGAGAATGAGTCCGACGAAGTTACGGCAGGGTCCGGTACGGGGTATGGGGGTCAGCCATGTTTCAGTGAAGCACAGAATGTTACAATCCCTCACATCTCATTGAAAAGCAACTCTGGCCCTCAGGTCGTCCAGCTTGTTCTCCAGTGACTGCTGCGTGTTCTCCGGCGTTTCTTTGTTCTGCACCTCGGGCGAGCGTCGCGTTCCCCACAACCCGCACATAGGCTGGCAGATGTCCAGAATTCTCACACGGTCCTGTCAATTTTCCCTGCACTATTGACCGCCTGCTGGGCACTACACAGCTCTGGACTTGGGTCCATCCATTGTCTGAAGTTGAGACCAAGGCAATTGAGGATTACATGGCTGAGGCACTCCAGCAGGGGTTCAGTAGTCGGTCCATGTCTACTGCATCGGCTAGCTTCTTTTTTATAGAGAAGAAGGATTGCGGGCTCAGGGCCTGCATCAACTACCGGTGGCTCAGTATGATTACAGCGATGTATCCTCATCCTCTTCCGCTCATTCGATCACACCAAGCGTTTACACAAAACTCGACTTGCGGAGAGCGTATAACCTGGTGTGCATAAGAGCAGGCAATGAATGGAAGTTGCCAGAGGGCAGGCTAGGAGCAGTGCTATCTCAGAGACATGGAACTCCAGGGGAGCTCCATCCTTGCATCGCCTTCTCTCTGAAGCTGTCCAATGCAGATTATTGTCCAATGCAATTACGGCAACTGCAAACTGCTGGTGGTCATGCTGGTGGTCAAATCCACCCCTCGTCATTCCAAAGCAAGTTGCGCATAATAGACTACATTTGAGATATGGGCATTTAAAATACAGTAGGCTAGCTTGTGTCTCACACATACATGCGGCGTTGTTGTCTACGGACTATTAATGCTGACACACGCACAGAGTGTAAAATATCACCACCGTCTTTACTATTGTTGTTGTTTTTGTTTTGTTCTTGAAGAAACGTTGCAAAGAAATGTTTGTAAGTAGCCTAAAATACGCTAGACACCCACACATACACATAGGCATTCACACACTTACACTCGCATAAACACACGCACGCAAATACATGTGAACACCTCTTCAATTTGAACGCATAAATGCAGTCACAAACATACACTTACACACACACAAACATGCACATACCTCTTCGGCTCAAACTCAGGCATGCAGGAACTCATGCAGGAACTCAGAACCCACACACACATACATACATATATACACATACTTAATTTAAACTCATAAATATAGACATTCACTATAGACATTCACACTCTAATACACACATGCCCACTCACAGACACGCACACACACATACATCCTCAATTATATTCAAAATAAGTACGTTTTTGCACCCATACATACATGACCACTCACACTCAACCTTTAGCTTTAGATTCAGGGGATTAAAGCTAACATGGGCTCACTATGCTTTGTTACTTGGAACTAGAGTTGAATGTCTCGAGACCACTTTTATGGGTCTTGGTCTTGTCACAGTCTCGCCAATCATCAGAAATAATAAAACAATATATGAATGATTTGGGCCTGTGTGATGCCTGCCACACCACGCTTCAAGAATATACTTTCTTTTTACTAGTCCACTGCTCTTACTCCCGTTTAGACATTTTCCTTATCAGCAACTCATTGATGAAAGATATGATTGACACACAAATTTATCCAATCACAATTAGTGACCATGCACCAGTCATTATGACTTTCGCTATAAAAATGAGTGCACGGTCAAATAGACGTTGGATTTTGAATACATCATTACTCTCACATCCAGAGTTCCTAGAATATTTTAAAAGAGAGTGGATGTTATTTATTGAAAAAAATGACCTGCTCAACAACTCTCTGGACGTACTCTGGGAGATGGCAAAGGCTGTAATACAAGGTAGAATAATCTTAAATTCAGCACACAAAAAAGAAGGAAAAAGCACTTGAGACAGAATTGGAACAGGAAACTTTGGAAGCAGCCCATGTCGCCTTTCAAGAGGAACACCTACTTCTTTTCTTCTTTGCCGTGGGGGGAGGGGTAAGCTCAGAGCGGCTTAAATGGCTACGTTTGTAAAATGAAACTACAAATTAAAAATAAAATTGTTCTTCAAAGAGGGGGGTGGTGGCGGGTCAAAAAAAAAAGAACATCTCCATGCGTTGAACCCTGGATGTGCCCGGCGGGGAGAGTGTTCGTGCCCAAGCTCCTGCAAAACAGAGTTATTGAATGGGCCCACACGAGCCCCGCCACTGGGCACCCCGTGTTTAGCGGACTGTCAAGGTACTTAGGCTGTACTGGAAGCAAGGGCTGATGTTCTATGGACTGCACAGTTCTATTCCATGTGTACAGTTTCTAAGGTCCCCTGTCAGCTGCCTGCCGGGAAACTTACTGGCTTACTTACTGCCCTTACTGGTTCCACAGAGACCGTGGTCCCACATAGTGGTGGACTTCGTCACAGACCTACTGCAGGTAGATGGATGGTTCAGTAGCGCTGACTGGGTCTGGGAGGGAGCACCCACATTAAGTAAACATTGTGAAGTAAACCCTGGCGGTTGAGGTTGATGCGGCCCAACTCCTGGACTCCCAGAGGAGACAGGGCCACCTGCAGTTGGAGGTCCCACTTGAATCCAGGAGTGGTGGTGGTGCCTTCTCACCCTCCGAAGAGCTGCTGTATGCTCAAGGGGGGGTACTGTCACAACTGTGCTGCCTCGGCCATGCCTCCAGCGGGCCACGTGACCAGAGTACTCGTCAAGTCTCGTTGCGTCTGTGTGTCACGTACAGGTTTGCTTTTGTTTGAGCTTGGTGCCTGGCAACCTGTTCCTGATTACCCTTCTATGATACGGGTTGCTAGGCACCAGTTAATTGGCTCACCTGTCTCTCGTCAGTGTCTGTGTTAAGCCTTATTTAAGTTTCATTAGTCCTGTGTTTTGGTTGGTTGTCCATGTTGAGTCCCCTGTGTCTCCCTAGTTGAATGCCAGCTGATCCAGCAGGCTAGTGTGCTATAGGGCTTTAACACAAAAGAAGACTAGTCAACTTCAGAGGCACAAGTTGACGCCCCCTGAGAGAATGATTGTATGTTTATTTCTCCTCTCTCTGTGTGCTCGCTTGTGTACAAAATGCAGTTTCTGCCTCTGATTGGCTTACACTGACACACGTTCCTTGGTTTAACCAATTATTATAGTTCCTTCATAAAAAGGGAGGTACCACTGGCACAAGGAGAATCTAAACATAAGACCACAACAAGACAAGAGACATGGCAGCAGAGAAGACAGGCACACATCACATGTGTGGAAATGCTTCACTCTAGACCACACAAACAGCACCGTGACCTGCAAGTCGGTGTTAAAGTATAGTAACAGTACCGGCATGCTGCACGGCATCTGAAACAGCCTCCGCTAGCTAACATGGGTGATGCTGCACTGCACTTTCTGTTGTACACTTGAATTTACCAGAAAATTCAAGGCATTAGCCTTTGTTTTGTTTGGTTTAATTGTCATATTGAGAGTGTGTGTGTGAGAATCCTGGACTGGTCTCTTACTCTCTGCAAAGACTTTGCTCTCTAAACAGGCTCATGCTTCATGTAAGAGACCCAGCATGGAGCGCTCAGTAAGAGGCTCTGCATTTACAGGTTCTCACACGGTGGACTGTTATACAGAATTGACCAGTCATGCTGTCAGCGGGCTGGTAAACCTTCGCATGGCTGCTGTGGTTTGCGGAGCTGGGCTGCTGGATAGGAGTCCTAAATGCATCAAGTCCATCTCAATCCAGAATGACGTCCTCGCTTCACTGGCTGAGCGTGACCCTCGTCCCTGGTCTGGCTGAGAGTTGGAGAGGCTGTCTGTGTTTCTGTTTAAGGACTATTTCTGTTTGTTGCTTTCGGAGCTCAGTGCCTGGTTTATCTGACATTAAAACCCCTTTTGTTTCTGAAGTGTCCCACATCTCCTGGGCAGCTGGTAACCTAGTGGTTAGGGTGTTCGCCCTGCAATCAGGAAGTCATGGGTTTGATTCCCTTGCACCTCTAAGGGACCTTTGAGCAAGGTACTGTCCCTACACACTGCTCCATGGGTGCACTTTGCCTGGTTGCTTCACTTGGTGAATGGATTAAATGCAGAGGAAAAATTTTGTGCTATTCACACTGTGTGCTGTGCTGTATTCACATATGACAGAAAGGTCACCTTCATCCAACTACCTTCAGCTGTGACAGCCATCCCCTCATCACTTTTTGGTCATACTATTGTTTCAGAGCACCAGGATATCAAATATGTAAAGTGGTCCTAACATGAGTCTAGTAATTGCTATTAGTAAACACTGTTTATGTTTACCACTAGGTAAAGATGTTATAAATATGATGCAAAGACAATAATATCCTTGAATGCTGTACAAAAGTACTGTATGTGTTACAGGTGTGCCGATCCGATCAGTCTGATATGGATCACTAGATCAGAGATTGGAAAAAACAATCACGTAAATGTATGTAATAAGGATGAGGAGCAAGGCTGTGTTTCAAGTGGCTTCTCCCATAATGCAATACATGTCCCTGTACCAAAATAGATTCAGTGTGCATCTAGACAAATGTATTATTAACAGCTGTGTTACGCAGGGTGGGGAAGCGAGGACGAGCTGGAGGAGAGGCTTGGCGAGTTGGACGTGCTCGTTCAATGCGGCCGGTTGGACGAACTGGAGAAGCGGATAACTAGCCTCTTCCAGTCCTATGCAGCAGAGCCGCTACAGAGCGAAGGCACCTCGAGACGCCGCTCGCCAGCAAGGGGAATCCGCCAGCTAGCATCGTGCCACCACACGCCAGCAGCATGCCGTCCGCCGCGACTACGCTTCCGAGCTGCTAGGCCATGCTCCCGAGCTACGAAGCCATGCTCCCGAGCTGCGAGGCCACGCTCCTGAGCCACGAGGCAACGCTCTCAGGCTGCGAAATGTCGCTGTCGACCTGCAAGACACTGCTCCCCAGGGCCCAGCTCCAACGACCTGTCCCTGCTCCCTGAAGCAACCCACCATCTCTCTGGAGGGAGCCTCCAACACCTGCACCCCGGCTTCACCTTCCCAAGCCAGGAAGTTTAGTTGGGGTTAGCACGGGGGGGTCAGGTAGCCTGGGAGGTAGATCTGTTGGGCCCATTAGAGGGGTCTGTAGACAGGTTAACCCCACCTCTACAGCCGATTAGCATGTTAGCCGAGCCGGTCAGCCCATTAGCCGAACCTGTTAGCCGGTTAGCTGAGTCTGGTAGCCTGTTAGCTGAACCTGTTAGCCAGTTAGCTGAGCCTATTAGCCCATTAGCCGAGCCTTTTGGTCAGATAGCCGAGCCCATTAGCCAAGCAGCCTCTATAGAGAGGCTTGAGGGAGCTAGTGAGAGGCTGGTTGAGACTAGTGAGGGGCTAATTGGGGCCAGCCAGGGGCTAACAGAGCCTAGCCAGGGGCTAACAGAGCTTAGCCAGGGACTAACAGAGGCTAGCCAGGGGCTGACTGGGGAGAACCAGAGGCTAAACGGGCCTAGCCAGGAGCTAATTGCGGCTAGCCAAGGGCTAATCGAGCCTAGTCAGGGGCTAAATGGAGCTAATCAGGGGCTTAGAGGCCCTACAGGGGAGGAGGGCCTCTGCCTGAATTTTTTTGGGGGGGTACTGGGGTCTATGAGAGCTCCAGTGGAGCTCCCTGGCGCCCCAGGGATGTTGCAGGGCTCCAGTGAGGGGGCTCTGCCCAAAGGGACGTTGCATGGATTCAGAAAAGGGGCTCCGCCCCTAGGTGACGGTCGAGGTTCTCAAAGGGAGAGTCGCAAGAGGTCCACCCGTGTCGTAAGGTTAGTGTGTGGAAAGGCCGGGTGGAGCTTAAGGGCCGCCTCCCTTTGCCTCCGGCGCCCCTCCTCCTCCTTGAGTGGTGCGCATGTGGGGGGGGGGTACTGTCATGTCCCCTAGCGGCCACAAGGAGCCGCTGTTGAGTAGTTTTGGGTGTTGTCACTTTTCTGTTTGCTCCTCTTTGATTTCTGTTTTGGAAAATAAAACTAAGAAAGCAAGCATGGAAACGTGTCTGTGTGCCTCCTGCCTCACTTCCCGAGAGCTGGACGTGACAAATGTGTTCAATTCATCAGTGGAATTCAACAGTATATAGTGCATTAAGGTATGTAGTCTTCTGTAAAGGATGTGTACATATATTTACTTAAATATGCCATCATATTCACAGAAATAAACTAACATACTAAACTGGTATTTATAGGACTAGGTAATATGAAAATACACTTATCATGATAAATTATGTCAAATTATGTCACAGAGAGCTTTCCAGTCGCATGTTTAATTACAAAGAGAATATAACTAATCCTGTTGTGAAATAAAGATCTTTTTTGAGGGCACTTCTAAAATGTGTCCTGATCCTTTGCATGTTCCTCAGTTAATACTGAAAAACCATTTGAAAAATGTCCCCAATAACTTGAATAAATTTAGGCAGTATGTGACCATTTTTCTGATGAAAAGTAGCCGACTGTTGGGTTCCTTGGGTACTGCTTATGACCACCAGTCTTAAAGTAATGTATCAGCTAGATTCAGGTCATGCCCTAACTAGGTCACACTTCACTTTTTTCTCAGACACTGATGTATAGTTTTAGCTACCAGCCAATATGCTTGAAATCAGTTTTTACACTTCACTTCATAATCCATTATATGATGTAGTTGTGTTGATATAAGAAGATAATCATAAGTAGATGCTGACAGAGTGAATCATAAATTTTCTACAATTTACTGTATGTCAAATGCAACATAATCCTTACCACTAACAAAAATCAGCGTACTACTGTGTTTCTTTCATTTCTAGCTTTATATTTAGGTCAAATAATTTACTTTAGCGCACATTAATTAATGCATGAATGCAGCACTTTTTGTGACTAATATGAAAACAGTAAATAATACAATGAACATAGCAAAGATGGAGACAGAAAGTTTCACTTTAAAAAGAATATTTAGCAATCTGCACAATTTTTAAAAGATACATTTAATTACCACTTTCATTTGTCTTTGACAAAGTATCTCTACAAAGCTTTGCCAGTCTAACCCTTACGACTCAGAACATATTTCTAAAAATCTGATTTCAACAAATATAAACAGTGTAAAACCTAAGTCTAAAATCTGTGTTTGCTCTCTTACATGCTCGCCATTTGCTGCTCTTTCACTCGGCTGCTCTCCAGATCCACTTCCTCTGCGGGTTTTCCCCACCCACTTGTGGACAGAGACTATTCTGAAAGGTATTCCTGGTTCAAAGATATTGTGCTTTTCTGTTGGGTTAAAGAAATTTGGGTATTTTTGTTCTTTGTGTGCATTTGAGTGCGATGCCATTTTTATTATTTTAGTAAATATTATTACATTATTTTGGGGAAGCTTGTGACCTAGTAGTTAGGGTGTTGCTCCTGCAATCAGAAGGTTGTGGTTCGAATCCCAGCACTGCTAGTGGTACCACTGAGGTTCCGTTGACCCACGTACCATCCCCACACACTGCTCCCCTTGTTGGTGGATGGGTTAAATGCAGAGAAAGAATTTCACCCTGTTCACACTGTGTGCTGTGCTGTGGTGTCTTTATGCCACTTTAATTGACATCTTTTTTTAAATGACTAATTTTGGTTCTACATGACACTGAACACCAAACAAAGCTCAGCATGAGGTCTGACCAGAAATGTTTACAAGTCATTTTTACCAAGTCCAAGTCTGTGTGCTCGAGTACAAGTCAAGTCTCAGGAGTGGCAATGTTTACAAATGGTGACTCTAAATGTGGGATTTTTGAACTGTAAATGTTGAGCTCTAAATGTTTAGAAGCAATGGGGGGTGGTAGCTCAGTGGGTGGGATACTTGCCTCTAGACCAAGGGGTCATGGGTTCGAATCCTGCCTTCAGCATACTACCAGTGGGCCCCCAAGTTGCTCCCTGTAGTTAGGAAATTGAAGTCGCTTAAAAGCGTCTGTTAAATGCTGTAAATTGCTAATTGCCCCACAATTACAATTGACTGTTGCTTAGCAGGGGGCTGGACTGCGTGCTGTGATATCCCCTCACCAACATGGAGGATTTGCCTTAAATGATCTTAAATCTAAATGTTAAATATGGAAAATATATCTGTGAAACTTCACAGTTAAATAGGTCCCAGTGACACCTTTCCAACGACCCCTCAAAAACCGTTATGAGCTGAAAAGTAATGGGACACCGGGGCAAGGTGAACGGTTTTCAGGGGTTATAATGGCAAACGAGGGGTCTTTGGAAAGATTGCGAGATATAAATAAATAATTACATGAAATTAACATTGTTTACGAGTTATGAGTCACAACACCCAAGTCTGAATCAAGTCTCAAGTCATTGAGGGCAAGTCTAAAGTCAAGTCACAAGTCTGTTAAACTCAGACTCGAGTCCCCATCAACACAAACCAGGTGAACTTCCAAATATAGAGTTGTTTGGCTGTATGACAATGATTCACCATTTGTCCTGCTCCCGGCATGGATCCACTCCTGTTCTAAGGGCTCAAAGGGTAAAAAATGCCACCCAAGTAACAGCTGAGGATGATGGATGGAGAGAAATAATTTACACTGAAAGGACTGTTTTTATGCAGTGAAAAACATTCAATGTTCTGAACAAAGACAAATAAATGTTATATTTGCACAGACTATTGTGGACCCTGTTGAAATTTAATTGAACATGGAAGACATTTTTGTAGTGTAAGAAAATAATACCTGATGTTAAATTTAAATGGTCTTGATGGTTTTGTCCTGTTGCTTTAACATAAAGGACTGGGATTCATTATTTCTATTAATGCATGTAAAAATATGTCCTTTAAGCTGACAGTCAACTTTGGTTTTTCTGGAAATTTGTATTCAAAGTTAAAAAGGTTTTACTTTTAAATGTCAATTATTCTAAGATTCAGTCATAAGAAGAAAAGGGCGGTTAAACAAATTAGGCAGTTTTTTTTTGTATTGTTTGACAGCCCTAATTAGTTTTCAAATTTGTCAGACCAGAGAACCTTTTTGCTACTCCTGAGGGAAATTTTATAGGTTTAAGAAATCACATATGTACAATTTATGCAAGTGAAGTTTGTAAAATTTCATGTCAACCCAGAATCCATTTATATGAACAAACAGACAACTCCATGAAGAGCTAATATTTGGAATATGTCCCTTTTTTATTCCAAATGATTTATGTCTCCATATATTTCACTTTAGAGCGTGATGGCCCTCCTACATATCCCCACATTTTATAGCAATAATAATAACAATATATTTGAATAATTTTCATTTTTCTCAATTATGTTTGTAACAGAAATATGAGAAACTTAATAATACAAAGGGGAAAATAAAAAAGTGAACATTCATACAATGTCTAATGGCCCATCAGCATACAAAGGATCGCACTCTCACTCCCACATACAAAAATACGTTCGCTCCATGAAGTAAAAACATATTTCAGAATTTGGCCTGACTATTTGGACCTATTCCTATTTTTGTTTAAAAGGTACCCAAAATTTTAAGTAACTTCATCTGTTTTTGTAG
The DNA here is from genome assembly GCA_037974405.1 of Brachyalestes nurse. NCBI lineage: Eukaryota > Metazoa > Chordata > Actinopteri > Characiformes > Alestidae > Brachyalestes > Brachyalestes nurse. The sequence continues at coordinate 529,249 of JBBPCY010000142.1, read as the reverse complement.
CAGCTCAAAGTACACCACATTATCTTCACAGATTACAATCATTTTGATAAGACCAGTGATGTGTTTCAATGCATTATTTTGGAGTGTGTGTAGAGGGGTGTCTGCATCTTGCATTATCTTGCAGGCGGCAGAGATTTGACTAGAAATTGAGGGATGCAAAATTGGCTGAAGTAATCTCTAATAAAAATGCCCATAAAACCAAGTTAAAAAATAACTCTCCAAAATACTACTGTCCACAGCAACACAGACAAGAAAGGTACTGCCATGGCAGAAAATAAGATGAAAAGAAGGAAACAAAAGATATAAAAAGAAACAAAGCCAGTAACAATTAGGGAAAAACAGAACTCCAGAATACGTCTTTTCTGAGTGAGTTTTCAGTGAGTTCTTCTTTGTTTCTTACAAAAAAAGTTAAAAGCCATGTCTCGGTCCCCAAAAATCATTGTAGCTCTGCATGGTCCTCTTAAGAGTTTAAGGAGTAGCACAAGTCATCCAGCTCACAGTTATGGAAGAGAAAAGGAGGAATGCGAACCCCAAAGGTTGGAAGCCATATTCCACTGGGATGCCTGGAGCATCAGTGTTCATCTCCAGGGCTTTTGCTCTCTGACAGGTTGCATAGTACATAGTCAAGAAGACCACGGTTACATGATTCAGGATGGGGGGTCTCCCACTTTTGCATGATCAGAGTGGGACGAAGTGTCCAGTTTTTCTTCCTCTGTCTTTAAAACCTATGAAATATGCCATTACTTTTTTGTCCCTGACGCTGTGTTCTTTCTCTTCATAAAATACAGCTCTCTCCAAAATTCTGCCATGGTCCTACCAGAGATGCTAGCAAACTCATTGACTGACTGTTCAGTTTGTCGTGCATCTTTTGCACACTTTTGCACAATCACCGTGCAACCTGTTGCCTGTAGACTCAGTCCTGCTTGGTGAGCAGATCTGTGGGAGGTGTTTTTGTGGGTGGGAGGGGCCGTGGGGGAGGTGTGGGCTTGGGTTTGGGCAGGTGGGGGCTGGCAGAGCCCCCTCCTTCACTGTCTGTGTTTGTGTTGGAGGAAGATGGGGGTGGGGGAGGGGGCAGCCGGGGAAGAGACGAGGTAGCCGAAGCTAAGGGTGGAATGCGTGAGCAGGAGGACGAGGCAGAGCGGAGGCTCTGTATTCGCCGACACTCCTGGCACACCCGCACATGAGTGCAGCCTCGTGGTGGTGCAGGGGGGAGCATGGGGGCTGATGGAGCAGGAGGAGGGGTGCTGGACACGTTGGCCCCCAGAGGGTCATCCAGCAGACGCTGTGGACCTGGGCCCATGTCTGAGGGACCCCCACCTGCACCAGGTGGTCCTGCTGCTGCTCCAGCCAGTGGCCCTGGTCCAGCCCCACTGTAGAGCTTACCATTACTCAGACGCATCTCACGCACAAGCCTCATTGGCCGCGGAGCGCCTAGGGGGAGACGGGTGGGATGCCGGATGATTCCATGAGAGGAGAGGGGCCGCCTCCGCCGCAGACGAGAACTCTTTTTACAAGAGATAGCATTTCTGAATTCTGTCATCATCTCCTGACACACTGAAACCTAGGGACAAATGAGAAAAAGACAAAGTGAAATGACAGATGAGTAAAGATAGAATAAAAAAGAAGGAATGGAATATGAAGAACAAAGTAAGAAAGAAAAAGGAAAATTGCTTGCTTGCACACTCCAAAAACATTATGTAGTAGAGGCAACCCGTCATTCCAGATGGTATTGAGTTAGTAGTAAAAGAAATGACGTTGGGTGTAGTGTTAAAGCTTTATAAACTTGTGGTGGTTTTACAATGAGAAAATTATGATCCACACTACTAAAATTATAAGCTTTGTATCTGTGTATTTAAGAAGATTTGAGAAGCTCTATATCTGTTATACACCTAGGGCAAACCAACAAACAAATAAACCAACAAGCAAAACAAGCAAACAAAACCAGTCAGTGAATCTAGCCACTTCTGGATTAGGAACATTTTCACAATGCTGTTTCATTGAGAAAGAGCGATTTTGATTTGAAACATAAATATCCAATGACACTATGTAACTGGCACTATATAGTTGACCAGGGGTCCCCAGACCTGGTCCTGAAGTACTCCCTGCCCAGGGAGGTGCTTATTAATTTACTGATTAGCTGTTTGAAATTTGTGGGGAGCAAGGAAAACATGATCAACTGTATTCTATATACAGTTGTCTATATATTCCACTACAGATGACTTTAGGGTCTAAGAAATGTCTGTTTAAAGGGGTGTTCCACAGATTTTCAGAATTTCACAGTATCTAAACAAAGGCACTCGAATAACATTTTATGTACTTTCCAAAACAACCAATGAACCAACACAACATTCTGAATCTTCTGATTTTTTAAATTTAATGTTGATCTGAAAAAATAAGTTCTGAACCTTTTGAACTTCTGACCAGCACACTCTCTGCCATAAATAAAAAAAAAATACACACATCAGATGTTATGTTTCTCTAGAATGTTTTGCTTTGTTCAGCGTGTCTGATTTGAGCAGGACAAAGCCTCTGTAGCCTGAATGGCAGAAACATTGCCATGACCTAAAATCTGACTTATTTGATTATTTTTAACCTTAAATCTAAAATCACATCTGATTTGCTGCGCAGTTTGAACAAAGCCTAAATCTTAACCCTTTAACTATGCTAACATTTTCACTTTGTTTAGTTTCCTACAAATGAGTGTTGTAATCTAGGACATCCAGATATTATAAAACCTATGCGTGATTAAGTAATATAGAGAGACCACGGGGAAGGTGAAAAGACAGATAAGGTGGGGTGAAATAAAAGAGAGAGGAATGCAAAAAATATATATATAAAAATATGGAAAAAATATCAGAGGAAGTGAAAAAAGCAATTATGAATGATACAGTGTGAAGAGACAAGAAAATCCTACAGAGTCGTTTTTCTTGCTCATACACAATCTACATTCTATAGGATTTGTAGTAAACTGCAAGATAGTCTATCACCCTGCCACACATTCAGGCATGCCAAAACACCCACATAACGACACGGCATTCCACACCAAGAATACTACACTCACACATACTGTACAAACACACACATCTACAACACACACAGAATCAGTGGGTATGGCAACCTACTGGTGCATGTCTGTGATTTCGGCCTGGGCAGGGGTGAGGGCGTACCTCATCGGTCTCAGCCGAACGCCGTGTGGACCATATGAACTCCATGATGGCCACAAAAACAGCAATGATCAGACCACAGATCAGGACTACAAAGATCCCACCAATATTCTCCATACCCAGACCTATTGGACCAAAGAAAAGTGTCAGCAACACACACACACACATTTCAATTCATTCGATGGGTTCATACTTGCTGTATGTCTCAGTGGCATTTTGACACACCTTTCTTCACATTTACCAAATTTTTATTTTTCAAAACAATCCGCAGTGACTGGCAATATGACACACAGTGCAAAAGAGAAAATGATGTGTGAAGCCATTAACTTGAGAAGTAAGCATTTATTTATAAAAAATAAATAGAAAAACAATACACTGTGAAAACATTTCTGTTTGTTAGCTTAATAATTTCCAAACCCAGCATTTGCAGCACCAAGCATGGCTTGTCAACCCTTCATTATTGCAGTTCTCTACAGGTATATCAGGAATACTACAGGAATAGGATATTTTTACAATATTTTTTTTTTTTTACAATAAACAAAAATATTTAGTTAATAGGCAAAATATTGCAGCATAAAGGTTTTGTAATATTGTGACGCTGCTATAGTCCTCACAGTAAACACTAGTGTAATGAACTAAAAATACAGGCTGCTACTAAAACACTTCCTATTTATTCCCATGACTGAATCAATAGCCATGTTGAACACAGATGTATAATGTATACACATATTCACATACTATTTTCTTTTTCATTGTTTTTCATATTTACATATCATTATCATATCTTTAATTTGACCTTAGTTAACACACAGATCAATCATAACCTGAAACCACCAGCCCTCATGTTGCCAAATCTGTCAAGGCATGGACTTCACAAGACCTCTGAAAGTGTGTCAAGACGTTAGCAGCAGATCATTTAAGTCCTGTAAGTTGTGAGGTGGGGCCTCAACTGGTCAAACTGGTTTCTTCAGCACATCCACCAGATACTCAATTGGATTCAGAGCTCAGGAATTTGGAGGCCAACTGAACACCTTGAACTCATTTTTATGTTCCTTAAAACCAACAGTTTTTGCAGTGAGAGGAGGTGCACTATCCTGCTAAAAGAGGCCACTGCCTTTGGGGAACACTGTTACCATGAAGGGCTGTTCCTATACTCTTTATGTCGGGTGATTTGTCTCAAAGTAACATCCACATGAATGCCAGGACCCAAGGTTTCTCAACACACAGGATGCACACACACCTGGCCATAAACAGGATGTAAAGAAAAACATAATTCATCAGACCAGTCCACCTTCTACCATTGCTCCATGGTACAGCTGCTCATGTCACAAATGGTGGTTAAGAGTATGCTATTTCACATAGTAGAGATAAGTGGCATATAAGTAATATAGTGACGTTACTTATAGTAGTGATATTTAACATGGTAAGATTGTGCATGATAATAATAAGATATTGCACATAACATGGGCGTCACCGCCATTCAATCTGAAGGGGACATGTCGACTTCACATTCCATAATTATTTGTCTGAACCCCCCCACATTTAAAATAAAATAATAGTTCACCCAGCGCTCTTGAATCTTGAATCTTCTGAGCAGCCTGTCTATGCACTGATGATTCACTCCACTTGCATGCGGTGAGTTGGAGGCAAACCCGGAGCAGATTTCCAGTGGTGTATGTATTCTCCTATCGATTAAGTGGAATGAATTATTTCGCGAAAAATTCAAGATTCAAGATTCAACAGCGCTGGGTGTTGAATCTCTCCCCTAAAAATTTAGCTCCACCGACTGTCATGGCTTGCAAACGAGTGAAGCATGGCAGTTGCTCGGGGCTTAGATGTAAAAATGAGCACAAATGTATTTTTTTGTTCCTTCATGTACGCCTCTGAAGAACCAGTGGGTTAATTTTATTTCTTCTGGAAATGGGCTGACACGAGTTTCTAAAAATTTGTATGTTTGCACCAAACATTTTGCCGAAGACTGTTTCCGCAACCTGTGGCAATACAGAGCTGGTTTTGCTGAACGGCTGAAAATCAGTCTGGATCAGTCTGGAGTGGCTGTAACATTAGCTCTGCAGCTAACAGCTAACAGCCCAGTTAGCAGGCTACTGTCGCAAATGTAAAGGTAAATAGCATCAGATATGTGTGTGAATGGTGTGTAAATATACACTTTAACTCGAGTGTTGTACTTTATTTGGATAACTGTGTTGCAGTTAGTGTTATGGCGCGTGCGATATCTCTTTCCCCTCATTGAAAAATTTCCCAAATCTCACTACAGACGAATACAACTGTCTTGTACCAGCTACGTGACCACAGTAGCCATTGCTATACACTGTAAACATTAGCGCATGGTACTGTGGCCTCAAGCTGGCCCCTCCCGCACCCTCCTCTTCACCCTGCCTCACCTCTCAGAAACGGCGTGTGCAGGGAAATCTCATTGTGGGACTAGTTCTAAGTGGCTGTAATTCTGCACCAAGGCTGAATTTCGGAAAGAGACTTTAGATGCAGTATTAGGGGACCACTAGGACCTATATAAAAGCATAACAAATCAGCATGTCTTGGGACTTTTAACATAGATCTTCTGTTTGCTCCCCAGTCTCTAGACATCTTAATTATTATTAATCTCTTTGCATTTACTTCTCATTTTCTTAATATGTTGTCCCAGAGTGAGCTTTTCATCAACTATAATTCCCAGAAATCTAACGTCTCTAACCTGCTGTAATACTTGTCCATATAACTTCAATGAGACTTGCTTATGCTGCCTGGCAAAGCACATCACTTGTGATTTTGTCACTGACATTTTAAATCCCCACTTATGTGTCCATTCCTCCACTTTCCCTATTGCCCTTTGCATTTTCTTTTTCAAGTGGTCTAGATTTCTTCCCCTCACCCAAAGTGCCCCATCATCCGCATATAGTGACTTTCCTACTGTCCTTTCCACTCTCTCAAAGATATAATTTATCATTATGTTAAAGAATATTGGGCTGCATACACTCCCTTGCGGAGTTCCATTTTCAACAGTGTAAATTTTAGAGTGCTCCACACCAACCCTCACCTGTATTTGTCTCTCTAACATGAATGCTGCAACCCAGTTAAACATTTTTCCTACTATACCTTATTTCTCTAATTTAATGAGCAGTCCTTCCTTCCAAAGCATATCATAAGCCTTTTCTACATTAAAAAAAATACTGCAACTACTGACTCTTTGTGTGTTTGTGCTTTCCTGACTTCAGATTCTACATGTGTACATGTGTGTTGTATTTTTTTTTTTACTTCAGAGTACTGGATCCATTGTGCTCCTGCCCTTGCGAAATGCATTTTGATATGGTCTTCCCTAGTTGTGAAGTTAAAGCTATGGGTCTATAACTTGTTGGTTCTGATGGGTCTTTACCAGGTTTAAGTATAGGTACTATGACTGATTGCTTCCAAGCAGATGGAATTTTGCCTGTTCCCCATATTAAGTTGAATAACTGCAATACTGCTGTGAGTGAATTGTTTGATCCATGAACTTTCACAAATGTACTTGCTAAAAGTTCTGCCTTTTCCATATTACTAATTGCTTTACTGCCAGTACTACATAGTACTGGTATTTCTATTTGCTTTTGTTTACATTCATTTTCCGGACCATTCCCCAGACCTCTTAATTTCTAACAAACTCCACTCCAGAAACTGTTGTGATGGTCTGCTGGCTTTGCGTGCGTTTGTCTTGTCCTGTGTTTGTGTCATCCATGTAGGCGTGGCTGCAGCCCATTTGTGGAATTGGTGACACCTGCACCCAGTGTCTCCATCTCTTTAAAAACCACTTCCACCCTGTTACCTTTTGGAGCTTTCTTGCATCCAACACTCCACACTTCACTTCCACGCATCCATGCACTTACTTCACATTACTGATTTTACTGACTTCCACACTCTATTATTTTGGTTTCATTGTCTTTGGTTGTGGTATTTGTTATAATAAATTATTTATTATTTTGTCTTTAAACACTGCATCCTTCATCTTTGCCTTGAGCCAGGTCATAACACTGTATCTAAAACTATTTTACTTTATTTTCATGATTTTATTTTTTCATTATTTTATTCATTTTATGTATGGTTGTACTTGTCTTATTTAATAATCCTAAAGAATAGTTATTCATATTTTACCTTATTTGGTTTGTTTTAAGCTGATTCAATAACATTTTAATATTTTCAGTCACTTTATGCACTATAAATGCTTGGCTATGCTGTAAATGCGGGTTACCCTCAATGTATCTCCAAGGCTGGCTGATCAGTGTGCCTTTGTGATGTGGATTCTTTTAGCTATTCTACTACTACATACAAAAGTCAAGATTAGAACTCACAAATGCATTTATTTAAAACCGAGGATTTTTTGCTTACATTTGTACAATAAATTACACAAATTCCATCCTTTGATGAACCTAATAAATATGATAGATCTTTGCCACATTCTCACTCTCTTACACATGGTCTCAGAACATTTTTGTAAAGATCCATTAAACTTTACAGGCCATGTACAGATTGGAAAATACCTTCAAATCACATTTAAAAAGCCTAATACAAGCACAGTTTAAACAGAAATAAATGGCGACTAAACAGGAACGATAAATCATGTAACAGTATGAAAAGTAAAAACTAAGGTGTGCCACATTAAGGCAAAAACAAAATGAAGAGAGAAAATGACATGCTGTTACCTTCAAAATGTACACAGACACTACAGTTAAAATGGTAAAACTGTCTGTACAGAAAGTACATATTAACAGTGCAAGATATTAAATAGCTCAAAACACACCTCTTAATATACAAATGTATAACAAAGGCATACAATTACATACAAGTGCCAACCAGGACATACCTTCAAGTTATGCTTCAATGGGTAGGCTATACAAAGGAAACACTAGCGACGCTGTCTGCATTGTACAGTTATTTATCTATGATTTTTTTGGCTAATTTTTTTGTTATTGTATCCTTTGCCCTGCCCAGAGTATGGCAATATAAAGCAATGACCTTTGAAGGACAGAACTATTTCCCCCAATGAAATACACAGTTTCAAGGAAAAATCTGTTCTATATGCGCAGTGAGAGCACCATGATTAATTTGGCTGGGACTAAGCTAAACTTATTTTTTCTCTAGAACAGAAACAACTTCCTGTACGCTTGAACAAGTAAGTGTTGATTATAATATTACTGCCAGTAAGAAAGATGAGGAACACACATATGGTAGTAACATATAAGATGGTCACTTTCGTTTATCTTTAAACAATCATTACCAACCTTACTATTCTCAGTACATAACTGTATCTTACTGCAAATACATGCCACTGGCCATGCCACTTTTGCTTTTCTCAAATAAGAAGTGCTTTTTTAAACCAAGGGACAGGAAAACGCATAAATTACAAATAAAGGAAGACATTATACACTAGGCTACATGTGGAATAAAGCAGATTCTGACACTGCAAGTGATATCCAACAAACATTTTAGGCCACTGAACTTCCACTGCAATACTGTTTATACACCCCATTCCCAGGGGTTTTGTTTAATATATCTCAGTAGTAAAATACATTTCTTGGCTGCCAGAAAAGATACTAACTTCTCTCTATGTAAACTGTCTCATAACGATAAGTTTTACTTTAGAAATACTGAACTCACATTATTAATTCATGTGCATTATTTAAACCCCATTAATAGTAAACAGCCCTTGGCATGATGACTTTTCACGCGCTCCTCCCGTGTTTTGAATAACAAGACATTTCAGGGGATTCTACGTGAGTTTAGGCTCAAGTAGTTCATGCTTGAGGTGATGGGCCAATAAATATGTATTTCTACCTTAAGGCTTTCTATAAGCATTAAATAATTTTATTGATTATTTGAGCAGTATTATGGCCCATGCTAATTAGACTGACTTGTTTTACTGCAAGGAATAAAACAGCCCTCCAGTTCTAGGTTAATTCTTGGTTTCACTCTCTTTTAATGTACTACTCCCAGCAAATGCCTCAAAAGAAGACTTCTTTATCGACAATATAGCTATCAGTGAATTTCCTCGGCTATAAACTCCTTCACAATATCTAAACAACATAATACTGAAAATCACAACTGGATGTTGACACATTTAGATTGTGGCCACCGAATGAAAACTGATTTGTAGCTGAAGAAGAAAGATACATACACCAGGAATAACAATGTTAATCTGGCTTATCACTGCAGTATACTTGCTTCAAAAAGAAAATGTACATTAATCAACATGGACATAATTATTGCTCAGAACTTGACCACAGGGCAAAAGGAAAAACATAACAAAAAAATTTATTCCATAAAAAGATTGTTTTATGCATTCTTCCATCCCTTGAAAAAAGTACACTTGAGTGCAATTAGTTTGCAGTGATAATTGTCAATACAAAATAGTGCTTCTTGTTGCCTGGCTCTATTGTTTTGAAGCCATCCTTTAATTCTCTTTTCATTTTTGTGCACCAGTTTAAGTCCTACAGGAAGAGGGATAGTAGGCCAGAAGCTTGGCTGAGTGCTGGTTAAGTGCTCCGTGCAAGAGGTTCATTTCTCTTTGTGTCACCTGCACTCCACTGAAACTCCAGAGTTCTGTGATGAGCCCGACACAGTAGGGTCTGCGAGAGTCAGCATGACCGCTGCCGTCAAAGAGCTGGACGATGGAGAAGAGGAGGAGGAGGAGGACGAAGCTACTGCTGCACCTGCTTAAGTCAGAGTGATTCACTTTGTGAAACTGATCATTTTGTTACAGTTGTGAAATGTAATAATTAAAAATACAACACACATGTTCAAAAATATATATACAAACAAAAAACCCATGATGGTGTCTTTTTGCTTTTTTTTTTTTTTAACTGTACGCTCTAAAATAATCAGTGACTACTGAGCTTTTGGGGTGTGACTGTTTCCAAAGGGAGATAATTAGCACTCTAGCAATTGCAAGGGTATGTTTAGAGGAGAGGATTAAGAGAGTAGTTATAGGATATACACAAAATAGCATACTGCAACTTGCATTGCTACACATTGCAATTACAATATACACAAGTGAACATAGTGAAAACACACAGAACAAATTTTCTCCCTAATTATAGTCATGTACAATTCCACCCCATAGCTAGGACTTCCCCAAGATAGCATGTACTTCCTCCAAGTCATGTCAAGTCCGCCACTGCATCTGTTTTAAACTGCAGCTCATGCAACAGCAATAGACAGCTTTAAATGCTTGGAGGAGAACACTCACAGCCAGTTCTGTTATGGGCTGTTATGTTCAGACGGCCATGTTTGTAAGCATTCGGCTGACTGAGTGATGGATGGAGAGGGAGTGCCATCCTACCCACCCAAAGAGATCAAAGTCAATTAGACTCCAAGGCATAAATAGCTGTAGCATCACTGGGGATCAAACTCACAGTCTCCCAAGAAAAGAATTTATGTCTGATGAATGAGAAGTAAATGGTCAGAATGTAGTCACAGCAACAAATTCAGTGATTCGAGGATCTTTGATTTGTCTGTGTAACTGTGTACTGTGAGGGAGAAAAAATATCCATGTTTGAAAATCATGTTTCACCTCCCATACTCATTAATCAAATTAATTATATTGTACTTGGGTCTTTTTACTCATAGTCCTAATATGGAATAGGGAATTTATGACAAATGAGGCTGGTAAACTGAATCTTCTGCAACCATGTCTTTGTAATGCAGGGAAAATGTGATTTTGCATGGACATGCATGCATAAGATGTCCTCTTGAAGGCAACATTGTTGCTCTTAAATCTCAATGAGAGACCCTGGCTTTTGGACTTGTTGCTGATAACATTCTGGTTGGTCATCTTTGGTCCAGAGAACATAATGTCCATTTCTTCCAAAAAAAGATCTGGAATACTAATTAGTCTGACCACAATAAACATTTTCACTATGTGATGGTTCATCCCAGATGCAACGTAGAGGGAAAAACTTTGTAAATCCCTTCCAATCTTTCTTTGAGGAACATTGTTTTTAAACATTTCAATAATTTGTTGACATGCTGAAGATCCTCTGCATATCACTTGTTTAAAATCACACCATATTTTTTTACCTCACTACCAGCCCTAAATTACCCTGTCTCAACTTTTTTTGGAATGTGTTGCAGGCTGGAAATGAAGGAATAGATCTATATCATAAACAATGAAATTATTGGTTCATGTGCATCCGAAACAATATGACTGCATTAGCACAACCAGAGGAGATACCTGTCTGATGATATCTTTGAGATTTCAGGCAAGCTAAAGTAGTTGATTAAATAGACATCATAATTAAAACATATGCTAATTTAACCAATTACTTTTAGAACAGTTTACTTCCATGTAAACTGACATGCATATTATTCACATGGTACACGAAAGTTAAAAACAAATAAAAGACAAACTTCCTTTAAAGCAACTGTTTAATTTCAAAGCAGGAACACACGGATAAAAAACTGTGTCCCTCTCCAAATGACACTACATATATGTCTTAATACGACTCCTCCATTATATAGTAATTCAGGATATAGAAATTTAAAACTTACTTTCTCTGTCCTTTTTTTTCATTCGCTTTCGTCTTCTGTCAATGGAGGCCACTTCGGATTTAAGTGAGAGATAGTGATTCCTGATGTCCTGCAGTTTCTCCTGAAGGAATGCTATCCTCTCTAGGCTACTCATATTTTCCAGATCCGCTGGAAAAACAGGTTTAAAAATTAAACAAGAGAAGATATTTCAATCTATAAATCATTAAAATAATGTGACGACAGTTTAAAGGAGATTCGTAAACTGTTATCTGAACCACATATGGCACTCACACATTTGAAAACTCCACTTATAGATGCGGGCTCCCCGGCTGTTGTTATGCTGCTCTTTGGGCTGCAGTTGTTCAGAGTCGCTGTGTTTGTGGTATTTTTGGGACAGGGGTGTCCGACTAGAGCATTTAGGTGAGTTAATGGCCTTCATTTCAGCTGTGCTGCTCTTAGATGTGGAAGATTTGGCTGTGCCCTCACTGATAGCCTGGTCCTCACTGTCACTGCTGTTGGCTAGAGAGTGAAAGAAAGGGAGTTTTTAGATCACTGAGGTCTGTATTTGGTTCTTGAATGTATTTAAAAGAAAATAAATGGCTCTCCAAATGTTTTGGCTGGGAAATTTTTTGTAAATTAGAATTATTTTCCAAACCATTCCTGTAAGGCCTGCCATTATCATCTATAAATGAAATCACTACACTATTAAAATTAAACTGGATAAAGTTCTTATCTACTGACTCATAATGAAAATAAAATTCTGGAGATTTGGACAAAACAACAAATTGACAAATTTTTGGGGGGTAAAAATGAGTATAAAAAACAGCCAACAAACTAAAAGACAATAACAACAATGGCAACAACAATAAGACAAAGGCAGCAGTTTCAGTTTAATTTTACCTGTTTTGTGGTTCTTTCTGGGATGCAAGCTTAGGGTCTTGTGACTTCGCTTGAGTTTCTTTGATGTTCCACCTCCTTGAGACTCTTTTTGCCGCTTTTGACAAGTAGATGTGTCTGCCCAATTGACAAGAAAATTGTAAGTCAAGGAGATCACAACAACTCAATGTTAAAATTTTGACTTAATGGTTAGGTCTAAAAGAGAAAACATGAAAGTTTTATTTAACTTTCCATTTAACAAACAAACTATCCTACCCTAGTTGCCAGTTTATTAAGGTAACCTACCTTGTCCTACTCTTAGTGGTCATATCAGGTCCACCACATAGTTATATTATCAGCCACCCTCTACCCTTTCCATTAATGAAAAATGATCACCATAGGACCATCACTTTTATGATGCTATTTTGATCTATTTGGCAGATAATTCTTGTCACAAGATCATTCTACAGTCGATGTGGTAGTTAGTGAGTATTGTGTCTGTATGTATGGAAAACGAGTGTGTGTAAAATTATTTTAATTAAATTAAAAAATACTGCCTACCTTCTACTTTTTGTTCACTTTCCTGCTGATTGGTGCTACTGAGAGTCAAGCTGCAGTTGCTGTTGCTAGACAGGTTACCATCGAAGGCGTTGGAGGAGGATGCTGCTGTTTCTTCCTGATTCAACTCCTGAAGCTCACAGCCCACACTCTCCACTTCAACCATGCTGTTGTCTGACTCGCTGCGGCCACCAACACACTGCTCTGTCAGAGGTCTTGCTGGTGAGGACTCAGCTGGGAAGCAGGAGGTCTGGATAGAGCTCTGAGGGGGTAGGGATGATAATGAACGCATCTCTGCCAGTGCTTCCGTGGACTCAGGTGTGGTGGGCGGAGTGTTGAGGACAGAGTTGCTCCCACTACTGGGATACTCCTGGCTCTTATCTTGTTGGCTCTCTTGTAATTCTTTGACCGGTTCCTCTTGCTGACTGGTCTCTGAGCGAGGCTCATCCAGGGCTTGCACTGCTGGGGGAGGAGAGTTGGCAGCCTCAGTGTCTGAATCTGAAAACAATTCTTTCAGGGTCTTCTTAGGCCACTGGGCCTGGATGCTAGACCACACGTCCTTCTGGCCTTTGGCACGGCAGTTAGTAGCTCGTTCATCCATTCCAGCTGCCATTTTGGCTCGTTTCTCTGGGATTTCCCAGAATCCTGAGGACCGCCCACCCTTGGTCTTCTCTTTCAGCCCATTGTACTTCTTCGAGGGTGAACCTTTGATTTTAGGATGTAATTGTGGCTCCTCTTTGACTTGAGTCAAAGATAAGGTTTGAGGATCACCCTCATCTTCAGAGCTGCTGCTGGATTCTCTAGGACCCACACTTGTTTCGTCCAGCATCTTCTGTGAACTGCTGGGGAACCATTCAGCTCCTCTACAGCCTCGGGTTTTGCTTTTACATTGATTTTTAGCAGTGTGTTCAGCTGGCCCTTCAGGTTTTCTCCTCCTGGTACTGGGTATTTCACCCTCATTCTCAAACTGATCCTTTTGTTTGCTTGTATCTGTCCTGTCTTGGTTGGCTGGTTCCTCACTTCTGATCAAGCTCGGTGAAACCTGAAGGCCTTCAGTGGATGACCTGCTCCCCCAGTGTGGAAGCACGTGATGATGTTCTGGAGTACCTCCTCTTTCAAGGCTTGGACAACCTCCTAGACCCTCGTCTTCATGGTCACCTTCATCCTCCTCCTCATGCTCACTATCATCTGTGGAGCTGTTGGATACTGCAGGGAATATATAAATAAGTATGACTAAAGACTAACTATCAGACTTGAGCTTTAATTATGACAGAAATTGTAGTTTGCAGCCTGACAATATTCTTTCTGAATCCTGAACTCAGAATGAATATTTGGGCCTCAGTCAGGTTTGGACAACTATCTTAGACTGCAAACAAGTTCATTAACACTAATGTTTGTCATTGTGAAAATGAAGGCTAGCCAAAAATAACCAATGAACTGCAGTAAAATGGCCTATTTCTCTCAAATTACCCTGGAGTCCATTGAGATTGGAGACAGATTTGACCAGAGTCTGCTGCCCCCCTTTATCATCAAATTCTTCCATCTTTGGACAAACATAATTGTCAGAGGTGGTTTCAGAGGATCTGTTGATGTGATTACTGGAGGGAGAAAGGCCATCTCTTTCATTTAACCTCTCTATTCGTTCTCTCTCTCTTTCAGCTTTGTTCTGCAAAACAAAAAAGACAAATTTTCAATATATTTAACAAACAAAAATAAAGAGGAAAAATATCAAACACAGAAAGGACAATAACATTTTCTAATATAAGGAGCAGAAAACATGTTTTTCCAGCTAACCTTTATTTTTTTTCGATGCTTTATTTTGGGAACATTCTTGTTAGCTGGTCGCACAATCTTGTCAGCTTTGATCCATTCATCATACCTAACAGAAAAAGGCAATCATGTTAATATCCCACCCTAAGATTTAGCTGACAGAACAGTAACACAAGGACAAACAGGTAGCTCTAAAATGGCATTCAACACTTGTACTTGTACACTTATACCTCACAACCATGAGTCTAGCAGATGCAGCTGAAACCTGTTTAAACGTTCTGCTCAGTCTGCATAATTGTGCTAAAGCTTTAATATTTTTAAACCTGATGCAAATTATTGAGTGAACTAAACATGAATGACAGCAAGAAACATTTCTTGGTTGACTGGCAAAGATAAAAGGTCAAGTTCGTCCCAAAAGGGGAAAACAGTCTATGCAGAGATACATCATAGCTCAAAGCAACCACATACAATCAGTAAATATAAACGCTTAATAATGAAGGTACTGAAAACAGTTATTTACACCAATGCCCTAGAAAAACCACATTTGGTGTTCTAAAGAACCTGTAACTGAACCAGTTTTAAAGACCAGGGTAAATGAGAAATATAAAAAACATTTTAAATGTATAAAAAATACCTCCACATCACACAAAAGTTCCATACCAGTTAAATGATTTTACTGTTTGTCTATTCAACAACAATGTAGAAAACGCTATTTTTATTAGTGCATTACACAGGCATGCATGAAATTAATTTTTAGGGTGACAAGATTACAGCTGTGACATGTCACCCTCACACCTCAGTCTCCCTGACATTTAGAGCAAACACCCAGTCAACCTGCCCATCTTCTTTCGCAGTTTAAACTAGTCATCACCATTATTGTGACATGCAATGGTCTCGTGCCATTCAGCCTATGGTCTCTCAAAATGTCAGCGCCACTTCAGTTAAACGTCAAACAAACGCCTGACTTATTTCATCAACCTTTAGATGGCCACAATAAAACTCTGCACACGCCATCATTGCAGGGGGAGCCTATCTACCACATTGTGACCTTTTGAAATATGGAAATATGGGAGTTGCCAGGGTCCTGCCTTACCTGACATTCCAGCCACAGTAGTGCACCAGGTAGAGCACCTCTCCCCCCTCCAGGTCTGACTCTTTCACAGTGGCTTCGTACATCTTCTGATTGCGGCCTCGCCCATACCTCACCTGCACCTTCATGCCAGGGGGGTAACACTCAAACTCTTCCCCCTCCTCCCACTCCTGACTGCTGTCATCCCTGCAAGAAAGACAGTTCAGCACTTCCTTGCACTAGGCCTGACCCAGAATATAGCAGAACAAAACCCACCCCACCCAACCAATAAAAAGAAAAACGTGACTGGGTCTTAAGCTTACATATTAATAAAGCCCTGTTATTCTCTTTTCCTGTCACTTATATACCAGTCACTTAGACCTATTCTTTAGACTGTAAGGTATCTATGGGGTCATCAGCCAGCGAAAAATCCCACGAAAAAGCCTGTTGATCTAAATGTACTTTCATATTCGGTTGAAAGGATTTGTTGGGAGATAAAATGTAACATTACTGATACAGTTTAAGACGTTGTACCAGCCCTGCATGTATGTAGGGGAGGGGAGTACAGGCTGCAAAGCTAGGCTTAGCAAAGCACAGCATCAGGCAGTGTGTTTCTGTCTACAGTCCTGAAAGCCTAACTGCACGCGCACACGCACACACACACACACGCGCACACACAGATCATCCATGACTTTAAAATCACCTGCCTTATATTGTGCAGGTTTCCCTTAAGTTGCCAAAACAGTTCTGATCCATCGAGATAAAGACTCCATAAGACTCCAATAAGAAACTGTACTGTGCAGAACCTTTTAGTCCTGTAAGCTGTCACGAGTGGACTAATTTCTTCCCGCAATCAAAGTGAGATTTTTTTTATGCTGAAACAAAGCGAAATACACACAGAAGACTAAATTCAGGATATTTGAGGACATATGGAGACATTTGATGGGGATATTTGGCGAGCAGATAAGAGTTTCCTGAGAAAAATCGAAGAGACGCTCCGGACGCTGCTTTTCGTAAAAATTGGGAATTAGGACACTGCGCTAAAAGTGTCTTTATACTGTTTGGGTTGTGATAAGACTGCTTTGGAGTTGTTTTATTGTGTTTTGAGCAAGTTTTGTTGAGTATTCTCGAGTATTTCTGGTTGTGTATACATGCGTACTGGGCTGACTGAGTGGAGGGGCGGAGCCGACTCTTTCTGACTGGCGCGAGTTTGGGCTTTATGAATGGGATGAGTGGGAGAGAAGCGGTTAGTGATTTATAATTCTGTGGTAAAATATAAGGATTTCTCCAAACTAAATGGCGTCTCTGCTTTCACTAAAAAACGTATAACATTAATTTTTTATTCTTTTGAGCTCAACATTTGAACACAAGTTGACAAGACCTGTGGCTATGGGTTTTCAGTGTCAAAAATAAAAACCCTCTGACAGGGACGTTAAGGATCGCTGAATTCAAAGAGGTTTGACACAGTCATATAAGAAAACCGGTATTCCATATACATATTTTACACAAACATTAATTACGTTGTATGACAGAATTGTGAGCTTTTAAAGTTGGCAATGCAGAAAGCAAGATGGCTGCCAAAATAGGGGGTGAAAGCTAATGTCATCTAATGGGGTCAAGTGGGCCTTGGCAACATGCCGTGATAGATAGGTGGGCCTCAATGTTGAAAAGGTTGAGAACCATTGATTTAAAGCATTAAAAACCACCCCACCCAAGAATTGCATCCTGACTCTTTTTACGCATGAGATGCAACACACCTTGTTTTCAAATAGGCATTGTCTAAGCACTTTAAACAGTCCTGTGGCTAAAATTAAGGAAGGGCAGCTGAGGATAATCAGAATGGAACGTGTGCTCATTTGGATGAAGCAGTAGCATAATAATGACGATAATCGGGTTGATGAGAGATGGTCCTGGGGCTGTGTATTTATTTGCTCTGTGTAGAGCGCTGAGTGTGAACATATTACCTGAGTAAGCAGAACAAAACACTCTCCAGCTAACCCCTGCCTTCCCCATAGCAACAGCACAGAAGCAGTGGGTTTGTGCATGTAAATGTGTGGTCTTGGCCTGAGAGGTAAGACCACTGAGTCTAGGACTGTTGAGAGAGAGAGAGAGAGACAGAGAGGGAGAGAGAGAGATCCTGCATTCAAATACTTTAGTAATACCTCCTTACCAATAACACTTAACCAGGTGAGGTTTAGGAAAGAACATACATTTTCCTGCAAATCTTAGATAGTCATCAGTAATGTTTGATTGAGCTGTCATTGCATTGCCTATTGACAAATATGATTGTGTTTATTTAAGGCACTGTGTGACAAAATGACAAGAAGGATTAGAACACTTAGCTGACCAGAGTGGATGTCATTCATATTGATTTGGGGCTAGAGTGTGTGTCATGGGTCAGAGTGATTAGCCATGACAGGAAGCTTCTGGGGCTGATCTGAGGACAGTTGTGGACACAGTGAGTCAGAAGCAGGCAGGGTAAAGCCTTCTGAGTCAGTGAGGAAGGGAGACCTCAATTATTGCACTGTCCAAACAAACCTACAGGCCTATACACATTCTCACCCACTCACTCTCACACACTTTCTGTCTCTCTCCTGACAGCTTTAGTAGCTGCTTTTCTTACAACTCTTGTATGAAATCTCAGTCTAATTCTGTAATGAACTTTTTTTATGTAATGTTTTGAAATGTAAGATTGAATGTGTTGTATTGGGTACATGAGTCATGATATGGCAGTGCAGCCTGTGTCTGACCAAACATTTCAAAGAAGCTTTCATATGCAGTGCTAGCAATGTCTCTCCTACGTTTCTCTATAATCTGTACTTAGTCCTTAGACATGTCTTTGATCTGCACTGTTGAAACACATGTACATGCATCACACAGGACATCCCAATGCACAATGTTCCAAGCATTTTTTAACTTTAAGCAGACAATGGTATTACAATTACACATTACAATGGCATCTGTGAATTTTAACAAGAATTGGACAAGTATTTCTCAAAAATTACTCTGAGGTCCTTTTTGTACCACACTTCTTATCATCCATGCTTGTATTCATCACAGAATTCCCACCATATTATTTTAAATGCCACACACATAACTCACAGTGAGGGCTTGCTATTAGGGATAATATATTTTATATGCATTACTTATTGCATCAGTAAATGATTATATTTCTACAAAGTAAACAACGAGCCGAATCCAGTTCACTCT
Organism: Brachyalestes nurse; assembly: GCA_037974405.1. Lineage (NCBI taxonomy): Eukaryota > Metazoa > Chordata > Actinopteri > Characiformes > Alestidae > Brachyalestes > Brachyalestes nurse. The sequence goes on along the minus strand of JBBPCY010000142.1, from coordinate 510,091 downwards.
ATATAAATTGATTGAAAATAATTAAGAAAAATCTATTTTATTATACTAATAGTTTACACAGTTGGTAGCACTGTTGCCTCACACCTCCAGGGTTGTGTGTGTGCAGTTTGTATGGTGGCATGGGTTTCCTCCGGGGTCTCCAATTTCTACCACAGTCCAAAGACATGCACATCATGTGAAGTGGGGACTGTAGGTGTGAGAGTGTGAGTGCATGGTGTGTGTGCGCCCTGTTTTGGGCTCGCGCCTGTAGACCTCGGGATAGGCTCTGGGTACCCACGGCCAACCCTAGTAAGGATTAAGCAGTTACAGCAAATGAAATACTACTAGATGAAAATAAAGTGGCCCCTTATGGTCACACGTAAACTCATCACAGCACAGCACACTGTGTGAACAGTGTGAAATTCTTTATCTGCATTTAACCCATTCACCAAGTGAATCAGTGGGCTGCCACCAATGAGGGCTACCTGGGGAGCAGTGTGTGGGGACGGTATTTTGCTCAAGGGTACCTCAGTGATGACACTAGCAGTGCTGGATTCGAACACATTCTGACCTTCTGATCGCATGGGCCTCTCACCCAATACATGTGTATCTCACCCAATACTTACTTAAAGTAATATCATGTATGTAACAATGATTGCAGTATCTTTAGAGAACAGTGCAGAGTAGCTTCTCTGTGCACATCGGGGACTGAGTTGTGTAATTAATTTGTCAATAGTAATACAATAGCAATGTTAATTAGCATGAGTGCTAGCAGCCGAAGAGTTTTGCATGACTCCACTAACCTTCCTTTCATGAGTGACCAAGTTCTGTCCAAAAGGCAAGTTAGATGGTTTTAATACAAAAAAGCATGGCATGCTACATGGATTTACTGTAACTAGACAAATCTCTTAATCTGAACATTCATTGTAGCAAACTTACTAGTGTAGATAACTAGCAAGCTGAGCTATTGTTAGCTAAAATAACTTTTCTGACATGCAGGCTCTGCTGACACTGTACTTGATTCTTTGTCAGCTCCTTGGCATGAATAGATTTAATGTTTCCCCACTGGCAGTGTTATTTGTCAGGCTTTTTTTGTTATGAATTGTACATTTCATTTACTGATGGACTGTCGATGTGTGTGTTGAGAAAGAACATATTTTTCCAGACTTTCTAGACAGTGACAACATCCACTATATGGACAAAAGGATCAGGACACCTAGCCATTACACCAACAGGGACTTTAATGACATTGTATTCAAATACATAGACTTTAATATGGAGTTGGACCCACTTTGAAGCTATAACAGTTTCCACTATTCTACACTATTTCTACACTTTCCACAAGATGTTGGTGAATTTGTGTCTATTCATTCTGTAGAGCATTTATGAGCCCAGGCACTGATGTTGGACGAGAAGGCCTGACTTTCCAGTTCAGCCCAAAGGTGTTGGATGGGGTTGAGGTAAGGGCTCTGTCTGCCCAGTCAAGTTCTTCCACACCGAACAGATCCAGCCACGTCTTTATGGACACTGCTCTGTGCACTGGGGCACAGTCGTGCTGGAATAGAAAAGGTTCTTCAACAAACTGTGTCCACAAAGGTGGAAGCATGACGTTGTCCAAAATGTCTTGGTCTGCTGAAGCATTAAGATTACCGCTCACAGGAAGTAAGAGGCCTAACCCAAGCCCTGGAAAACAGGTGGGTCCCAGTAGTTTTGTTAATGTAGTGGAATGTCTCTGGTGTGTTCAGGGGTGGGAAAATTTAAGCAGCACTGTGTGAAATTGGGTCTAGAGTTAAAAAAAAGTTAACACTTGATTCCCAAATGCTTCCAACAAGAGAAGAGACTCTTTTATTTAGTGTATTATAACAGAAACCAGACATCTGTCTCCTCTATATACATAGTGACTTCAGCCAACTCCAGAAGAGTAGAATTACTTACTGCAAGCCTTTTCATAAGCACACAGTCTGTTGCAGAATATGTGGACAGAGAATTTGAAACTGAACCAATCTCTCGTGATCAACATTCAATCTAAAAAACTTAATTAAATGTTCTGTCTACTTTCACGAGTATATCTGCTGTGTGCTTTCTGCATTTGTGTAACCATATGTCCAGAAATAGAGTTGTAGTTTTGCTCCTCTCTCATGCGGGTCTGCAGATTTGATGCTGATTAATCTGGCTTGCACCCAGTACACAGTGTATCAAAAATAGCATGGATAGCAGCAAGCTGATTTGATGACAAAAACATGAGGTAGGCACACCTTTTTAATGCTGTTGTAGATTCAGCTTGACCTACCCAAAGCTGTGATGAAAGAGAAAGGTCAACCAATGCAAGGGCTCTTTCTATTGGTCCATTGAATATGCTCTTGCTTGCAAAATTAAGCATCTGTGTTCCATGAGATTCTGGGCTCAAAGCAAAGGGAGAACTATCTCCATTTAAACAGAACCTGGTCCTTTTTTTTTTTACACATATGGCTTTTTTGTCTTTTTTCGTTTTTTTTTTATTGGACACCGTGAAGCATGGCAATGCCTTGTGGGCAGTTTGTACTCCAGAAGTCCATTCAGCAGACTTGCTCCATCAGCCCTCCAAGGGTTTATCACATGATTTTCACTTTTGCTAATGGAGTGTTGGTGTGGCACATATGATGTGGGCTATAACAGTACACCGTTCCCCCCCGAGGGGAGTGCTGAGAGAAAGGCAGAGTGGGCTTGTTAAACAGAGTAATGAAACTGGGCCTAGTTGAAGTTCAGTCACGTCACATAGCATCTGCGTGCCATCCCATGTCTCTGAGTTAAAACTAGTCGAGAAAAGCTGCATGGTGGTGAGACATGGAAATCAGGGTTAGTTATTGCATAGCTTGTGGAGATGTAGGAGAAGATGAAAGCAGGGCTTAACAACGTTTGATAAGTGTAACCACTGTACTAGGGGTGTAACGGTACAGAAAGGCCACGGTTCGGTTCACACTATAGTTCTGACACCACGGTTCGGTACGGTTCACGATACAGCGAAGTTAAGTGACAAAAAGTTCTAAAGAATGAGGCTTGGTTTCTTTTTGTTTATTTTAAATAAACAGCAGTGTATTAACCAGTAAACACACTCTTGCTTATATTTTCATGTATGTGTAAG